>VZSV01000215.1:767613-876622 GCA_013398735.1 Nothocercus julius | reverse complement strand
TTTTTTTCACTTATCAGAATGTTCTATTCAACACACACAAAATATCTTGTTATAAGTCACTATTAATAAAACTGGTGGAACCCTGGATCCAGAGAAGCATCTGCAGAGACACTTGAAGCAGTCAGTGGAAAAGGAATAGCATCTTTCAAAAAATCACATTCTGAATTTTAGACCTTTCCTGAGAAGTGAGAGAGATCTCAGTTTTCAATGTGCGTCCCGTATCAGGAGAGGGTATTTGAGTGCAGGTCTTTCTTAACCTAGAAGTGAGTCCTCACTTTTGGCTAATGAGGCTCTGAGGTATGAGGGGAGATACTGCCATTTCCTCCTCCACTTCAACTCTTCACATGGTACCTAAATACTTCTGTGAGTCTACATGAAAACACTGAAATGTCAGATTTCACTTATAGCAGTAAAACTTTCAAAATTAATCCCTTGTATCTGAACAAAATTAATGAATATTTTCATTGATCCAAAACTGTTTTTTTGTCAGAGGATCACTTGTTCCTCTCACTATATTTCTAAAGTTCAGGCATTGTATTTTGAAAGGAGAGGGACAAGGGCTTTATCACTCCTGGTCTTTAAGGATCCATATTGCTTTCCTCCGAAACAGACATTGGGGAAAAAATTGACCGGAATCCATTTAAAAATTCCTTCTCTCCTTCAAGCCAAGATTCCTCTTTCCTATTGTGGACTGCTATGCAGTGATGTTTGGCATGATTAAAGAGCCAAAATCCATTCCACCTCACAAGTGGCTGAACGTCACTCAGAGTGAAATGTTGCCTGCATGTTAATTTTGTAAAGTACTTAGGATCCTTCTTAAAGAAAGGAACAACAGAAATGTAAATCATTATCATGTACAGTCACCGA
Source organism: Nothocercus julius (assembly GCA_013398735.1). Classification (NCBI taxonomy): domain Eukaryota; kingdom Metazoa; phylum Chordata; class Aves; order Tinamiformes; family Tinamidae; genus Nothocercus; species Nothocercus julius. The sequence goes on along the minus strand of VZSV01000215.1, from coordinate 875,755 downwards.
GGAAATAAACATAAAGGAAACAAGTACCAGAAACTGCCACACAAAATGCAGACCAAATCAAAAGCTAAACAGGAACAAGAAAAAGGTTGTCAAACAATCTTCCAGACTTGGTATGGCAAGAGACATTGCAGACTACAACTAGCCTGGCAGAAGGAAATTAAATAGGCCTGGCAAACCCCTGACTCAGCAGAAGACAACATAAGCCCCCCCCAGCACATTTTTAGATATAAACCCAGGTCAGAAAATGCCAGACCCCTTCTCAAGGAAGAAAGGCCGAAGAATAGTGACAGCAACTGAGACACCACTGGAAGGCAATGAAAGAGTACTGGGATCTAATGTTACCAAAGGCAGTCCGGAAAAAAATAGAGACTCAGGGAAAACACAGTTCGGGCAGAGGGAAAACAAACGACACTAAACATATTGTATGCTCAAATCGATGACACTAAATGCATGCCAGAGTTCATGAGCAGCATGAGGAACTCAGGCACACAGTAGCTTCAGTGATAACCATGGTTTTAACACAGAGGTACCTTTGGAAAGCAGCAGAGAGGTTAACACGTAACAGTCCATGGGGGTAAATACTGTCCCAGCTGAATAAAAAAACTGCCAAGACACAGGACAACATGAAGTCAGGCTAACAGGGCACAACGACGACTCAAACCCACAGCAAAGAGCATGTAAGAGCTGAGCACAGAAACAGCAGCCAGAACCAACACCAGAGGAAAGAAACCAAAGCAAAGACAAAGTGAACAAGCTACTCCTTACTGAGTAAAAGTCTGACCAATTTCACCTGAAGAAAATTTCATTTCATGTACATCTGGAAGCAAACCTGGCCAAAGACGTCTACTTCAGAAAAAGCAAACTCAGGCAACAAAGCCCTAGCAAAAAATGGGGGAGAGACAAAGGAAGATAATGAAAAAAAAAAAAAAAAGAAGAAGAAGAAGAAGGAAAAAGAAAGAAAAAGATGGAATGCTTTGAATGTGTAATGGAGGACACAGTAGCCCCTCTTTTCTCTCAAGTCCAGTGTAAAGCAAACAAAAACTTCCTGTTGATAATATTTATCAAATGTAAAAATAGAAGAAGTAGAGGATTCATAGGCCAAGTAAAGATGTCAACATGAGAAACGTTCTCAAGCAAATCCAACTGAACAGATGAAAACTCACCCTCAGGCCCAAGGGCACTTTCATTCTCCGCAAATCTCCTTATGCAGAAACTGCACTAGTATGTCCTCCAGACTCAGGTTGCTTGGTTGCTTCCTCTCTGCCCTCATCTTTTTATGAACCCCCTAAGTTCTTGTGCTTTTCTCAAATTTTTTTTTTTCTTTTTCTTTTCATATTTTGATCACTAAAAGTAATAGAAAATAACTTGGGCAGCCTATTTACTTTCTGTCTGCTATTAGCCCCCTCCCAGGACTTCTAGTCTGCTGGGGACAAAGCAGGGGAAGCTGAACTGTGTTGTGTTGTGCATGAATCTTAGCGTAGGTGAGGACACATAACCTGCCAGTGTCATTCATGAGTAGAGCTGGCCCAAGAACTGTTGTGCTGACAAATACTCGTCTCATTGATAAATGGAGTTTTTCAGAGAAATGTGTCTTGATACCAGGGCATAGTTTTGGTCTAAAGAAAGAAGAACAGAGAGAGATCTTTAAAATGTCGACATATTTTGCTTAAACTTTTCACAATGAAATGCTTTGCTTAAAAATGCCAGTGAACAAAATGAAAGCTTTAGAAATGTTCATTTCCATATGACACTTTTCTGTTAAAACTGACCTACATTAAGAAAGGGTTTTAATATATGTATATAACTTGAAAATAAATAAAACATTTTATTTTGGGATCTAAAAATATTTTGTGTTGACACAAGAAGAAATATTAATGTTTTCAATCATTTTGTTAAAAAAGTACAAAAAACTATGTTCCTCTGTTTCAGTTCTAAGTCAGTTAACCTTCCTTACAAATTTGGTGAGGATGTCATGGACTGATCAAGGATTGTGGTGTGGATCATTAATACTCTATTGGAAGAGGAATATTTAATTACTGCACATGTGCATGAAAATTCATCTTCCTACAGAAGCTAATCTATTCCCTGAATTAAGATACGGTTTTATTGTCAGCATCCTGGGATGGTGAATTTCCATTGTCGCTGATATTTGCCTGGGACTTCATGGACACAGGTACATGACGCCATCTCAAATACCACTAAGACCTCTGAGCCAGTGGAAGACAGAAGTGTTTTGAACTAGAAGCAGTGTGGCTTTGGCAGTAGCATGGCAGCCCTGTACAGACAGGAGGTGCTGCAATGCAAGCTGTAGACTTACTTTAGGTATTCTGGCTCTCTGTAAAATTGGGAGTATCATCTCAAACATTAAGGACAGAAATTTTCCAGCAACACTGAGTATTTTGAGTTGTTGTACCTTCTCAACAGCAGCTCTCAAAGCACTCAAAAGCACCTTTGCTGCTTTTTTCTATCAGCCCTTCACACTCTTGATGAAGTCCCCATAGGTCTGCACAAAGCTACCTCAATTCCTCCCTTATAACTCTCCGCTGCCTACCAACCCCTTCACAAGTTAGGCAGTTGGTGTGTAAAACCTGCTGCCTACCATGCTGACTAATGTTGTCTGATTGTTCCCTTCTACACCCCCGTTGGTCCATCTGTACCCATCTGCTGCCTTTTGTCTTCTAATTAAAGTGCAACTGCTTTGGGGTAGGAGCCACCTTTTTCTGGTTAGCATTTACACAGCTTCCTGCAGAGTGGAGTCCCAGGTCCAAAACTGGATGCTAGGCACTGCAAAAAGGACACAACAGTATAGATATGCATAAATGTTAAAGGAGAACGGTGACCTCCCATGCCATGCAACACAAGCCAGCTGGCTGAAAGAAAGCTCCAGATTAGAGTCTGCATCTAGAACAAAACAAAGGCAAAACAACAAACAACAAAGGTTTATTCTGAGGCTGGACTCATTACTGCATAAGTATACTTGGCACAGTCCTCAGCTTTGCCATGTCCAAGGAGTCAGGCTGGCAATCCCAATCAAGGTCAGGTAGCTACAATCACTGCAATCAGCTACACCAATGGAGAAATTGTAGAAGGCATTTGAACTATGGACTCTACTTAATACAGATCTTCAGATTTCCAGTATCTGATTCACATTAGAGGATAAGGTCTCTCCAAGAAACTGTCATTGTTTCAATGTAAGAATTCCCTCTGGTAGGCAAGGAAGAGAGCCTACTGCAAAAGAGCCAGAATATTTTTCTGCAAGTTCATGAATCATACAAATATACTCCAGAATTCAAGCAAACAAAGTCAAGAAGCCCTTCAGTAGAGGCAAAGAGAGTAAACAGCTTACACTGACATAATATACAGTGGTTGTAAGGAGACACCTAGCTAGTGCCCTCTTTGGTCAAAGAGATGGACTGGCTCATTACTGCAAGATGCAGAAGTCTAATCTAATGGTGTGATAGGATCAGTCAGCAAAGATACCATTCGATCAGAACGTCCACAAGATTTACATAGGAGGGTTTTCAGAAGAAAATTGTTCTATTTATCACCTGATAAGGAAAGCTTTGTGTTGCATTTGCAGCTGCCCTCCTCCTTAAGAGTCAGTGAAAGATAAACATGGCCATAATTAGGCATAAATCCAAACAGTTACGTCCTGGGCAACTGTAAGAAGCTAGATCAAATCGTGAAACTGGAGGCAGTACAGGTGCACAAATAAAGCCACCTGCTTGTCTGATAAAACCAGAGCCATCAACAGAGCAATCAGATGTGACCTAGATCAGATATCTAAGGGACACTCATTTGGAGTGGGATATCCATAAAATACGTATTCTTTGATGTAAGTCTGCTGTCTAATGATAAACTAGGAATCGAGCAAATCATCACCTCTTAGAGAAACATCCAGAAAGGACACTCTAAAAATAAGAGGCAAAATAAATATACAGGTTCTTATTACATTTTCAGCTATATGCTCCTAAATCCAGAGCAATCCATCTGCGAAGTTACCTCTTTCTAAAAACTGGTTCTATGGGAACCAATTCAGTCATTAAATCTGAGTAGGTTTAAACAAATTCCTATGCCATTTCTCCTCAGGGACAATGAGTCATAAATCCCCATGTACACAGGGAAATTAGCAAAACAAGAGTGATTGACAAAAACAATCTCACCCCCCCACACCCACCTCCCCCCCCACCAAAAAAAGGAGATGGTGGGATAAAAAGCATTTCCTCCATGAGCTCCTTGGATATGCTGTCAAGATGCCAAAATGCTGCACACAGAGCAGAATGTGACCAAAGGAAATACCTCCCACTCCAGAGAGGCAAGGGTACCTGTGCATGCATATGTAAGTGATCAGAAAGGCACCAGACAATACGTTGTTCAGGTAGCCACCAGACAGTACAAAGAAGAAACTGTCTCATATAATCTAGTCATCTTTCCAAAGGTGGGGTGGGAGGTGGGAGGGCAGCTTCAGAGAAGATAATTCAATCTGTGCAGTTGTACTTTCACCTCACAACCCTATATTCTTGTTCCTCTCTTATTTTTAAACAGACTTCTTCAGAAAATGATGTAAATAAATAAATCTAATCCTTCCTGCTGCTGAAGAACAGGCAACATGATTCATATCAGTTCTTCATGGAGGTGCCAGTGCTATACAAGTCCTTACTAAAAGCCAGAAATACTGATTGGATTTCATGCATCTTCTCCCCCTCCCCATTATTTCTGCCACTGGAAGTACACATGGAAATAATAGTGACTGCTTCTTATAATGCACAGAAAGACCTGTAATCAAGCTTATATGTCTTCTTCCTCAACAGAGAGAACACTACTCCCTTTGAGCTTATCACCCATAAAGAGATGCTCCTAAACAGCACTGGCTGGAGGCAGCACTGGCTTCTCATCCTATATAAGTACATGGTTCCTCACCATTCTGATGGCTGCATAGAAAAATCTGTAGCCTCTTCCGTGTCTCTTTGGTGTTTATTAGCCCTACAAAGCTGCAGACTGCAGGAAGTGACAAGTGCCTCTATAAGGACTTTTGTTTGCTGTCCTCCACCAAAGGAGGGTCCCAGAAATGCTGTCCTCACTGGACTACACTTCCACTTTTCAGGTTCATCTTGTTCATCTAATCACAGATATGTTAGCTGGCATTTCTGTCAGACCTGAAGAGATCACTTATTGCATCCTCCTGCTCTGAGGCTGGACAGGATAGAATTAAACCCAGGACTGTTGAATATTTTTCTAGATATCCTCCAGCAAATGAAGTTCCCCAATATTCATAGCCTATCTGTACCCATGTGTAACCTTGCTAACAATTAGACCACTACCTGCCTAGCTAACTGAAATTTTGCTGCTTGAAATTAGGTGAGATTTCCTCTTCCTTCTCAGTGTGGACATGGAGAGCAACTGACCATAAAGCTCTTTTTTTAACAATAATTTATGTGTCTAAAAACTTATCTTGATCCCCTTCCTCTTTTCCTAAATGGAACAAACCTTACTCTTTTTTTTTTTTCTGAATCTTTTTTTCCTTCTGTAGTCCTAAACAGGAAATGAGGTCACACAAGCTCGCTAATTCTGAAACTAGGTTTACATTCATTAGATCATCACTTACATTATGATACAGGCTGAACACACTTCTGGGAAGCCCATGTGGCAAGTAGTAGTAGGAACATTTTTCATCTTACTGCAAAGTTAGGACATACTGAAGGTTTGCAGTCACTAGACCACCGACAATATGTCACAGCAAATGGTCCCAATCTCCAAAAGCACCAAAATGTGCAATGATGTGGGAGACTAAGAATATCTTGTCCATGAATTTCTAACCATGGCCACACCACTGGCTAGACAAAGCAGAATGGATGCTACTAATTGATTTTCAAGAGATGAAAAGTCAGATACTGAAAATTACAGGATTGACAACAGGCAAATATTTTACCTGCTTGTTGTTGTGGTTTGGTGGGAGTGGGGAGAGGGTGAGAGGGGCAAAGTGTTAGCATAAACAACAGGAAAAATAAATCTTTCAACATAAGTTTCCCATCTGCTCCCTCTAAGATGGCTTGTAATGGCATCACGCCAAACCAATCATTCCAGGCTTTGTTCTTCCAGCCAGGAGCAGGAGTTATGAGACAAGCAAAGAAAGAGACATCACAGGGAGCCCACAAATGAAGGATGTCTAGGGAGTGCAGGGGGGTTGTTGTCATCAGCTGCATGGAAAGGTACCTTGAATCCCTAGTGAGACTCCAGAGAGAAGGAGCAGGGAAGCATCAGCATAAAGGAGAGGTTGAGAACACCCTAGTGATTTAAGTGATGTAAAACTTATCCTTCTCCTTCATAATGACTGTGAGGGTGGAAATAGAGGTACAGGTGGAAATTAGAGAAAGAATGTCAAAGAAAGCCTCAGAGAGTAAGGTCTGTACCAAACCAAAAATTGCAAGAGGAAGGGGAGGCAGCAGGCAGGAGGAGCTGAAAGCTAATGGGACATAACTACAGTGCCCTGCCTCAGCAGAGGAAGTGGATGAGAGAGACATGGAGGAGCATGAACCAGCTTTCACCATTGGATCACGGACCCAGAAATGCATCCCGATCATGTGTATGATTATGTGACAGTAGAGGAGAAAGGCAATCAGTAAAGGAAAGGGAAAGTATGGGGGAGAGTCTCTGGCACACCTTGCAAGACGTCTTGTCCCTGCATTGAGGCAGAGATTTTATAGGAACATAAAGGTGGATCTCCTTTATCACCTCCATCTGTATGCTTGTCCTGTTATGATCAGTACAGCAAGGGCAGCTAGACACCCCAGAACACCCCTAGGTGGGTCTGGCTAGTGAAGCAAGAATTCTATGAACCAGCTAATTAGAAGGTAGTGTGAGAAGGCATGTTCCCATCTTCCAGAAGGCATCAGAACAATCATACAGAGAAATGAATGAAATGCAGCATATTTGCTTCGTACAGAGAAATGAATGAAATGCAGCATATTTGCTTAGCACGAGAGGAATCTTTACTCCTGGCTACAATAGCAGAGGAGTTCAGGATGTAGCTCTGTTTCAGAACTGTTGTAGTAGTTGTTGTTGTTGTTGTGGTTGCCAGACCTATGAGGCTTCAGTCTGTTTGAAGGACACAGGAGGAGATTTATCATTATCGGGGCTTGGAGATAACTATAGCTCTTCTGTAAAATGAATTCCTGTTCTGAAATAACTGGTAAGGTTTTTGAAGATATTTCTTCTGAAACTGATGAAAAATCAAAATCCCCCCCCCAAAAAAATCATGGACTTGGAATGCTGAAATAGTTCAAGCAGTGCCTGCATCTTTGCTGCTCAGACAGTGGAAGGCTTCACACCTGTTTTTAAATCTTCTCTTTAGATATACCTCATGAGACATACTCCTCACAATCTATTTGACATCTTTCAAGAATCAACAGCACCAACCTATACAGAGAAGCAAACTGTTCACTAAATCCAGAGGAGACTATAAAAACGATCAGAAGACTAGAAAACATGACCTACCAGGAGAGACTGAATAAATTCTTGTTTAAGCTACAGCTGAGACGACTGGGAGACAACATGACAGAAACCTTCCCGCTTCAAAAAGGAAGGTGAAAAAAGGAAGAGAATAAACAATTCTCTGTGTCCACTAGGGAGATGACAAGTTGTAATGGGCTTAAACTGCAGACAGGGAAATCTAGGTTAGACATTAGAAAAACTTCCTAGGATAAGAAGAAAGAAGCGATGGAAGAGATTGCTTTGGGATTTCATGGAGTTTCTAGCCTCTGATGGCTTTCAGAACAGGTGAGGCAAACACCTATTGGAATACTTTTGGTCTAGTTGATCCCTTACATGGGCAGAGGAAGGGACTAAATGACCTCTTGATGTTCCTTCCAAGCACAGCATCTATGATTCTATGATTAGGGTTAAAAGTGTGCAGTTATGAGGTTGATCTATAGTGAATGCACATAAGTGGACTGAATTAGTGTTTCCAAAGCTGCCTTTTATCTTCTGCAACTTGAATGTTTGACTTGGAAACTCTCCTGTTCTTTGTGCAGTTTTTTCTATGTATTACTTAGAAGTTGTTAGGACAAAATTCCTTGCTAATTTAATAAGAATTAGTGAGAAATACACTTAAACATACCTTTGGATTGTGTACTAATACAATACGTCATGTTTTGTACTGTGGCATGGTCCAGGAGCTGCTACTAAGGACCAGCACTCCATTTTGCCTGGCCGTGTACAAACATGGAACAAAAAGATGACTTTTGCCACTAAATGCTCTGCTTCACCCTTATCTTCTAATGTTTGCATTTCAGTTGAATGGAGAAGATTAAGAACAAGCCTATGGGTTCCAGTTATGAAAGGTATTTGTCTATGATGAGAGCATGCTGGGAATGACTTCTATGTTTTCCAGGAAGAACCTGTCAATACAACATTCACACATCTCAGAGTTTGATTGTAATAATACATTTTTCCCACTGAGCAAGATTCCACTCTTCAAGGTAAAACATTGGTGTTCAGTGAGGGCTGCAGGCTTTTCATACTTACAATGAGTTACATAGTTCGCCATGGTTTCATTTCAGTCCAACCCAAGCTTATAAGAAATGAAGGGCTGTTCTGGCTTAATGGATGCCAAGTGGTCCCAACAGACAGTAAAACTCAGGCAGGTCTCAGTTCCAATTCCCATGTCTCAAACCCACTAGCATCCCTTCTACTAATAGTTTGGGTCAGTTGAGAAACCATAGATATTCTCATGAAGGCTGGACAACACCATTCAGGCACCAGTAGAAGCCCCCAAGCCTTCACTAAGTGGGGAGATAGGATAATGCATATGAGAGGTTGCATAAAAGTGTGACTGCATTTGAATTTGGCTGAGGCTCAAAAGCAACAGCTTTCTGTGACTGATGAGGCAAGGGGGCACTTTCTAGGCCATACATATGATTACATCCAGGCCAAGCTCTGCTCCATACCTACTGAGTGCTCTGCTGAGTTCCCCTATGCTTTTGCTCTGATTTCTCACCCCATCACTGTTTTATCTTTTATTTTCTTAGCCTTAAAAACACTATTCAGTTGATTAAAACCCTTTCGGAATGCTTGGGAATGCTTGGCATTTATGTAGGAGATGCTTTGCACTAACACTGAAATCCACTCCATTTCTAAGCTTTTTTTCTTGAGTTACATGCAATTTATCTAGAAATATGTAAATTTGTGTCTTTGAGCAACTTGATGTGATCTCACATACACATCCTACTTAATGCATCATCCTATTGCAAATGACAGTGTCCAGAGATATCAAGCACAGTTAACATATTGCAAAATGTGGCTGTAGCTCAGTCACACATTTAGCACTCAGAATTCCACTGTCTCCAAGCCATACAGAGAAATATTTTCCCTCTCTGCCACTGAAGGACTCTTCTGTGAAAGGCAGGAAAGTTTATGTTCAGAGGTGACAGAAGGGAAAACTGCTAAATTTTTTATGTATGCTAATGAAAGAATGTAATGGTATCCTGTATGGAAAAGACAGCAGTCTGGGTATCTGAGATACCAGTGGCCCCAAATGCAGGGAAGTGCTGGTCAACCCTTGATAAAAGTAGAGAAAGGTGTAGGGAAGTAGTATTTGATTGGAGTCGCTCTCCATATTCCTTCTCCCTTATGCAGTTTGAGAATTACCAAACATGTCCTACCCTCTCCCATTTCCTCTCCTTGGTCAGAAGGATGATGACCAGCTTGGGATGCATCTGGTATCCGTCCTCACTGAATGACAAATTCCTGCCTTCAAAGGTGACATTAATCAGGTACCTGCAGGAAAGAGAAAAGAGACAGGAGAATGTTAATGCTTGGGAACTAAACCTGAAACAAGGTCCTGCGTTTAAGCTAAGACAGTAGGAACACAGTACAAACAGTTTTTATTCAGCTAGGGACAGCAGAAGAAAATCTAAGAGGAAGTGGATGCTGGAAGCAGTACAATTACTCAAGGAATTGGGAGAATAAGGCAACTCATGGCCATTCCATCTGTTTTGCAACTGGGATAAGGAAGCAATGTCCCCCTGAATTCATGCAAGTACACATAAGACTCGTGTGCATATATGTGCCTGCCGTCCTTGATTTCCCCCTACCTCAAAAGACAGAGGGATTCATAGTAATTAGCCGTGTAAACATGCTCCACATCTCATATTTTGCTCACTCTCCAAAGGAGATTTCACATTTCACATTTCATGTCAGGACAGTTACGGCCTACAGGTGCAGCAGTGGAGATGAAGCCCTCCCACACATCCAATCTATGCTCAGGGAAGGTGCAGAGTAGAGAAAGGAGTGATGCACCTGCAAGAAGCTCCATACCTATTAAAACAGCGTGCCTTACAGGGCCCAAAGCAATTCTGTGAAATATCTTAGGAATAAAGATAGTGGATGTTGAGATAGTCCAGTTAAAGTCCTTTTCCCTAGGCACAGAGTCATGCTGTATACCCAGCAATATCAAACTAAAGGGTGATCCCTTTAGTTTGGTTTATTTAGGATGAACCCTGCAGATCCCTGCAGCCAACATTAATGATTGTCTTCATCTGGAAAGGCTCCATCAATTCTGTGCAAGGCACCCTCCCTTTGGGCCATCTCATGTCAGTTGCACAAATGGATTATTAAACAGTCCGGGCTTCAAACTCATTTATCCTAAGACCTTCTCATTCAGCTCTGGCAGTGGGGAAGACCTTTAAGTGGACCAGGATTATGGATACACCAATTTCAAGGCTTTTTTGTATTGTTAGAGCATGTTAAAGCAGTGTTGCTGTAAATGAGAATCAGGTCTATCACTTTCTTAACTGTCAGACCGTCCAGAACGACACTGTAGGAAAGAGGAGGAGGCAAATAGACATTTCACAGTTCATTGGCTTATAAGACATATCTGTGGCATTCTGACAGCTTCCCCTGTTCATGTATTTCACTTCAATTCACAATCCTGTTGTGTGGAGCAGAATTTGACTTTATACACCTGCTCTAGCACCAGTAGCATTGCTTCACTGTGGGAGTCAGAGGTGACCAAGTTGTCTGCAGGGCTAGCCCCAAGAGTCCTGCCTCCTGTGTTTTGCTGAGTTCTTTTATAAATTACATAAGCTACATTTCTGTTATAGACATGAGAGGCATTTCCACTTTACTACACTTCAACATCAGGAAACATTTCCATGCATTCAACCTCATTTTGTCCCTTCTGAACTTGATTTGAACTTATGTCAAGAATAAAAAAAATCAACCTTCAAATTTCTGTCCTTTGAGGGTGTTCATGTTCTTCCAGTATTTGCACGCAGAGAACTACGTACTAATTTAAGCAAAGCATTGGTAGCAGGCAAACTTCCTAGAACAAGTAAAAAAGCAGCTCAAGATTTTACCTTCTTCCTTTTCCCAAACTCTTCTCTCCTAGTGCCATCAGCTAACCAAAATCATCAATTAATCCCCCTGTTACCGCATACAATTAGCAGTTATGTTTACTTCTAAAGGAAATTTCATATTGTGATTTTCAGGGTATGGACTCAGTGTAGGAAACACAGCTTTACAGGAGTCCAGTGCAAAACACTGCATCAAGCTGATTTTCAAATGCTAAATATCTGGTATTCTCCAAAGTCTCATTCCATTCAACACTCAAATATTGAGGGAATGCCAAATCAACAGTCATTTGGAAAACCTTAGGGTTTCCAAACCCTTTGGAAAACCTTAATTCCAGGGTATAAAACACTCCAAGCCAGATCCACACATGCTCCTTTCCTAGCATTTCTTTCCCAACTGTTTTCACCGTTCTGATTCTGCAGAATATCAGGGAAAAAAATGTAGTGGGTACATGTAGCCAATCAGGCCCATGTACACTCTCATCACTGTGCTCTGGTGGTGGGGAAGACCTTAAAGTGGACTAACATAATAGCTATACCCACTTCATGACCTCTCTGTACTGGCTACCAGAAGAAAGAAAAGGCAGGGCTCCAAGAACATCAGGATGCCATTAGTTTGTTGGAAGATGCAGCTTTATATGTCAGTATTCAAAAAGCAGTGCCAACATCTAATTAAACAAACATCAATATTAGAAAGTTCTCAGCCCTCTTCCCCCTCCTATCCAAGGATGATGCCACTGTGGGGATCTCCCTTCTACCAGCTAAGATATTCACAAAAATCAGCAAGAAATATAACACAAGAGGATGCAATTTCTGTTTGTTTTCCACCAGGAAGATTAGAACCACTAGTAATAATCAAGGAGAGATCATCAGCAATTCGATCCTTGGAGCTGGCTTGAGATTTACACTTAAAGGAGCACTGAAGTCCCTCACCTTGCACCTTAATGACTGAAAACAGCCTCCAAATTTGGCACAGTAACTCTTCAGAGGGCTTCTGTTCTAACCCGATAGTAAGATGTTTTCCAAAGTTCTCAGGAGGAGGAAAGAAAAAAAAAATCCTATTTGCCATGCTTTCTTCATGTTCCTGCATCTTGCCCAAGCTGGTCACCTACACTGGGAGAGAGAACCCGAGTGAGACCTGAGGAGCTGCTGGGCTTCCTCCGATTTCCCTCACTGACTCATCTTGGAGGTCCCAAGGAGGTAGGATGGGCAGCAGAAGGACCTGGGATAGATGCTGTGTGAAAGATGGGCATCTATGGAGGTGGGGTGGGACATGTGAAAAAGGAACTGGCATGGTCACAATAGCTTTCAACAATTCTAGCAGGGATGCGAGAAATATCAGGGCACGATGGTGGCAGGCTGTGACATCAGGAAACTTGACATCAAAGTGTCAGGACTTTATGGAGTTCCTGGCAGGCCCAGCCAGCAGTGTGCTGCAGGTGGCTCTGCACTGCATCAGTAATACAGCAAGGGCCATCCCCTTCAGCAGCAGCCCTGCCCAGGTACACCAGCACAACCAGCAAGGCCAGAAGGCTCCATTTCCTTGATGCAGCCTCCACACAAAACGGTTCCCAAACAGGTAACGAGGGAGTCTTGGCGAGAGACTGGCATGTCTGCATTGAGTCACTGTCTGCAAAGGGGCACAACATGAGGGCAAATGGGCTGTGCAGGTGAGGTAATGCAAAATGAAACCCTGCCTGTAAGACAATGAGGGCTTAATCCATGATTTTCTGTCTGTTTTAGACTGCATGATGAAGAGAGAAAGAGAGAGAGGGCAGGCAAATTAATTTGATTTTCTAGAATCACCTTTTAGAAAAGAAATGAGCTTATATATTAATTTCTGGAGCAGCTCACTGCAAACACAAAAGCACCCAACTCTTCCCCAGACTAGTGGAAAAACAGCAGCTACAGTTCTCAAATTCAGCTGCACAGAAGCAGGACACACATAACACTGTGGAAGCAGGCTGGCAGTGTGAGCCCTGCTGTACGGATGAGCAGGTAGGAACAAAGAAATAAGGGACATGTCCTTGGGCACAGAGCAAGTCAGTGCAAGAGCCTGTAAGAAGACTCGGAGGGACCAGACTCCCCATCCTGTGCTCTGACCACTAGGTAACACCACCTGTCCTAAATTTGAGGCTGTCAGCGCTGCAAGCTAATGGTGAGTGTTTCCAAGGCTGCTTGGCATAGGAAATAGAGCATTAAAACCACATCAAATGGCTAATTTAGGACCAGCAGAATGACTATGACATTTTAAATCGTTTCAGCTAGTGATGGGGAAAGCCTGGAGAAGTGGCAGTCTGAGAGGATTTGGTGGGAGATGGGGAAGGAGTTAACCACATTTTTCTTGACCTCAGAGACAGCCCTGAAGTGGATGAGCTTGAAATCAGAACTAACCACCTATACTTCTGTCTCTAATTCCTTGATGGGAATCAGCTCTTCTTGAAGCTACTGACTAGGTGGGCAAGTTTGGACAATGCCCTGGTTCAGGCCATAGCCCTCTCTGACTAGCATGTGGGCACACACACTCTCCTGTGCACTGTCGATGCTTTTTATACTAAAATGCAACAAGCAGTCTATCTGAAAGCGGATGATGATCCTCTATCAACCACTTTCCTGAATAAGATGGGCCATATGAATAAAACAGCCTCTTCAGTGTCAGCATCAGGGAATCATCTCAGAAGTCCAGCACACAAGCAAAGAATAAAAGGATGGTATAGGTGAGTGGAGGGTATAGGTGGAGGGCAGGAAAGGAACGGGCAAGGAATACCTCTGCCATCCCAGCAGCACAGATCCAAACCATCTACGCTACCCACATGCCAGCAACACCCTGCTGGGACTGGGAGGACGCAAACAGCCCTGACAGAGTACATCATTCCTGTCTCACACAGCGCTTGCAAGCCCCAGTGTAGTCTGCCTGCACAGGGCCTGATAGGTAGGTGCCTGGACTTAAAGGATAAGGAAAAGGGAGTCTGGACCAGCGTATTTATGTGCAAAGGGGGAATTCTCACCTTCAAATGGCAAGTGATGGACAAATAAAGGATTAACCGGTACTACGTATACTGTTAATAGCTTCTGCTCTCATCTGAGAGACTGAAATAGTCTAGAATTTTTTAAATAGGAAAACTGCAACCAATTCTGTCAGCTTCTGATATAAGCCTTCATTCCCACAAACCCATGGGAAGCTTAAAATAATATGGGTATTATTTCTGCACATCGTTGCTCGGCATTTCAGTGGCTCGGAGGACAGCCAATACATGCACATCAGCCATCCGGACCCAGCTGCAAGTACATCAGATCTTTTGAGATAAGGCAGTTTCCAGGGAATATGGAATCCAATTGCTCAACCTCTGAAAGATTACAAATGCTTTTCCTGGGCTTTATATAAAATTTCCTCATCCTTTGTACTGATCAGGACTGAGCTATCAAGCTATCACTCCTCCTCTCAGAGACTCTCCCATCGCCTATCCCCCCGGACTCTGCCTCCCACTGTTGCAATGTCAATGGCCTGTTAAGTTGTGAAATGCAGACACATCTGGCCGTGTTTGTGTAACATCTGGCCATTGTCATGTACAATTTACAACAAGAGGATCCCATACAAAGGCTAAAAGTGCAACTGATTTAACAAAACATGGGGCAAAGACTCTGTTGTTTCTGCTATCATGAGGAAGATCAAAAACAAAACAAAACGAAGAAGAAAAGAGAGAGGAAGCCATTAACTAGAAAAAAAAAAAAAAAAAGGAACAGCATTTCATTCTTCTTTCTTCTCACCGTCAGTTTTATCACTGAATTTGAAGAGATGTGCTGCAAGAAAGAAAATGTAAAAAAGTGAGCAACCAAATTTCAAATTGTGCACCAAATTGTGCACGAAATGAATGTCGCATTCAAATCCTACACCAGAAAATCTGTCCAAGCTGCATACTTTTTGTACTATTGGGAAACAACCCAACCAGCAGGCTTTAGTGGAACACCCAAATTTCAGAATTATTTTCTTAAGCAAAGAGGTTAGAAGAGCATCTAGATTAGGGAAGTTCTTTCATATCCCTCAAGCTACAAGATAACAGAGATATAAGGGGCTAATTCAGTTTCTCTCTGCTGTCCACACCTTTTTAAAACACGTGAGGGCAGATCTTGAGCTGGAATAAATTGGTGATGTTCAGCTGATGTTGATAGAGAGATACTGTCTGGTCAGCTGAGCTTCTGACCTCTCACACTTAGTTTTCCTTGTGTTCTTTTCTGACCTGTGATACAACCATTTCTGGTGGAAGAGAGATTTTTATTGATCTGTCTTTGCTGTTTCTCCATCTTATTCTGCAAAGATGTTTTGAAAACAATGCATTTGTGTGCTAAGATTTCCCAGGAACTGTTCCCATATCCTATGGAAAGATGATTTTTTTCCATCACTCCCACTGTCAATTATTTTTAAAAAAATAGTTCTTTCATTTTATTACATTTATCTACCATGCATATTTCACTTCAAATGAAGATTCTGAGCTGACATTCCCTAGAGACTGAGGATATCCTTAGAGTGTATGGAGCCAGAGCAATGGCAGGGCCACTTTCCTACATGTATCACTTAATCCTAGAGAGACAGGACCATTCCTTCTAAGGAATGAGAGGTGAAGGAGAAGTTCACTTTCCAGTACAGTCCCTACCCTGTACAGTCTCTAGCATCTCTTTTGAAAATGCAAAGAGGTGTAAAGTGCAGTATGCAGAATTTTTCAGCATGGACAACTGCTCATCAGGAAGCAGACGGAGAGTGGACTCGTGCAGGGCCACTGAAGTATTTCCATGGGGAATATGGGGTCAGCTCCAGCCTGGGGCAGAAATGATATTAATGGCTCCTAGGTGAAAGGCTGCTCATCTCACTTGTTCCCTGAGCCTGAAAGTTTTCATGGTAACCTTTTTTTTTTTTTTTTTTTTTTTTCCCCTCCTGTGTAGCTAAAACCATCTAGGACCTGATTTTTGCTTGCTTTTCATTCTATTCAGTCATTACCTTGGACAGAAAGAGGGACAGAGTGAGGCTGTCATTCAGTTCAAGTTTAATTTTACATTCCCTTTGCCAGAGTGGTGCTGACAGTATCAAGGATGGACGGTGGGAGCTAGGTCATTCACAGGAAACATAGGCAGAGCTTAGGATGAGGTGACTTTTTTATAGAGAAAAAGGCAGGGCAAATCTTCATTTCTCCTCTCTCTACTGCATCTGTCCCAGTAATATCTTGAAAATGTAGCCAAAGCCTAACATTTCTCTTATACACATCCTGACTGACCTATTTTCACAAATGCCAGACCCAGGAAAATTTGTCTATCAATGGGAAAGGAGGCTAACAATTTGGCAAAAGCATTTTCCCTACTAAGAACAGCAGCACATCAAGGAAAGGGATATTATTGATGATTTAGTCTGATCAGATGTCAAGAAGGAGGAACAGGAATATGAAGTTTCAGGCTCTTAATCACAAAAGATAGCAAATAAAATTTCTATATCTGAATATTCCCTTTTCAAACCAAAATATTAAATTTTTTACACTATTTTAAAAATACACAGTGCCAACTGACTGGACAATACACCTCCAAGCCTTCTGGCCTCATTGGAAAAAAAACTGAAATGAGGAAAAATGTATTCAGAGAAAATTCTGATTAAAGCTGAAAACATCTATAAATGTCATAAGAAATCAGTCTATTCCCAAAAAGCTTTTTTATCCATAAATCTCAGATAAAAACAAATATACTTCTGAATTGACTCACCAAACCTTTAAGTAACAGAAAATAGCTAATGGAGAATACTTGAAGGTCAAAACTGTTACAGTGACTGGATAAAATACAAACTAAACTGTCAGTCCAAAGTTAGATTAAGCCAAAAATTTTAACTGAGTTAATAAATTCATGCATTTTTTTTTAAGTATTATTTATGATTTCCACAGTTTTCCATCCTCCCTTATTAATCAGGAACAGATATTATACCACTTTTCTCCTGAGTAAAATGGGTCTCCAAGGTGTATCTGTCCCATTTGAAAGGACTACAAATTGACTGTGGTAGATTTACATGAGGCATTAAAAACATGGAAAAAATACATTTGTCAGAAAAGGCAATAGGGCATAATTATGTCTTGGCATCCATCTAACAGGTCACTGATGGAAACCATGCTGCTAGGAACAAGCAAACACTGAAAGGTTAAGAGATGTCATTCAGATCTGTTTATCTGTCTTAGAGTCACACAAACATTGATAGAATGAGAAGTCACAAAACGGAAGTCAAACAAGTCTCTTCAAAGTATTTTTTCACCCAAGATGATGCTTTTCAAGCTTTCTCAATTTGCAGATCCTTAAAAAATATTTCAGTACAACTACAGGCCCCATTCAGTGAATTTAATCCTCCTGCCAACAGTCTTAATAATCATTTTTTACAGTCTTTAAATATCTAATATGGACCCTTATGGCTATGGACCACAGCTGAAAAAAATTGGCCAAGTAGATGTGTATGTGAACAGCCCCTTTGGTCTCCTGAAGGTGCCTGGTATTCTGGGAGTTAAAGATCAGAATATCTTAGTATTTATTCACATCATTCTAGTTTCTGTCCTGGGAGCCAAGATCAGCAACTGGGTGAGCACAGCAATTTCCCTCTAGAGCTTTGAGAACTTTCTTGCTTCCAGACTGACCACTCAAATCTAGCAGGAGACTTTCCTCTTACCACTGCAAGAGAGCAAGCAACACTAAAGTAGCTGGAGAAATTGAAATAAAACCCTTCATTTTCTCTAAAATATCAGAATAACTTAACTTTTTCAACGTTCCAAAAAAAAAGAAAAAAAAAAGTGCAAATGACTTTGGAGTTATTCAATGTTTCAAAAGTGTTGAAAGCATTAAGCATTCATGGTATTTGCAAGAACCAAAAATTTGCAGTATTTGCAAAAATGGAGTCACTGCCCATAAGAGCACTTGACCTAAAATGTGTGACTGGATTTTCATGGGTCTGAAATGGTTGAGTCAAGATGGCACCCTATAGTTTCTTCCCATCCATATCACAGTCCAAGGGAGATTTGATTAAACAAATAAATTATCATTTCTGTCAGTAATTGTGTTTGGAGTTCAAATTCTGCTGCTCTTCCTTTGTCAGTAGAGGCAGTTTTCTCTACTCCTTCTCCCTCCTCTCTCTTTTTCTCCCTCCGTGGGTTGATGTTTCCATGGAAACATGTTCTTTAGTGCCACTGAAATTATATTGCATTTAAAGCATTAACCCTTCCTTGTGCTGAGGAAGGTCTCAGAACAATTATGGTTCTTTTTTTACCCCTCCGCTTTGAACTTCCTTGTGATTTTTTTTTCTTTCTTGCAGCATTAAGAAAGCCTCTTTCTTCCTTGGAAGACCTCACAGCTAGTATTTGCATAACAAGGGGTTCAAGATGCACCAGCAATGGGGCAGAGTCTAATTTAAGACTTCTATTCTTTTTCATTTGTTTTTACACAAAGCCATTAACACATTTCTCTCCACGCAATACACAAACAAGGAAAATGCTGCAATAGCAAAGAAAACTAATAGCGAGAAAAAAGCAAGCAAGTCCGGAGCTGACACACATGAAGCATGTCAGAGCAGAAGCACTAAACCGCCCTGTTATGCCATACCATGCAGCATCTTCTGCACTGCAAAGTGTCATAGTCTCAGACCTCATTACCCCTTGAGCTTGCATTCTCTTCTTCATAATCAAGTCTGTTATTAGTCACCCTTTTCTTCACTTGCAGTTAGCACTCCAACCACTATTATAACGACCTGGGCAATCAGTACTCTCATCACCACCAGCACTCCTCCTCCCTCCGCTCCTGCTTTTCCCACCCTCTTCACCACCCAAACTGGCATCTCTGCCATCCTTTCCGTTGGGTCTCTAATGCCACCTATCACCTGCACTTCCAGTGCAGCCATTGCCAGGGAACCGCTGCCTTCATTGCATCCAGCCCAAACAAACAACCACTAGCACTTTCTGTGAACTCACAGCGGGCAAGGAAGGTTTTAAAAGCCAGTGACTCCTCATTCATGTGCTCCCTGGATCACCCTAGGTCCCAGCTCAGATTCTGCTGCACCACTTTGTCTGGCTGTCCATCTCCTTCTCTTGTCCTGGAGATCAAAAATCAGTCTGCCAACCCTCAGGCCCTAGCCTCTGCTTACCTCCACCCTAGTCACAGCCATAACCTATCCATGCCCTTCCACCAACGTCATCCTTACTGCAGTGGAAGCAACAGCAATGGAAAGAGCCAAAAGGGAGATAAATACCAAGAATCCCTTTCTAGTCAGGGTTCCTATACCAATATGCTCCTCCTTTCTCCTCCATCCCATGATCTCACAGCTTCCAGTCTCCTTATATTACCTTTACCTGCACAGCTACAGTGTTCTTATTCCCCTGCACCATCTATTTTAGGTTTCCTTTTGCATGCTGAATGCCTCAAGCATATCTGACGACTCTGAACTCTAGCCCCACAAGTCAGGGTGCAAAGGCTCCTGCTTTGAGCTGGGCACGTATGTAGTGTTGTGAGGATGAAGCCATGTGGGAGAAGGATGCTATTCTGAAAGGAATGATAAATATGGATAATAAACTCAACCTAAGTCTTTTCTGCCTGTCTCTAGTGAGTTCCCAATATGGGTGATAGAAATATCATGGGTACATTTTTGAACACGGCTAGGAACACTGCCAAAGTCCTACTCAGAGTTCACACGTTTACATCATTTATATCACATCCGAATTGCGCCTTGTATTATTAACTTTGTAGAGTGTTTTGTGATGCAGTTTATAGGGCAGACTATGTGAAACAAAGATACATTCTCTTTCCATGTTGGAATGTGATGTCCAGAAACCTCTATGAAACGTACAGGTGGGGTCCTTTTGACAGGTGCCCAAAATGGCATTGTGACTACTCAGGCCACTTCCACATCAGTGTAAGATAAAAAGCTGACTGTAAGAGACCAGCTCCTCAAAGAGTGTGACTAAAGAAATTCTGTTTGCTAGAACAGAATAATGACATATTGACAAGGAAAGCTGTAGAGGGCTCAGCATTAACTGATACATGAAGCCTTTACTTTCTGCAGGACAGACCACAGCCTGTGGCAAATGAAGATCTATCAACTTCCAGGAATTCATGCAAGAGAAGAGGAGTTACAATGACCCAGCATTGTGACTTTATGGTTTTGTAAATCAATTATTTTTCCAAAAATCTGAAAAGACTCCAGGTTATACTTTATCATCTCCTCCAGGTGCCCCATTTAGTCTCTGAGACTGTTGTGCTACCTTGCTTGCTACTTGCAAGCAGCAAGTGACTCAGATTGCTTGATACACACAATGGGAAGACATAACTGCAATGCACAGGTTAGGTGCCTGCAGCAGGCTCTCTGAATGTAGTTTTCTATAAGTACTTAAAAAAAAAAAAAAAAAAAAGACTTGCATCCTCATTGTTTCCCAAATAAGGAAAGAGAGGGACAGAGTCTAATAATTCCTTGTAGATGCATCTTCAGTGATGTAAATGTGCCCATTTACTCTGCAAGTGCACTTAATTCAATTACTCTTTTTTTTTTTTTTTTCCAGGAAAGTGTCAGTTTAAAGAAGCCTCAGGCAGGACTCTAACATTGCCTCTGATTGAAGACTCTTAGGAGATCTGAAATAAGTACAAGGTCCAAATTTGGGATATATTACTTTATTTCTTCCTCAGTTCCTGAACAGTCAGAGTAGGAAATATCCCAAGAATATTCCTTTTTTCAGGCGACTTCTAGGACTCTTTGGGCCTAGAAATATTTTGAATAAGCTATTCCGACATGTATCTGGGAATCCCAAGCCACAGTGCCCACTGTGGGAAGCCTGAACACAGCACAGATGGAAACAGTGAGCATTCTGTGAGTGAGACCAGCACATTTCCACGGAGAGGGCAACAGAGGGTCAGTTCCCACATCTATAACAAGACCGTGGCTACATTCATTCAAATCAGCCAACTGCACTACCCAGGGCAAAGATAGGGGAACACACTGTTTCTTAGCAAAGGTATATAGCCAGATAATTTCAATCTCAGCAGAAACCTGCACTTCCCTGATTTCACTTTTACTCGTCCTTAAGTAAAACTAAAGTTAACCTGCAAATCTCTCACAGAAGTCCTGACAGAGTATGGACACACTCTGAGAGGCTGGGATATAGCACGAGTGCCAGATGGGGTAACATGGGCTCTAGTTCTGGTCTCATTCAGAACGGGTACCTTAGGCTGCATCATTTCCAGAGCTCTTGCTATGCACATATTGTGGGAGTGTATGAGGTGTCTGCACCCATTTCTGCTGGCAGCACTCACTAAGATCATTTTGGAAAAAGTAACCAAGAGTTACTTGGTAAGTAACAATTAAGCGACATCTTTCAGAAATCTCTCATTCCTACTTCGACTCTAAGATGACTTCAGAGCTGAAACATCATTGATTCAGGCTCAAGGCTCTAGATGATATGGGCCCTTGAAAATAAAATAAAAATAAAAAAATAAAAATCCTGAGTCATAAGCATTTCTTAGAGCAGAGCAGTAACCCATACCCCGCTGGGGCACTCATCATGCTGGAGTTCCCCTCCACAGCATCCCACCACCCTCCTTCTTGGAGGATATCAGAGTCCAAGACAGAGTAACTTCACTCACGCCCAAGGACCAGGTTTCAGAGAGGCAGATGGAGCCTCCCCACCCACACATTAAGCTGAATATCAAACTTTTAACCAAAAAGGAATTAAAAAAAGAGCGGGGGGAAGGATACCTCTGAAATTCTATGTGGATTATAATTTTTCCATGGCAACGGGCTTCAGAGGCAGGAGGGACGGGGGGGCGAGGAGATGGGGAGAGCTGTGGAGAGAGCTCACAGTGCTGGGTAGCGTTGCCATGGGAACCCTCGCACTGCAGCCACTGCCAAAGTCAGCCAGGATCCCAAAAACGGCTCCAGAGGGAGGCTGCCAGAGGGGCCGGAGGCGCTGGGGACACAGTAGCCATGTCCCTTAGCCCCCACACCCACATCCCGACGTGCTATGCTGCCCCACATCTCTGCTGGGGCCAGCAGAATTGGGCAGAGCTGCAAAGTGGGAGGAAATCCAGACTTCCAAATAAAGCAAGCAGAAAGGGAGGGTGAGTGGGAAGCAGCAAGGCAAAGAGAGTTGTTTTTTTATGATAGTCCTTGGTTTGCTTTCCACCTTTCTGATTCAATTTGACCACACAAATGCATTTGTTTTCACACCAGACACAGCCGTAAAAGGAGGATGTCATCCCTAATCACTGAAATTGAGAGGGAAATGTTACTTCCCTACAAAAATGGCTGCAGAGGCAAGACGGAGGGCTGTGTCTGACTAAAAGTTGCCTGGTCCTATTTGCACAGGACCATGTCCTTTCTGACTGTATCTACCCCACACAGTACAGAGAATGTCCCAACATATCTCTAAGATGTAATAGGTATCACCACCTTGTAGTCAAGTGAAGAATTAGAGGAGTTTCTGCTAATGGAAATTAAGCGGACTGTGAAAGTGAGTTAATACCTCCATCTGACCTGCTTCTGTAACACTTGAAGGGCAAGAATTTGGTGAGGAGAATCATTAGCCATTCACACCCCTTTGCACAGCATTTTTCAACAGAAGCCTTTTGCTGCCGTAAGAAACTGTTAAAGGCAGGTTTTGGAACAAGAACTTAAAAAGAGTTGGCAACTTCTATGAACCCTTGCTAGTATTTATAGCTGTACCCCTAGGATGATAAGGGATGGATGAGTCGTTTCAGGCTACAGACGGCTGCAGACGGCAGGAAGGAATTGACTCCTACTCCAACCACACAACTGGCTAAGCAAATTGTGGAGGAAGGTTCCCTTCTCCTGAAGCATCTGTTATCATCCATCTGATTGCACAGTGAATCAGTAGTATGAGGACAGGCCGCTGTGAGGGTGGGGAAAGAGGGAGAGAAAGATTGCGTATCAGCCAGTTATAGAGAAAGGAGATGCCAGCTTCCACTTTGTCAGAGAAAAGGACATATATCAGACTAAAGGAAAGGAGCTGGCTTTAACACTTTTAAGCAACATCTTTATAGTACTACTGATCATATAGCACCAGAGAAGTAGCTTGACTTTTAATGCAACAATAACTTGGTATTCCTGCATATCTTTGAGAGCAAAGGATCCCAAAGTGATCTGCACTCTACATATGCTGAAATCATTCATCTGCCTAAATCATCTGCACTGAAGAAGTAAGGCTGCCAGCCTGTAGGAAATGCCACAGAGCTATTCAAACAGAAGCAAAATATTCACTCTTATACACTATGAACAGAGAGCCCAACCATAGCTCTGCTGGTCCACCAAGTCATTGTTCCTTTTTCCTGAGAATGGCAACCAAGACCAGAGCACCAGACCACTTCTAACCCATCCTCACCATCAGTCACGTTAGTTGGGATAAAGGGAATGAGCACAGGTGATATGCCACAGCTGGCAGTGAGATGGGGGCTGATTCTGAGCCTGGCAAGGTACCATGCCCATGAAAATAAGTAAGATTTGATTGCTCATTCTCTGCCCTAATTCTGTCCCACAAGCTCGGTGACACTCTGATCCTAATCCAAAAGGGCACAAGTTCCCTTCTCCAACAAAGCTTTGACTCCAGAGGTGACACTTTTCACTCCTTTACTGCACAGACAATTAACCATGCACCAACAAAAGAAACCAATCCCAAATATTTGCTCGTTAGCTAGGAGATCTGTGTGAGTCCTCCCAGGCCTTTGTGAGGGCTAGGAAGGCCTCAGTTAGCGCTTTCCACACATGGGATGGAGATGTTAAAAGCGGCTTCTACTTTTGAGCTCAGCAGGGTCTGTCAGACAGCCCCTGCACATCAGCTTCTGTCACTAACACTGGACACCAGTGTTTTATCAGTCAAAGACAATACCAAACAGGAGCCTGACCCCAAAAGCTGGATGCATATGGGCTAATTTGTGCATGGCACTGAACTTTTCTTATTCGCAAATCTTCACAGAAATCAGGAGACTTATTAAATATGGGCTTGTATCACTTACAGGAGCTCTGCTGGCCCATCTGTGAAATTTGTTCTCTGCCTATCAAAGGCGTGCTTAAGAAACACCTCTTCCAACCCCCCCGCTCCATCCTCTTTTGATGGATTGGGTCTGTCAGCTTGTCAGCTCTCATTGGGCACTGTTTGACGTAAGTTTACATCGGGGCAGTGAAAATCTGTTTGCAGTCAGCTCTTCCAATAGCTCCTGCTGGAGAAAGGAGACTGACCCACTCCAAAAAATGCTGCCTCTGCTGACTACAAAAAGGCCACGGATCATAGTGGTGTCAGAAAACCGCATAAACCAGGGTGGCAGCTCTACAGGCTTGTTCAGGGTCTGTTGGGCAGGGGTAGGGGAAGGCTGAAGCCCAGGAAAGGGACCTCATGGCTCCTGGCCACCAAGACCAGTAGCCAGTGACTACCAGGAAGTTACACAGCAAAGGTTGTACAGGGACACAGATCAGTGGTGTGGGCCCTGAAATACTGTTTTGAGCATCCCTGGCCTCTCAAGTTGCAAATGTCATCCATCAATCCCAGGTTCACTCCATTTGCAGCAGCTCTGACAGCGGCAGCTCTGACAGAGGTAGCTGAGAAGAAACATCAGTGCCTAGCTATGCCTGCAGTGCCTCCAAAGGATAGATTTCCATCATACATCAAGTAGCCAGTCACTCAAAATAGGGTTTCTTGACCCTGATTTCTTCACTTTTAAAGAAATTACACTGTCTGATATCCCTGAAAAATCCTTCTCAGAATCTTCATAGAAATCCAGAATCCAAGACATACCGGCTATCACAATGTTAAGGGAGGAAAATATAAGATGATTAGGAATATTTATGTTGTCATCACCACCCCTATCTCTCCATTTCCCTTCAGCTTGTTCTGACATGGAAAAAATCATGCCAGAATACCTGGATTTCTAGGAAGAAAATGAGATGGTGTGATGGGAGCTGCTCTCCAGCATGGACAGTTCAAAGACTGAGAAGACTGAATCCAGCCCACAGGGGTTCTCAAAGGGAACAATTTTGGTACTAATACTGGTGGGGAAGGAACTAACTGTGCTGGAAAAATCACTTACAGATCCAATTCTAGCTGCAGTTCCTCACCTAGCAAGCATTTATTCCCAAAGGCAAATGTATTGACCCCATTTGGCACTGCAACCCTGGATTGGCAAAATGATCCTATAGATAAGCTTCTCAAATTGCAATTTTGTGCTCTCCTACAAGGTAAGATTCATTTAGGCCTTGAAAGAAGAAACACTTGATTGGATTTCTGTGTCTAGAAGACAAGATTCCAGATACTACTCGGCTCCACTATATCACATGCTAAGAGATGGGCAAAAAATGCTGCAGCTCAGGATCAATATGTCACTAGAGCTAATGATTTTTAGAATCATAGAGAAATTTAGATTGGAAGGGATCCAGAGGTGATCTGGTGATCAGAGGTGATCTGGTACAACCCTCCATTTAATGAAGGGCCAACTTAGATCACTTTTTCACATTTGCTTTCTGATGAAATAAAGACTGAACTACAATCACTAACTTACTTCTCACCTATTCTTTCATACCAGAGTCATCCATCCTTGCACACCTGCACAAACTCAAACATCCCCTCCCTGAGGTCAAACAATTACGGTGAATAGATGCTATGGGACTTTCCAATATCTCTAACAAACAGAAATACAGAAACAAGCAATCAAACAAAAACATTAAATAACCCTGCAGTCAGGTATGAAGAGTAAAGAGTAGAAAGGAGCTGTATGAAGAAAGGAAACAGTGAATGGCAAAAAAAAAAATGTTGCTGGGAGAAAGGGGAAGATGAAGAAATGGAGAACTGCAGCAAGGAGACACTTTGGATCCAGTTTAATACGACAAACATTAAAATGCATTGGAAATCTCACAAGCAAGACTTAGTGCTTGTGATCGTTCTAGCTCAGGGCTTCAGCGCCAACAGGTATTCACAGTTCAGCTAAGCAGCCATGTTTCAGAAACTGAAGGGAACCCCCTTGCTTTTGGAAGCCCACCCATGAAGCCTCAGTGAGTGCCTATTTGGGCCTCTGAACACAGTATCTGCCCATAGCTATCTTGGGTGCAGGCAGAAGGACCAATAACTGAAAGGACGCAGGTGCAGAGCTATAAGGGTGACAGAAATCTGACAGTGAAATTGGACAAGGAGCTGCAGTTCCCTTCTTTGCACACAGCAGAAAATAAAGCGATAAGAGTCCCAGTGTGAGCAGTGAACATATGGCTGGACTGCAGTTTTGAGTCCATTTTCCATCTTGCAGTCCTGCCCTGTTCACCAGTTTAATGATTACCCATGACAACGGAGACAGAGGATTCCCACCCTGGAACAGACCTACAACAGCATCAGTGACTCTCTCATCATTGCCAAAATGAGCTTCTTCTTGTTTCTGAGGATTGATGCATGAGCCTTTATTGCTCCTATCCAGTCCAGCATCATGGCTGGGCTTAATCCTGTTCTGCTTCATCCTTTCTGGGACCTAAACTATTTGCCATAATATTCACTTAAAGCAGCAACCATGCCTTGATCAGACATTTTATTTTTTAATCTTTTTCTTTTAGCCTTTTCCCTATCATACATTTTATATATCCTGTATCTTAACCTCAAGAAGTATTATTTGTTCTTTGGCTATTGAAGAAGGCATGGGAGGGTCAGCAAGAAAGTCAAGAAATTAATACTGAGTTGAAAAAACACAGACAACATCTCTTAAAGATAAAGATGGACCTGGCAGAAGGACTCATAAATATATGTAAAGAAGCACAAGGCCTTGAAAGCATCCTACAAAATGCATCAGCCCTGGCAGATGAGTGAGAGAAAGGATACAGCCCTTGGTGCATCCTCAGCTCTGTGTCACTCGATGGATCACTCGAGGGACATTTCTCCACTGCGCCCACTATCATCTTGAGCTAGGGATGGCCAAAGTACAATCCTGCCTTTTCCTTTTAGTAACATGACCTCCCTGCACACAAATTTATCAAGTCCTTTTTGACTCTGTTGATGCCAGGTACCCTCACATTTTTCTGGGACAACAACCTGCAGAAGTTCCCTGTTACATACTGTGGAAAGAAGTACTTCCTTTCACCTGTTTTCAACAAATCTACTGGCTTCAAAGATTGCCCTGTTTTATATAGCAGCAAAATAATTCCCCCACCTTTTCCTCTGTGCCCTTCCTGACAATACTCAACAATGTGTTGACTTTTGCTACTAGTGCATAGTGAGCCAAAAATTTCAGAGATCTGCTGGCAGTGACTTCAATACCTTTTCCCTGAGCTGTAACAGCCAGTTCAGAGCTCAGCATGGTTTAGATGATGTTTTCCTAGATGCATTACATTTACCCATGTTGAAACTGTTTTTCCTCTTTTTGTCCAGTCCCTGAGTTTTGTGAGATTCTTCTAGAATCACTCATTAGCTGTATGGCAGCTGACTAGAAGAAGTCGTTTACTATAACCATGGACCTGGAAGGTTTGCTCTTCTTTCCTTCCCTTCAGTCACTGATGATAATGTTAAATGTGAGGAGCCATGCTGGGGGAGCTGTGGACCCCCATACACAGACCCAAAGTACCCCAGCTCTCACTGGCTCACTTGGGCTGTGCAGCATGCCTGAAGAGCCAGCTTGCTATTTCAGAAGAGCGCTTCAGGCAAGAGTAAACCCTGCAGTGAAGGGCTCAGCACTCGCTTGGGATTAAAAAGAGAGCACTTCTTATTAAGGAGGCTGATGTAAATCTCAGCACAGTGAGGTGGAGGGAGGAGGCAAGAAGGGAGGACATGTGATATCCATTCAGTAAAAGAAAAGCAAATGCACAAGGTTAATATCAGCTGTTTTTCCTGCCCTCATGTTTCTTGGTGATAGGAAATGCAATTGTTTGTGGTGTTTTCTATACATACACACACACACACACCCCCTCTCCCACAGCTGAAGAGAGGAGCTGATATCCAAGCCATAGACTAAAGGGACTAAAGGGAAGAGCTCTGCAGGGAGGAGTGATTGACTTACAGCTGGACTAATCCTAGACCAGAAATCACCACCCCCTGCAGCTCCAAAGCTGGGGACAGCTTTCCCAGGGTCACCCACTTCCCACTTCCAGCCCCAGAGCAAGCCTGCAGCCAGTCACTGCAAAGCGGAGAGAACCCACAGTCCACGTGGAAATACACACACACACACAGAGGGAACACCAACATCCTTCCCCACATGCATCTCCTCTCTCCATTTCCTATCTTCCCACTTTCTTTCAGCACCAAAGTCTTTCTCCCGCTACAATAACTTCTACATTTCAAGACACTCAGCAGCACAGTCTCAAAGGCTCATGCTCCAGCACAGCAGCTTCATCCAAGTCAAGGGGTGAAAGGGGAACCCTCTCCAGATAAGCACAGCTGCCAGTTCCCAGCCTCAACTCCAGTGTAGTTCCCAACATGCTGACTGCAAGACCATTGACGCTAGCTTGCCCAGTCAGAGATATCCCCACAGCTTTCTCATTGATTTATACCCCAGTTTCGAGGTACTTCTCATCATAAATTGGCCCCGCTCTTCCTTACCCTCTCTGTAAGACGTAATGCTGCCTCTTTACACTGTGTAATATGACCCAGCCTCCAAGATCACTACTAACCACATTTGAAAGGGAGAATCAATAAGGGTAACAAGAAAGTCCATTTTAGCTTCAGGTGACAGCTAGCGAGAACTAACGAAGACAAAGCAGCAAGGGTGGCAAAGTGAGAGAGATAGGCAAGGAAGATAGTGGAAAATATATATATTTTTTATTACCCAGATGTAAATAGATTTGTTGACTTGCAATAATTTATAATAGGTGGAAACTTGTTCACAAAGCCCCACAAAGGGTATCAGGATGCTGTAGTGTCCCAGAGAGCTGAAAAAGTGGTTTCAGTGCTCAGCTACTGCTCCTTGAGGGTCCTATTAGATTCACAGCCCTATCAAAGTACTGACCTCAGTACTTCATACCATGACCTGAGGAACAGAAGAATCATAGAATCATAGAATGCTTAAGGTTGGAAGGGACCTCTAGACATCATCTAGTCCAACCCCCCTGCACACGCAGGGTCACCTACAGCAGGTGGCTCAGGACTGCGTCCAAGCGGGTTTTGAAGATCTCCAGAGAAGGAGACTCCACAACTTCTCTGGGCAGCCTGTTCTAGTGCTCTGTCACCCTCAAGAAATCTGCCTCACTGACCACCTCGTCTCCTGCACTGACTCAGCCACGTGCATAACAAACTACTAATTCAGTCATGCATATTCACCCCCCTCTCATTACAGCCCACATGCTCACCCACCTGCTGCCAGAATAGGCATCCCCCCCATTGCCAGAGATGGTCAGACATGTTTCTTCTCCCACTCATACAGTCCCACTCAGCTCCATCTACACCCTGATTGTGTCTGCCTTTAAGAATCATCTCAAGCTCTGGGATGGAGCATTGCAAATTTGCACCTCAGCTTTCCCCCCTAACCACACGTTAGTTACATCACAGCATGTGACACTCTAACAGAACATGCCCTGAGTTGTTATGAAATTTTGCCTTCTGCAAATCCCTGCTTATTTACAGTTACTGGCTGTGCTGGTTTATAGATGGACCTCAGGGATGGGAAGGAAGGAGAAGTATATTAGCAAACTACCAGATGTGATACCTGTTAGAAACACAACAGATGCAGTGAATCTGCATTGTTCTCTTTCACTTGACTGAAGACCAGGTGATGGACCCATGTAGGACTCCAGTCCTGGAGGAGCCCTCCAGGAATTTGGCCTCAGCTGCTGAGTCATCACTTCCAAAGGCTACTGCTCAAACACTAGCTACCAGATAACAGGTGTATGTAAGATGAAAAGTCTCTTTAGACACTATTCAGAGCTCAAGAGCAGGAAATGTTCTTGTGCCTACAGAGCCATTTACAGTTTAGATCTAGTCTGCCATTATTCACAGACCTTCTGCTGCATGTCCTCTGCTCTCTCTACTGCCTTCCTCGAGTCATTCACCAAGACTATCCTTTCACCCTCCAGAGAGACTGGTAGGTAAAACTAGAATGCAGAGAACCTTAAGCCTGAAATATCTACTAATGAACACTCAAAGATTTCAAATAAGGTCTTCCAGGCAAGGTCCTATAAATTTGAGGTAATCATATATTCTGCTATAGCTTCAACCCCTTCTTCTGAACTAATTTTATATCATATCATAGAAAATACTTAAATACCTCTTCGAACAGCACCTGGAGTCTGAGTGCCCAGTATGCAAGGAGAGGTCTCCCATGGTGGGGTATAGTCACAGCTTCCAGTCTGGTTAAGAATAGATGTAGCCAACTGATAATTGAATACATGTGCCACCCTACAGCCATTGTTCCTTGAGATGATAAAAGTATCAAGTGGGTTTTCCTCTGCAAATCCTGCAAACTTTTTTTTTTTTTTTTTTTTTTTTTTTATAAATAATATCACTAAGTGGGACCAAATCAATCTTTTCTGCTCCTAGGTCTTCCGTTCTGCTCCACTGAAATGTAGCCCAGGCCACTCAGGAATGTAAGCAACAAAGTCTGCTCAGACTTTTTTCCCTGGGCACTGGTTTGTGACTGTCATGCTGAGAAACCAGGCACCAGAACTATATTTTTTCAGTTATGCCTGCTCACTGATTTCCCCTTGCCACTGCTAAAGCCACAGAGCCCAATCGTATCTCAGCTGTGCAGATGTAAGCCTGCAGTGCCTTCAGTTAGTCTTCCTCCGCTGCCATTCTTTTGCAACACTCAGTCTTCTCCATTTAGACACTCTAGTGTTCTGAATTTATATCATAATAATCAGGGGTAGAGATTGACTCTGTCTCCACTAAGGAGGGTCTGCTGTATAAGTATGCAAGGAATTGTACATCACAGGGCAGATAGATTCCATATCCCTAAGGGATCCCACCTCAGAAAGAAGCCATACTTCCAATTCATCTGATCAAGATAGCTAAATATTCATGTCAGTCTGGTAGACACATCTTAATTAATCCACTGATTGTTCCCATATTCTCCCAGATTTGAATACCATCTCCTAGAAAATATTAGCTTATTAAGCCAGTCACTCCTTTTGAAGAAGTCCCAGAACAGAACATTGCCTACCCACTAAATACCAAGGTGTCCATAATGTTCTGATTTATCGAGAGGCATTGCCAAATATCTCAGAAGTATTTGGGTAGAGGAGTAACACAGAGGCACTTACAGAAGCATCATTAAAACCAGACAAACCTTTCAATCCATTTAGCAAAGTGCCTGAAGGTTGTCTTTTCAGAGAGGGGAAACAGAAGTAAATACAGCAAACTGAAATTGAATACATGCAGTGCCACAGGCACCAACCCTCTTGCACATCATTTGAGATGCTGGTATTTTTCTTGTTTCTTCTTTCTGTAGCCAGTATATTTCAGGTTCATACAAGGAGGCAACATCATGGCCCTGGAGATAAAGGGGGCAGCAACTGGGGAAGTTCCCTCCACAGGTGACCCCCTGTGTGCTGAGAGCCATCCAGAAAGGATTACTTATATGCCATGGAAATTCAGTCCTTGGCAAAGGCTTGCACCTTCTGTATGGGCAACTCATGGCATCTGAGAAGGCATCGTGCTCAAGAGAGAGACCGTGTCAGTTCTGAATCAGGCTGACACCATCAGGTTTATCTCACCAGTGCCACCATGTCACTGTTAGTGAGTAGGAATATTTTATTAATGACTATGTTAATGACTATGGTGCGGTTCAAAGCTACCTTGCCCATTCCCCAGACAGAGTTTCTGTTTCTGAAATTCCTTTCTGATCAGAAAATATTTATCCGAGTCCATAGAAGTTATACTTCCCACTAGGTTTTCTCTGAGGAGCAGAAGCTGCCTGTCCAGCAGAAGAAAATCAATGATCTCTCTCTCATCATTATGACCCCAAATTAATCCCCTCTTCCAATCTGTCACTCTTGTAACTCATAGCCATAGAATTCAGTTTCAGTCTGTAACCATTCCATTGCGTTCCTAGAAATTTTATATAGTAAATATATTTATATATATAAATATCTGTCACTCTTTCTTTCTCACCAACGTTTCCCATGTGTGGGGATGATTCATGAACTGCACGAGTTAAAGCATTTTGCTGAAGGCAGGTCTACAAAATACAGCCATGTAGCTGGACACCCATGGCTGAAGCAACAGGGGAGGGAGAAAAGGAGGAGAAAGAGAAAGACGGCTTGTGGAGGATTGGATTTTTTTCCATTCTTTTGCTTGTTTGTTCTAATCACTTGGCTGGTTGGTTTTAGTTCCACGCTGGGGACTGGCACTGATTTTCTTTCATTGTGTAACATGCATTTTTAAATGAGTATTAAAGGTGTTGAAAGTCCAGGATAGACACTTTTTAAGAAGCCTTGTTTTTAATTCAAGATTAAATAAAACAAATTATTTCTCTACTCCATGCCTGAGCCCCCAGCTTCGAACCCTTATGTGCAAGGACATGTTCAGCCAGTGAGCAGACCTCCCATGACCTGCAAGAAAAGCCTCAGGAAGCCAGCAAACACAGGTGATATCTGCATGGCTGGAGCTGCTATCATCATCTCTTCAGGCTGCCCCCCGCCTCCTGTCCTAAAGTCCTCCTTCCAGCTTCCTCTAGCTAAGACAAACTTTATCTGCTTGGGTTGAAATTTCCCATATTAGATGTTTACCCTGGCTTCACATTTGAGGAGAATTGAAGTAAAAGGGGCACAATCTTTTCCAAGAACAGGCTAGAGGAAAGAAGATGTTTCACCCATGCTAAGATGAAAGCGACCTTTTTAAAAAGCTCCAGTACACGCTCTGCTTTCAAGCGACTTGAATTTTGATGAGAAAGGAAAGAAATTTTCCTTTCACGTCACACACTCTTTTTTGCCATACTTGTGAAAACCTAGACAAGTGATAAGCCTTTGGAAAAACTGCAATTTACACTTGTTCAACAGAGACTTAATAGAGTTTTCCAGTGAAAAACTTTCCAAGATTCTCTGCTGAATGGGCCTTTCTAAGCCAAGGGAGTTTCTCCACAAATGAACTCATGGCAGGTCTACATCTGGATGAGAAAGCGGGAGAAGGATGACTGTATCTGTTGGGTTTTCAGTCTTTTCTGTTCCGGTCTCCTCCCGGAACATTAGAAGAGATTAATTCAAAAGCAGAGGGCAAGAGTCAGAAAGAGGATCAGGTCACACTGAGTCAGTGCACTGAGAGAAGAATAAACATGGCAGAAACCATAACTGGAAGGTGCAACACAGCTGCTGGCATCTGGTTGGGTAAAGAGTCTGGGACTTGCTGAGGCAGAGGGCAGGGAAAGACACATGTGTCAAGGAGCCAGAATGTGAGACAAGTGGAAATACATGAAAGCAAGAGGCAGAGAGTCCAGAAGTGGAGCTAGAATTTTCTGGAGATAAGGACTGTAGGTTAGATGAAAAGTCTGCGAGGTAAGTCCTAGGCTTGATAGGTAGGATCCAGTCTGGGACAAGGATTCAGAGGAAACAAGGTGGATTGGAGGATATAATAAAGTAGAAGTCAGTGATGAAGAGAAATGGCAGAAAAGCCTGTGGCCACTAAACTATGTGCTCTACCAGCATCTGCAATCCCAGATTCCTAACTCTCACACTTCTCTGACACCAATACGGCACTGAAACCTGCTACTTATGTGTCATAGCCCTGTTAAGAATTGACAAATGCACAGGATGGCATTCCCCCAATGCTACTGAAGCCTTTTTCTGTTGGCTCAAGAAGCAGCTCTCTGGGTAGGGCTTGCAAGCATCCAGTCTGGCTACATCAGTATGATGCCACATGATAGAATTTCTCAGGATTTCTTTCACAATTTTGAAAAATGTAGGAAACTGCACAACAGAATCTAAACTGAAAGAAATATTCATAATGAAAAGTCAAACACTCCAAAATGGGGAAATGTCAGAAATTGCTCAAGCAAAATGAATGCAGTCCATTTACATAACCAGCACAAGTCAGTTCAGAATGATATAATCAGCTACTATTTTTCTTACAGGACCTCTGTCTCATTCAGCATACCAGATGGATTGAAGAGGGATTCAAATTTAGGTGTTTGAAAAAGTGGGCAGTAGTCAAGAGAAAGGCAGAAAATGGCTGTAATGAACAGGACAATCACATAGTTTGAAAACTGTTTTAATGCTGCACTGGAAACCTGGATACTTTGGCAATTAGGCTCGTGGCGATGCCAGTAAAATTTCTTAAATCATATTCTTTGCAAGTAGTCACTAAATCCGTGCACCTCATTTTTTGGTTTCTTGGCAAAACCTGGACAAACCATTTGCCTCCCTTTTTGGTCTACTGGCATTCTAAGCATGATAAGCACTGTTTTGAGACAAACCAAATCCTCTATTTCTGGCAAATCAATAAGTATGAAGTTTTGACTTTGTTAAAACAAAACATACAGCTCCACCATAATAGTTCTCTCTCTTTTGATTTGGAACAAATTCAAACATTTTTTTTTTCCCACATAAAAGGAATAAATATACTGAAATATTCACTAATTTGAATGAGAAATTGTTTCATCTAAAACACATGGAAAAATCAAATAAAAATAAAAAAGGAAACATTTTGGAGGCTATTTTTCTCCGTGGTAGTAGATGATATCACAGAAACACATAATCACAGAATGGCTGAGGTTGGAAGAGACCTCTACGGATCATCTAGTCCAAGCCCCTGCTCCAGCAGGGACACCCACAGCACGGAGCACAGGGTGGCATGCAGGCGGGTTTGGAAGATCTCCAAAGAAGGAGACTCCAGAACCTCTCTGGGCAGCCTGTTCCAGGGCTCTGTCACCCTCACAGGAAAGAAGTTCTTCCTCATAAGGAGATGAAACTTTCTGTGTTTCAATTTGTACCCATTACCCCTTGCAAAACATTTCTGCAAAACAAACAATTAATCAGTATACAAACATACATCCCATATATTTGCATGTCATCAAATCTTCAATATCATGTTACAAAAATATTTCAGTCAAGAATGTAGCCCAGTTCAAGTTAAGATGCTGGGGATAATGTGAGCAATTGCGGACCTGAAGTCAGAAATTTGCTTTGAACGCAGAAAGCATTCTGTAATGATCCCTATTTTGAACAACAAGATTCTAAGTGTCTCAGGGGTGCCATGAAAAATTAATAGACACTTTTGACCTTAATCTTGCTGCTCTTCAGCTCTCTGCCTATACAACGGGTATACATTAAGCAGTTTGCACCCTTTCATCTCACAGGAGTAGGATGAAAAATCCATGAGTTTCATGGTGTTCTGAGATACTACACTAAGATTTGCCAGAGATAACACCTTGTGGTAGAGAATTCTCTGTTCTCACTAGCCTGTGAAAGCAGGCACAATACAAAGCTTAAGTCTATATATTAAACAACAAGAAAACAAAATACTGGATCACTCCTCTGTCAGGAAATGTCATGCGTCCTGCATATAGAAGCAAGCAGGAGTCTTGTGTTAAAAGACAGTATGCATTTCTGAAATCATCTCTCTATAATGTATGGACACAAGAGTGCTAAGCTAAGATTATAACCTTAATTCTGGCATTTTCTTCCCTTTGAAGTGCTTTACCTTTGCAACCTAAAAAATATTCATCTGACACAGTTGCATGTGCATAAAATATAAAAGGCTCTTGGCTCAAGGGCCTTGGACTTCACAGAACATTGCAGCAGTCCCCCTGAGTTTTCCTACCCAGTTATTTTTCTTCCAGCTTATACCGGTTTTGCAGCACTGCAATAGAGACAGTAACAGTATGAGATTAGTGATTTTTCCTTTCTTCCTTCTTTACCACATGCATTTCTTCAGACCTGATTTCTCACCTCTAGCCACCCACCCTTCAACTTTAGCTCCCCCATGCTGACTTTCATTGCAGCACTGTTAATTTGCTTGGGCATTCATGATTATAGGACTCCAAGCACAGGCAGAGGTCTCACTGTGTTAGAGATGAAGCAGCAAATGCAATAGTTTCAGAATAGCCCTGCAGTCTTATGAGCATTGCCTTTCTGCATCTTTCCCAATTCTGTTTCATGGTGTGAAGGCCCTTGTCCCCACCATCTGTCCCTTTGCTACCCACTACCCTACTCTGGTAGAAGGCAGAAGGAAAATCCTTGGTTTGTCACCTCTATCTCCAGTTGCAGAATTCAGGCTCTTTCCAAACCCAAAACTTCTAACATCTTTACTGCTATCCAGGTTCTGTGATCTCAGAGTCTTTATTCATATCT
Organism: Nothocercus julius; assembly: GCA_013398735.1. Lineage (NCBI taxonomy): Eukaryota > Metazoa > Chordata > Aves > Tinamiformes > Tinamidae > Nothocercus > Nothocercus julius. The sequence goes on along the minus strand of VZSV01000215.1, from coordinate 839,167 downwards.
TCTTACCCAAAGAGTGGCCGAACACTCCCTACTTTTCAGCTGAAGGGGACAAAAGCTCTGGCTACTTTTTCTGGGATAAAAATCCCTTCAGAGGACTTCTGGAATGGTTTTGTTCCTTCTACTTCAGACAGGAAGCAAAGCGTACTCAAAGCCTCATGCAAGGATGCATGCAACATGTTCATGCCAACCACCGTCTAATGCTCAGTATCAAAAAGCTCCTGAGACATTGATACCTCTTCTGTGTTTAGCCAGCTCCAAATTTCTCCAGATGATAAGACTGGAAGGGAAGAATTCTCTATGACCAAACAGTCTTTCAGACCTGCTGTGGTGATGCCATTCTCACAGGCTGATGCTGTTCACAAACAAGAGACTAAAGGAAAATATTTCCAAGCTTTTGGTGGTCTCTGAGGCTCCCTGAGAGGTTTGCTTAGCTCTCAGTCACAACTTCCATACCTCTATCAAGACACTCCTGTTGTCAAGCCCTCCATATTTTTGTTCTTTCCCACTAAGTTAATTCCATACTGCCAGCTGGGAAAATACAGACAGCCCTAAGACCCTATTCCTTAGCACTGGTTAGGAGTTTCCCATCACTATGATTCATGGCTGTATTTGAGCTGATTCTTCAAGTCTGAAATGATTAGGACAGGAATAGAGGCTGATGCATCAAAAAAAAAAAATGCATATAGAACAAAAATAATTTGGAAATTGCACCCCAGAAAGAGGTTAATTCCAAAATAAGACGAGTTCAGGGCTTCTTTTTTAATTTTGATTTTCTTTTTTATTTCTAGCAAGAATTCTTTTCAAAAGTTGACAAGATCAAAACAATACAGAAAGACCAACTCAGTTCATAGCAGACCTATAGACAATCCTCTTCTCCCTGGGATCATCACATAGTCCGAGAAAGATCCCACCTTTGCTTACATCCTTTGTCCTGTTCTGCTGTATGTTACTTTCCTCCTTCTTATTCCTTATTCTCTCTCTCCCTTCCTCTCTGTCTCCTGGCTCTCTTCTCTTTGGCACTCTCTGGTGAACAGTGAACCGCAAGAAGCATTCCTGGGCTAGAAATTAACATATTAATGAAGAAAGAGCCCTTGAAGAAGGGTTGTGAGATGGGGAGAAACACAGATATGAGGGAGGCAGAAAAAATAACAAAGGGAAGATATAATGAAGAAGGGACATAGAGGCAAAGCACAAAGGGAGAAAAAAAAATGCCTTTCTCAGGAACTTATGCTACTTTAAACACTTCCATGGAAAGAATAGATGAAAGAAAGAAAAGAGGTGAAGAAAATGGGGTGGTTCTTCTATTTTAAATCAGGATTTGTTTTTTTTTCTGTAAAAGAGAACCACCTATTAAAAGAAGAATGAGAAAGATGGAAGAATGGAGCAAGGGAGGGCCACATGGGAGTAACAGACACACAAAGGGGACATGTCTGATAACAAGGACAGTGGGTTCATCCTTGACTGTTTGCAAATCACCATGAGCATTGAGCGTACAAATTTAGAGCTTAGCTCTATGGATTATTGCATCCCCCACAACCCTTCTATTCTCTCCTTCTTCAATGTACTTATGCAAGCCTGCCCCAAAATTCTATTAAAAAAGGATAAAAAAGTCAATTAGCAAAGACTACTGTTGGTCTGGCAGGCACACAAGAGTCCCACTTGCATCCTTACTCAGCGCTCTGTCAGGCAAACAGTGGGAAGCCCATTAGGATCAGTGGGTTGAGGAGGAAGTCACAAAATTTCCAGTGAGTTCAAGAATCTAAGCATTTGTTCAATCATTTGTTCCTTACTTACCACGAACATCTTTGGTAGATACACTGCAGAAGTATGTACTTTAAAACCACTCTAGCACCCACTGCCACTCCCATGCCTGCTAACAAGACAGGAGGCAAAAAAAAAAAAAAAAAATCCTGGCACAAAGAACAGGAGAAAACAGCATCTTCAATGAGGAAACACTGCAGAACCAATGATGATTGAGGACTTGACTAGAAAAGCAAGCTTTTTGCCATAGTAACAGTGTGAGATGCTCCTTGAGAGCCTTTCCTATAAGCAGGACCTTCCTCAGTTTATCTTCACCTTTCATAGTCCCACCAGCGAACTTGTTCCACCGATTCCTCACAGCGCCTCTGCAGTACTTGAAAGCTACCCACACTCAAACAAATGTGCAGCTCTCCCTTTTACCTTCTCCCAGGCCAGGTTCCTTGCCATAGGTGCTAGCAAACAGCCTCCCAAGCACCTCATTGTGGCACTGCTTTACTTAGAGCAACTACACCACATGGAGTGCTGAGAGTTCACTGCCTTCTGCAGCACCCACCTTCTGGACTAGAAGTTATGTGAATGCTGTTGTCCCTTTGCTGCCTGTTTATGGCCTTTACCAATCCTGCAGCTCCTTTCCTCTGGATCATAGTACTTTCTCCAATGGTGAAGCAAGGACTGAGGAACATTTCTCATTCAACCACCTCTAAATGAGATTCTTACATGCCTTCACACTTTTTTTTTTCTTCTCCTATGGCTTTACAAAGCTTCCAGGATAAGCTTCCATCATAATACAGCAAATGTATATGGCTTTTTTTTTTTCCCTTGACTTCTCAGGCAATGACAAAAGTGTGCAGGAATTTACTGAGCTAGGTTTCTTCACGCTCCAGCTTTAACAGAATGGGTATAGCCAAGGTCACAAGCACTTTCAGTGCTGCTGCTCTAATTTGTAGCAACTAGAAAGGCAGACTACAGACCATGCAGAAAAATAAAGGTCAGTGCCACTGCCAGCCTGCCCACTTGAGGAAACACCTCCATGCCAGTTCAGGAGATACCAGGAATAACATGTGTTCCCTTCATGGTGAGGGCTGTAAAAGCAGGACCAATGTCATTTATTTCCCAAAGTACTCCTCCTTCTAGACCCTATCCTCACACTCCTCTGTCTTTCTGTGTCCATACGCTTCTCCTGGGAAAGTGCTTCCACTCTGCCAACTTATGGCTGTGATGGAGGTGACAGAAGTGGTACAGCTGAGCACAGAGATGTGGGATCCCTTCTCCAGATTTTGTGAGGGTCCAGAAATGGATGGGAAAAAGGAAGGGAAGGGGTCACCTGAATCACAGTGTAGACTAATCTGATCACAAACAGAAGATGGTGCATACCTCTCACCCAGTTGCTTGAGCTGATCCTCCACTCTCCTGGTGATATGTCTACCTCCTGAATGAATAAATATAGTGTGCTGGCCTACAGGGTACTTTCAGTGCCACCCATTGTTGACAGTGCTGTGCTCTTCTCATTCACTTCCCTCTCTCTGCTAAACTTTCTTGTTAAGCAATTTCATGGAACTATAATAAACTATACCAAATCAATTTCACAGTATTGCTAAGCTAGCACCTTCATCAATTCAAACTTGAGCTTTCCATGAAAAATTGCTTGGAGAAATAAATATAAATCAGTAATTTGTTTTAATCAAACTTGCTCTAGCCAGTCAAACAGGAGCCTTTCCCAGAACTAGCATCTTTCCACAGCAACCAGACAAACTGTGAGTTGGCACCGTCTCCAGGATACTTGTCTCATCTCACCAGTAGTTTCATATTGGCAAAGGACAAGACCTCCTCCTCCTCACAGTTAAATTCATACCAAAATAGATTTGCAAGTAGACCTCTCCCCCCCGCCTCAAGCCATCTCAACACCATGCCTGCAAGAAAAGAAAAGGAAAAGGAAGCTGAGAAGAGGAAGAGGACAGCAGCAGCAGAAGGGCTAACATGCAAAACCCAGAAAAACTGGTTGTACTGCATCTCCTGAAACTGGGCAAGCCAAGGGGATGGAAAGCTCAACTTCACATGCTGTCTCCAGAGCAGCTATTTGACGAAGCTACATATAATGCATACTGAAGAGCAGTTGCTAGATCTTCAGATATCTTCAGAGGTTGTAAGCATCTACACTTTGCACCTCAAAGTCTGCACAGTCCCTTGGTGATGCTGAAGAGCATTTTTTTCATGGCTTAAGCAGTAGCAAGTACTCTTCTGAGTTCTCACTGTATCACATGTTAGCACTTAGATGCAGGAGGGCAGAATCAGCATCTTCAAGACTACTGCTTGCAGTAGTCTGTGTATGAGGTACCTCCTGTCATTCAGAGGGCTTTATCTGCCAGTCACACTACTTTTAAATAGGAAGAGAGTTACAAAAAAAAAAAAAAAGCCATCCTTTTTGTGGGATCATCTTTTATTTTATAGCATCTATTATCCTGTGGCTTCCCAGAGCTTTATTATACTCAACCCTTTTGCTCTCCACCTGGTTCTAGTTATCACTGACTATGCCCAGTGCAGGGCCATAGCAGCCTCACTAGACATCTTGTGCTGCCCAAAGCTGACTTCTGAGGAAAATAATCAGTGGTAGAATCTGGATACATCTGTCCAAACTATTTCAGCAACTCATGATAGTGGAGGTCTTTCAAAGCATATACCATCTCATGGAATCTGAATGCTGGAAAAGCTGCCAGCCTCCTTCCTAAAACCACTTCTGGAACTGCGTTTGGCTGCTCTGCATGGACACACAAGAAGCATGTCGGCGCTGCCGCTAATCTCTTGTGCTTATTAAAACAGCCTTAATGTCCTGGCCAAAATCCACCTCTAGCAATTATATTCTGCTAGCTGAAATTTCTCTTGCAGCTCCAGCAAGATGTGGTGTTCATCTCTGCTTTGTACTGACTGGGTGCTGTTAAACAGTTCCACTATTTCACCCCTCAGAAGGCTGAGTTTTAGCGGTGAATTAAGCAGTGCTTTTCTACTTTATGAAGTGTCTTGGAATTGCAGATAAAAGACACTATAGCCTGTCATAAATAAATGTAAGATGCTGACACTGCTACTGGAGGTAGCCATCTTGCTGAAAAATGATTTCATTTGTGACACTAATAATACAGTGAAGAACGCTGGATGTTTTGACACTGAAAACTCATTTCCATCTCGTTTTAATACTGCTTCAAAAATATAGGAAAACAAAACAAAACAGTGTTGAGTCAGCATCTGTGTGCTTTTAACCACTGCCAGGCCACAGATATACACTGGTTTTCAGCCAAATGTGGCAGCAATCTTCCACGCTAACTATGCCATCAGTGGGTGAACTTCTCATCCGATTAGCTGCCATCTCTCCAGATCCTCACAAAGCGCACCCTAGGTGAACCAAGTTCACCCAGTCTGTATTTCAAGCATTTTTCATGGTACCTTACTGCAGAGAAAAGCTTTAACCACATTATAATCTTTACTCAATTAAGACAGGTATGGAGACCTGTAAAGTGTGATACAGCAAGCTCAGGAATCTCTCCGCAAGGGTGGAAAAGAACAAACTGTATACAGAAATGGCTGGCAGCATTCAGTCTGATTGATCATCTCAAAGGCACTATGGTTAGATTTTTGTATTCATTTTACATTAAGGTGCTTGCAGGCTTGAGTAGGGACATAATACACTGCAGGAATGATAGAACAGGTAGTGTACTGGACAAGCTGACATATCTCTGCCATTTCTAATTTCTGTTTCACTATTTCATTCACATTTAAGCATTCTAAATATCAACAAATCTAGCTCACTTTTCATTCAAATATTTCATGAAATTTAGTATATAGTGAGTGTAAGCAAAAAAATATTACATTAAGCTAACATATACCACTTTCATAAGTGGTAAGTTTATATTTACTTCAAAATCAATTTTTATAACCTAAGAAAGGCTGGTATCTTGAGCTGAACATTACATACCAACCTTTGAAGTTTGGAAGTGAAGCTAGCTTTGAGTTATTTGCCCATGCCCACAAAAAACACACGGCTGAATAATTGTTTGAAAGCAGAACAAATGCATTTATTTCACACTCTCATAGCTCAAAATTGGAGTAATAGGGCTCTTTCCTCAGATTTTCCAAAATGTTCACCTTTGGACTGAGAATGAAAATAAATTTTGCAACATGAAACAAAACTTTTAAAATATATATATCTATTCATAAATGGGCCAAGAGAAGGATATGAATTACACAGAGAGGTCTGGATTCCTCACAGATAACAGATGTTTGAAATGACAGTTGTTTGAGCCATTAGAGATGAGTTTTCAGCTGTCCCACAGATATGCAGATCCACATTTTTCCCCAAAATTTGGACGCAAGACTTAAAGCAGTGATTCTAAGAGGAATTTCAGTAGCAGCAGCCAGTCAATAGTGCTCAAAGCCGCAATTCATCAAAACACTTAACGATGAGCTTAGCTTTAAATGTGCACAATGATTTCTTAGATTAAGCACACACAGCAAAGACCATTTCATCCACCTTTGGACTGCAGGTGCCTCTGGAGTGAAACAGGCCAGAAGTTTTATAGGGTTTAAGAACATTGCACAATGGTAGAAGGTGGAAAATAATATCACACCTAAAGTTATATTCTAGGGATGGTTTTAAAACAGCAGAATGTTGAAACAGGACACAACGCAATTAATGTCTTGACTCTTCCAAAAAAAGGCCACCTGATTTTTTTTTTTCTTTCCTTTATTCATGTATTTCTGTATCTTGTATTTAGATCCTGATTGCTGCCCCAGCTGTCCCCACACACCCCTGGGATGGAGCCACTAGGCGGCATACCAGCCTGGTGCCTTATTAAACCACATTTTGAACTGAAATTGCATCAAAGAGAAAAGAAAGCTGCTCCAGAGTTGCACAGGGAGCCATAGCAACACAGCTGTTCCTATTTTTAAAAACCTGAAAGATAGTAAGAACATTAAGACTGAGGAGAAAAAAAAAAAAAATCTTTCCATAAAACAAAAAAGAAGTATGCATGTATTCCTTACAGGATCTCATGGTAAAACTGCAAATGATTAACCACTGATTTACAGGCTGCAAGTTCAGAAAATACCCACAGCTCCAAGAAGTCAATCCCTGAAGGAAGGGGACTATTTGACATCCTCACTCCGCTATGTTGCAAAAGCAGGTCGTCAAACTCCCTGAGATGTTTCATAGCCCACAGGACTGCAGTTACATTTTGTGACCAGAGGAAGATGCAGCTCTGGCTAAAGCTAACCATAGGCCACCCTGTGTTTGTGGTTTCCCAGTATTTCCTTGAGCTCCACCATAGAGAAAAGAGCTCGGTTCACTTTTCATGAACAGTAGGGAGGTAGCTTGAGTGCACAAGTTAAATCAAACTGTCACCAGCAAGTGAAGTTGACACAGTATTAGCACTAATTGGCCTTGGCTGTGAAACAGATGTCTCAGAGGGCTGGAAGCAGAACGTGGACATTGTTCCATCTCAAAAATGGTGGTGCATACCAAAATTCATTCTCAGCTGGTGGATTCTTTACGAAAAGGCTGTATCCTCTAATCAAGAGAAAAGCCCTTGCCTAAAATCCACCTCTCCCCTTGAACTATCCTACTCTATCATAACCACAAAGAGAATCAAAAATTCAGCTGCCCCCACAAAGAGTGTTTTCTCTCTGCTTTCTGAAAGAAAGCCTCACCCTGCAAAACCAAAGCATCCTGTGGGAAATGCTGAAGAACAAAGCAGCCAGCCTTTCTGTTGTCTTCTTTTCTCCCATCATATTTTCCCTTTCAGAAGCCAGGAGTCATCAGTTTCTTATTAGTGAGCTGAGTTGGATTTTAGACCCCTCCCTGATGAAAAAGGTGTGCCTCCCACTGCCTTTACCCAAGCACTGGGTTTAGGGGGCTGGACAAAGTAAGGAGGACAGATAGACATAGACCTTGACATTCTGTGTTGGACACCATTAGCAGCCCACCCTAATCGCCCTAGTGCCTGCAAAGGTGCCCTCAGCCTACTGTGCATCTGCCAGTGCATTCCAGGAAGGGATCAGAGTTGAGAAAAGGAACAGATCAACACTGCCCCAGGACACAGCAAACATACTCCCCCCTGTACCACCCCATGGGGTGTACCTGCTCACTGCAAGACAGGGGAGAAGAGTACGCAATAACACCAGGGTTACTAACACAGCACCTTTCACCAGAACTGAACAAACATGACAAGGAAAACCAAACACAGTTACATGTACATAGGATGAATGAAATGCAAAAGGAGATACAGGACAGGAAAAAAAAAAAAGAAAGCAATAGCGGTATGCAAGCCACAAGAGATGAGGTGATGTACAACATGGGCTGCAGGATGGCAGAGAGACCCTGACTGACACAGGAGGCACTGGCCACCCCCAGCCTCCAGCTGCTGCTAGAGCAGTGACAGGAACAAGCAGATTTCAGCAGCAGGGATCTCTAATATGTCATCAGCGCTCACTCCACATGCTGACAGCCAGTACCAACCTAACAGCAGCTGGACACACCAGCCAGCAGGAACATAACAAGCTGCTAACAAGACACCAGCTTAAAGGCTTTGAAAGGTCAAAACTTACATGTGCTCCCTCACCTTCCAAGTTTCTGAAAAGGGCAGTTTCTGTATCCACAGGAACACACTGCTTATATCTTCTCTCCTTTCCTCCCAGGAGTTAAGAAACAAGACCAAATGCAGCACCTTCCACCACTGGAGCAGCACTGGGTTTAAGGGTTGGAGTGTGGCTTCCTAGACACTTGGCAAGATAGATGTGTTCTCCCACAAGTCAGACAGACCTTCATACTGCCCATAGCTTGCGTCTGTTAGCAAGAAATTCACCCACCAGTCTTATCAATAGAGAAAGGAGCATCTCTGTCCCTCTGTCCTCCCCCTCCGCCTGCATTCCTGCTTTAAAAAACCTGCCTGAGCTCTGCTATAGGTGTGAGGCTCATTCAGCTACAAGAGAGTACAGAGTAGTTCCATGACATACGTCTATCCTTGTGTCCAACATGGCAGGCAATAGCTACCATGGCTGGAAAGGAGAAGGCAGGATAGTTGGGAGGGGCCCCAGAAATGAGGAAGACCCAAGAGGGACACAGGCAGTGCAAAGGGCACTGCTTTTGGCACTGACCTGGGAAAAGTGGGTTCAGGATGTTATGGGCATAGTGCTGCTCCTGGTTAGCAGGGAGGCCCAAGGCCCTGAAGGAGACAAGGGCACTGCATACTTTCACAGAAACATATGTACCGTAGGGTCTTGAGTGCCATCCAGGGGAGCAATATATTCATGCAATCTTATTACAAGTACCGACCCTCCTCACTGACTCACCATTCAGCTGTCCAAAACCCCAGTGATTCCTAAGTATCACTAGGGCAATGTGGCACTGTGAGAACAGAGCTTGCCCTAACTGTTTCAGGCAAAATAGTATCCAACTGTTCATCAAGGGCTCTTTCATATTTCTTAACTTCTTGGCCTGGAAAGCTACAGTTGAAAGTTAGTTTCTCTCCCAAAGTGGAAGTATTATATATGCTCAGACAATAAATCAGGCTAGGTTGCCAGCTGTTTTTATATTTGTGGAGTTTGAGGTGCAGAATTGAATCTGCCTTTGTTCTGCTTCCAATGTATTTCTTTGCAAAACCAGTACAATTCCACATTTATATTTTCAATTCCAAAGCAAATGCTTCATTGCACTTTTTATTAAAATGAAAACTGGTGTGTGCAGCCTGGTGTTAAATGAGAGACTATTAAAACCAATCAGTGTAGAACTCATTAGTTACCCTATAACAACAAACTAGTTGTTACGGCCCAGCATTCACAAGCAGTCATGACAACCAGTAGGAAGAACCAAGGTTTCATGGAAGGCTATAATAAAACACAGCTTATGTAGCCCAGTGACTTCAAATATTCATACAAAACCGCTGAGCTTCAAATGATATGTGCCAGAAATCATATTGTTTTCTCATGACTCATCCCTGAGTTCCAGTCTCAAGAATGCTCCTGTCTTTTATTTATTTTCTTCCTATTTCTGAAATGTAATGAAGGGCACCCATCTGAAGCTGAAGTAAATCTGTCCCATCAATTAAAGTAATAAAATAAGCAGAAGGCTGCCTATAAGCTAAGCCTTCTCCTCCCACTCACACCTCAGCAGCCATGATGAAGGGAGCATAGATGGGTTTTGCAGAATGCCTAGAAGGTTAGCAAGGCTCCCCTGGAAGAGCTGAGAGGAATGAATTCCAAATTTGAGGAAAACCTTGTTAGAAAATCCTTCCTGACCAATGTAATCATCTCATCCAGCAGAGGAGAGAGGGAGCACAGAGAATAGTGATTTGCTGAATGTCCAGGAGAAGACTGGTGGTTGAGATAACTGTAAACTAGAATATTCAAACCCTTGCACAGATTTCTTTCTGGGAGAATAGAGGAATAAATAATAGTTTTAGATATTTGAGCTCCAAATGACCACCTAAGTCTACTATCAGCAAAATGGAGATAAATCCCTCATGAGAATAAAACTTCTTCAAGAACATTAAAAAGGAAAACAAATACTTGTAAAACAAGTCTTTCTTAAAATGCCATTTTCCTATTAGTTAATGGACTTATCTCACCAGTGGGCTAATTTCTAGGAAAGAAAAGAAGAGTTGCAATATTCAATAGTCAAGATCATAATTCTCAATTCCAAAATAACACAGAAAAGCATCAGTTTCAAGATAGACAAGAAATAGTTGCTATGAGACAATTATTAATATGACAACATGCAGACCAAACACCTACATTGGTGAGAAATGACATTTAGATAAAAGTCCATCCTGATTCTTTCTGTGCTTACACCCATTAGATCAAACAAAACTTTGCACAAGCACTTGTAAAAACAAAAGTGTCACTGTAAGAAAGGGTGGAATCCTGGAGAAACCACGCTTGCTTTCTAAAACTCTGCAACATTCAGTTCATTTCTCCTTACTCTATCATACACCCAGATCAATCACGAGTGAAGACCACATGGAGCAACATCATTTGATTTTAGTTGCATCCAGATTAAAATAATAAAAAAAAAAGCAATAAGTGTTCAGGGTTCAAAGGCAGATCTTGGGAAATGACTAATTCACAGTCTTACTATATAATGTGCCCCAGCTGAATTAAATTATATACTTTTTAAGTTGGTTACGTCACTCACCAAAGAATAAAATGGGAAAATTCCTTTATCACACTACTTTCCAGCTATGGATTTGAAGTAAATTGGACCATTTCGGATTAGCTTCAAGATTTTCTGAAACACCAGCTACATGGTGATGTTTTATCTGAGGTTACACACACTTTGCAGTGTCCCCAGACATCAAGCCCACATACACACAGTTCTCTATTCTGTGTAGGCATGTTGAGGGGGAACTGCAAGCTGCAGATGGCTGAATACAGTATTGCTGGGTCTAGGGCAGGAATAAAATTAGTGTTGCAAAACCTCAAGTCCAGTCCAAAACAAGCCTGACCATGTTGTAGATATACACCTATTACCACTACGTTTTGCACCGTGCTCTAGTGCTGTGGGATCCTAGGAGATTAAAGAGGTTAGAGGTAGTACAAAGCAGCCAGTAACAAAGAAAACTGAGTAGATCTATAGAATCTATAATATTCCCAAAAAACAAAAATTTCAGGACAGGTTTAAAGTTTAGCATGTGGTACTTTCAATGAGATGTAAAGGTATGAACATAGATTATAATCAATAATTTCAGGCAGTGAGGTAAATTCAGATCTTCAGCTCCACTTCTTTTCACTTCCTTCACCCTCTCCTTTACCCTTCCTTCTGCCCAGTCTCCAGACTATGAGACTGAGGTGGAAGCAATCACATTCCAATCAGATCTCTGGATTTTAAGAAATAGATTATTTTGGACACAGATAGCTTACACATGCTAAAGATGTTTAACACGAATCTCACCGAAAAAGAAATCTAAGCACTCTCCCCACTGAAATTCACACATCTTAGCCATCTCACTCACTCACAAAAAAAAAAAAAAAAAAAAAAGAGAGAGAGAGAGTGAGATAAAGAGAGATAATAAAGAAACATTGGTGGGGGAATAGAAGAACAAATGCCCAGAATGGCAGAGCATAGGCCAATGCTGGGAGAGTCAAAGAAAATATTTATACTGCAGTAAATATTCAACTGCAAGACATTAAAGAGAGTATAATGATTTCTCAGGTTGCTCAGGTGCCCACAGCAATCTAAACAGTGTCAGAGCATAGCTCAGCATGGATTGATTGACTGTGCTTCTTAGCAAGACTGATACTGGTACTCAAACAAAGCTTGGTATGTCTACATGTTTCTGCAGTCATTCCTGTGATGGCTATGCTTAAAATAGACAAGGAATAAAGACCAGCATTATTTAGGCCATGAAGGTGAGAACAAAACTATTTTTTTTCAAAATTGACATGAGTTGCTCTGGTATGGGGTGCCCAAGTTTCTGTGCATATCTATACTGCACAATGGTACTGTCATATCTAGAGACTCAAGAGTGTCTGGGCTGCTGACAGCTACACAATGTGAAGAAGTGCTCTGCAGAGATACTATATTGGCTCCTAAAAGCAGTGTAGTTATACAGGTATGATATCATGCATACGCTTGTACAGCATCAACAGAAAGATCTCTGCAGAATACTGCACCACATGGTATGGGATAATTTTTTTTTTTTCTAAAGGATTGCTGAAAGTACACAACACAGCCCCACTTCGAAAAAACATTAATCAGTTGGAAAGATAGGGCAGCAGTCTGCCTTCATGCTGCTTTTGGTAACTTTGTGTATATTAAATATGTTTTTCTTTTTTGATCATTTCAAGGATGACTTCTTGAAGCCTAGCTGGAAAGGAGACCACCGCTTAAAGCTTTGGGCACCTTTGATTGTTTCATGGCTTTCACAAAATGTTGTATTGACACAGAAAACACTAGCTATGGAGATCAGCAAGGGAAGGACCTTCTTTCTCTTCAGCTTATAATTGATTATCCTGTAGAGCTTTCTCATACCTCAGCCTCTTTCCCCAGAACTAGTCAGAGCTCTTACTCACTTCTATATGCAAGAATAGGACTTATATTTGAAACAGTGATGAAAACACAGTAATAACATCAGCAGTACCAACAAGCATCTTTTGCAGTCACTGACAACTGGGAACTGTGGGAAAACTGCAGGGCTGTGTGTGGGAGACATGCAGTTTGAACATCACAGGATTCCTATCACACTGCTAGCAGCCTCAGTCTTCAGGATCACTGAGACCTCACTACTCCAAGTTAGCACTACACTGACATAAGCATGAAAAGCAAAAAAAATCTCTACTTCACAGGCACATTAGCATAGCCCAAATCCCATGCTAAAGGTTTACCACCCTTGTGTCAGATACCTGTTCAAGTAGAGACATACAGATTTAATGTTGTCAAAGTAAGTAACAAACATGTTGCATTTGTACCCAAGCATTGATGATGAATAACTCTTCTTGTCCAGTGGATGTGATGGTTCAGTGCTAGGTCATCTTTCCACTGCACTGCATGACTATCACAATAGCTACCTTTCCTCATCATACCTACTCACCGTCTCCAGATGGAACCAAACTATCCACATGTTTTTAGACTACAACAGGGCTACTCACACATATCTGCCCTGCTTTCTTGTCCACCAGTCCCTGTGATTGCCTAGTACAGATTGCAGTGAAGGGTCATAGATTGCAAACTAATCCATCACATTTGCACTATGCTATGATTCACCATAGCAAACTAACAGAGATACCACACTCCATGTGGCAAGCTCTTTGACCAGGTGCTGCCTGGATTCTTCTTACCCTACCACAAAGGCACCACTTGCCCAAGCACTTCTATATGTAACATAATAGCAAATGACAGTTCAGCATCAGGAAACTGGCCAGTTGCAAAGATTACCTTCCCCAGTTTCCGATTTTCAGTTGTCAGAGTTGCTGGCAATACCAGAATTCCAACTGGGGCAAAGAAGGTAGGCTGAGTAGTCAGGGTGCTCATCTAGAGGCTGTTGCCTCACACGCTTCCTCTGTGACCTTGAACAGGAGTCTTAGCACTGTTTCCACAAAAGATGATAGTTTTTCACTATTTGTTTTCGTCTTTTGCTACCTAGAAAAAATCGGTCTCAATTGAGGTGCCCATATTCTCTGCATATGGAACAGAAGACAGAATGGAACCCAAAACAGCCAGAATAATGAGTGAAATTACAACGGGCAACAAAGTGCCAATGAACAAGGTGATAGCACAAGTCCCCCTCTTTGTGGAGATTGGGATTAAGGTACCAAATGGCTTTAAATGCTTCCAAGGTAGAGCAGAAGCTGAGCGGAGTTGTTGACCCTAAATTCTTTTGCAGCTTTGGCTGTCCACACCTCTCTATATTTCTCTGACTCCTGTAAAGCAAGGCAAATGAGCAAAAGAAGGATACTCAGGTACTTAGAAAACAGGTACCATAAAAATATCCAGAGTGGATTATACAACAATCACCTACCATGGACACCTGTTTACATATTGCTGATGCCTGGAATGGAACCTGGAGCCTTCTAAATTTAAATACAAAAATATCTACTGTTTGTGACAAGAATCCATCTGATAGTTACACACCCATTTGTGCAAACAGACTCCAAGGAGATCAGTATTGCTATATAAGCAAATGCTTTGTGCATAGAAGGGCACACCCATCCTTTTGCATCATACCTTTATTGTACGTTTGCTTTCTGCTGGTTTCCCTCTTCTATTGTATTGATGCTCCTTAAGGGAGTGACAGTACCAGCAATCACCACACACCAATGCAGATCCTACCTCCCCTTGCCCAGGTTCTAGCAAACACAACCTACTCCCCTGAAACGCCATGTGCCCTAGCAGAATTACTCTGGTGGCCAGAGGTCCTCTGTGACTTCTCTTTTGTAAGGCTAGCCCAAACCTTTTCCTTACCTGTTGAGCATGTTGGACTGGTAAATCCTTTTCTCCTGGGTGTTATAACAGCTGCTCTTGGGCTCAGGGATGAAGCTGTGTTCAGACAGCATATCAGAAGCAGCCGTGGTGATTATGGCTATTCCATCCCTCACTCTGGCAGGAAGACCATAGTCCCATTCATCATATGAGACAGAGATGAGCCCGGTGGGGAACTCGGATGGCACTGTGTCTGTATCCCCTGCCACCAGGCTGGGCACAATCCATGTGTAACCATAGCCTGTCAGACCCACAGAGTTGGCCACCTCAAAAATATAGGTGGCCTCTTCCTTGGTGCAGTAGAGGAGGATAACAGGGCTTTGGAGCTTCTTGAGCTGGTTCTGGATTTTTGAATCCCCATCGTCCAGGGACATGTCCAACAGGAGGACCTCCTCCAGTTCCCAACCCACAAAGCTGTGCTCAATGGTACTGCGGATCTTGTTCACAAAGTCCTGGTAACCAGGGAAGTAAGTAGTGACAATGGAAAAGATGTACCAGTCATATTCTTCCATGATATTGAGCATGACAGAGGCTTGCTGTTCTATTGAGGGACCAAACTGGAAGAACATGGATGATTCATCCTAGAATAGAAAGTCAGAGAGAGAAAGAGAAAACAAGAATAGGTCAAAGGAAATAAACAGCATTCCTAGCCAGCCCTATTGAGCATGGAGGAGGATGCATTCAGATTCTTGCACTTCATGTCTTGGGCAGAGTGTAAGGATTTTCAACAGTGAAACATTTGGAAAGGAAGTAAATGCTGTTTTATGACCAACTGTCCTTACTTTATTTTTAAAGACAAGTTGCAAAGATTACGTACGTCTCAAATGTTAGACATGATTCTAACAGACAGGGAACAAGTAGTACATAAGACAAGAAAAAAAAAAAGAGAACATATACAAAATATTCCACGGCTGCAGGAATTAAGTAATTTAATTCAAGAATTATTCTTAACTTTGTATGTGGCATAACCATGGTTCAGATCAGCATTAATTTTCATTTAAGTTTGGGATAGTCACTCTAGTTTGAGTGTCCAAATGAGAGTAAAGCTAGAGTATGCAAAATCATTGCATACAGATAGCTCTGAGAACCTCAAATGCAAGTTGATTTCTTGGAAAAAAAAAATTTCCAAAATATTATTTAAAATCCTCATATATTAAAACATATTAAGAATGAAAAAAAAAAAATCCTAAACGATCATGGGGTTTGTTTGTGCTGTATTTTAGAGAAATGTTAGTTACATATTTCTCTTGGTATTTCTTTCATATCCTATCTGAGCCATGGTCATGTTTGCATGAATCGAGACTTGTACCTCAGTGCAGCTATAACCTCAGAGACTTCAAGGGAAGTTTTGTATCGATCTTAGCTCTCCAGTGGCATTCTGAAAGCCATTTTCCTCCTGGGATTTCACATGATATCAGCATTTCAGTTTACGACAGGTCCAGTGAAACCCAAATCCCAGCTTTTGCCTGATTCATGTTGTAAAGGCATGGAAAAAAACATTTCCCAATATGCTGTCTTACAGATTGCTCTTCTGCCCTTTAAAAATCAATTGTGAAATTCTATTGACTTCTGTGGAGCAGGACAAGATCACAAATAAAAAAAAAAAATAGGAATGGGATAGTATCCCTGCATCCTCTCAATAAACCAGACGAGCTGAATCAGAGATCCTAAAGAAGGTAGTCATGGATTGTAGGTTAGAAGAAACTCATTGCACAAATGCCCCAAAACATTGCCTCAAGACATCCACATTTTACAACAGCTCCCTACCAGATTCATGCAGCTACAGTCTGTCAGGTAAAGCTGGTTTTTAGGAATGATGCCAGTTAATCAGCCATCCATCCTTTCTTTAGTCATGTATTTGATTAACTATTGCCATTTTCTCTATTGGCAAAATATTTCAAAGCTCAGCAACTCCAGAAAGAAAACCCTGCTCCTGCAGTCAGCATTAAGCTGTTTGTTTTTCTTTCCTGAACTCTCTGTGGGTTACGTCCAAAAGAAGAAGAGTTCTTGTTCCCAGATCCCTGTGCCTCTCCTGTAAGGTTTGATATTTAAACACTAATTCATTTCCTCCACACAACTCACCACCCACTTCTGAAAGTACTCTTAGGAGTGCTCTTGGCATACTGGAAAAAAAAAAATCAATGTGTATGAAGAGAAAAAAGAAAAAAAGGCAACAAATTGGAGACAGGTCAAAAAAATAGGAGCAGCAACTGAGCCTCTCAATCTGTGGAAAACAGCTCATATTTTTTAATCACTGTAATTCATCCCCTTCTCCTAGCA
The DNA here is from genome assembly GCA_013398735.1 of Nothocercus julius. NCBI lineage: Eukaryota > Metazoa > Chordata > Aves > Tinamiformes > Tinamidae > Nothocercus > Nothocercus julius. Next base: position 822,168 of record VZSV01000215.1, on the reverse strand, counting down.
TTATGCTCTGGAAAAGACCCTACTTTGTCAAAAAAAAAAAAAAAAAAAAAAAAAAGATACATTTTATTTTAAAGCTTATGGAGAAAAAAAAAATCAGAAAACCACATACAAGATAAAACTATTGGGACAGCACCTGCCTGCATTTGAAGAGAGCCTGTACAACTATTCCCAATACCCTGCCCTGTTCTTTGCCTTTGAAAGCAAGCTGTAGCGCACTGAATGCCACAGCATGGAGACTCATCCTCAATGTAACACAAAAAAGGCAAGACAGATATACTGATAACAGATATTTGTTTTTATAATAAATTCAGCAAAAATCTTTCTGTGTTTATGCATAAGAATCTCTGACCTGACTGCAGAATTTCTAGATAGACTGTAGAAATTTCTACAGTTTCTAGCAGAGAGTCTAGAAAACTAGGGGCTGATCTGGTACCCAACATCTTAAAATCTTGCCTGGAAAAAAATAAAAATAAGATAAAAATAAAATGTAATACTTGGTATGCGTTTTTCCTCAGTAACAAACAGGGGACAAGAGATGGTAAATCTACTAGTATTTCCAGGCTGCATAGACACAAATGCATACACACATAAAGAAGATACTAAAAGTGGTAGCAAGGTGAGGGACGTACTTGTCCTCCTTGTGATTCTAAACACAGTCAGATATTTCAGTTAAACAGAACACTGACAGCTTGTTCCACATGAGTGCACAACCCAACAGGAATTCAGTCCCAAAGACTCAAGCAGAAAATTCAGAGTTCTTCACCAATCGAAGCATATCAGAACACCAAAAATCAACACAGCAAATAGCTTTATCGCAACCCAGTTAAACAGTTCCTCTCTACCAGCAACATATGCACCCATCTTTAAATCAGATAGCACAGACCACTCGTCCGTGCACATAATAATTGCTCTTGAGCAACTGCTTGCATTTTTATTACAGCAGAAGCAAGAAGTGGCAACTTCTGTTCAAAACGAGAACATTAAGGAAGTTCACACCAATCCAGCTTTTGGCTTGCCAAATGTTTCTTGGCTTTAAATCACCCCAATATTCAGACTAGCCAAATGTTCTCCATTCCCTAACCAACTCAGCACTCAGAGAAGAGAGGGATGGGCAAGAGAGGAAGGATAGATAACAATATAGAAGAAAGTGTCCATCTCATAATAAATAAGGAGAATTGCTGATATTGTTGAAAAGAAATCTCTAGGAGTACCTTTTGGGGGACAAAAAAAAAAAAAAAAAAAAGGAAAAATTCCTGAAAGCTACAGTTTCCTTCATCTCCTCATTTTTGACCAAACTTGATGGAAAGTCAAGGAAAAAGAGAGAAAGCCGAAATGACAGAAAACCACAGGGTTGTCAGGCAGAACTTGGATCTAACTTCACTGTGGTGTTACAGTAAAAATTTCTGGACTGGAAGGTAGAACTAAGTTTTTACTATTCTTATACACATATACCCCACAGAACCAAAAGGAGTATTTTGCCCCTCCAGACACTAGAGTTTGTTTTTTCCCTGAAGATTTTAAGAACTCTCTCCCTTTCTTCCTCCCCTTTCTCAACTTGGAACAATCAAAACATAATTCAAAATTGCCATTAGGAGACAGATTTAAGCTTGGGATGGAGACAGGGTGAATTATATTGCATACTCTTACATTACATATCATCCAGTTGAATTGTGTATCATTCAGTCCTCTGACTACATGAAAGAGCTTGTCTTTCTCCCACACCCCTTTAATCTGTGAATCAAGGCTTCCCACAGCTAACTCCTGCAAGACACAGCAAGTCGTAGCAGGTGTCCCCCACCCAGCCTGAAAGAGCAGAGGCTGCATTAGAAGATCTCAATACCTCCAAAGATTCTACTACACCCCCACAGTCACCCTGCAAGGTCAAGGATCTGTAGTTTGCAGAGTTGAGCTGGAGGTGGAACTGATCGATTGACACAGCACCACTCCCCAGCTGACAGATGGCTTCCCACAGAAAATCTGCTCTGAATTTACTGGTGCTGGGACAAGTACTGCCACCCCCTCCAGCATGCTTAACCTCTGAGATAAGGAAGCTAGATTGAACATGCTAAAGGTGCAGAGGCAGTCACCATGAAGACTTCTCTTGGTGACTAGAGGCTGACAAGTTCCTAGATGGATGCACAAGGGTTTTACAAAGGTAACACAAGATTTAGGTCCTTACCAAGTGTACATGCCAGCACTTCTAAGTTGCCCAATGCCTTCCTTTCCTCAAGAGGAGGCCCAGGCAGACATGACAGGAGTGCCAGGCCTACCTCCCCTGCCTGGAGTGGTGGTGCTGGGGAAGTCCATCCATGCTTCTCTAAGACAATTCTCCTGCAGCTGTGCCATTCAGAGCTTATCACTGCCATTGAGCAAACCACTTACCTCAGATGTGGCAGTAGAAATCCTTGGGGTGCTTTTCTCACAAGTTCCTTCCTAATAGCCTCTCTGGATTCCCCAGGCAGGCAAAAAGCAACTACTGACTTAGAGACAACATCTTGCTTTCAAGAGTAAAACTACTTCTTGGCCTGGGGCAGCCTTGAGAATGCCCCTAAAGCAGAGGAGTGCAGGATCCTGGAAAATGATTGTGGTGGATCATGCATCTTGAGGAACCACACAGCCTTCTACTAAGTCGTATTATAACTTCTGACTTTGGAATTGAGGAGATCTTCAGTTTTTCTCCTCAGTTTCCTCTCTACAATCTGTTGAAATTTAATCTGATTCTCTGTATCACTCTCTGGCGGCTGGGCCTAAACAGATTTTTGCAACCCATTGGATGTCATTTTAGTTCTTAGAGAATTAATTCCTCCTCTTAAGTCCAAGGTTCAGTCCCCCAAAATAGCCAAATGTGACAGTTTATGTGCAAGGAATTTGACTGAGGAGCAAGTCAAGAGCATGCTTGCTTCTCAGGTAGAAATCAAGCCATGTTTTTGCAAAATGCCCTCTCTGCACAGGTGCAGGCATCAGCCCATGGAAAGACAATTTGTGTTGCTCCTGCTCTGGGATTAGATCCTTTGACTTTTTGGGATATCAGTATTTCTAACCATATCCACTGCTTCATTAAAGTTTCTGTGAAGCCATAGTATATAACAACTGGGGTCTATCCTTCATTTACTTTCCAGTGCCCCAGTTTGCAAAGGGGCTTCTATAGATCCTGATGACTTAGGCTGCTATGCTTTTCAAAAACCCTGAGCTCATTTTTCTGATTAAAAGAAAGTTGCTTGTGTCTTTAGTATAGTCTTGATTTGAAAAGTCCCTCTGTGATCTACAGGAAAATCATATGGGGTTGCTCTTGCTTAGACTTTAGTCCTGCCTGTCACAGATTTTGTGGGGACAAAAAGGAGTGAGCAAGCAACCAAATAACTTCTGCGTAAACACAGACTTTGATTTTCCTATCTCTGTAATTCTTTTCTTCAAACTGAGACACCACTGTGTAACTATTTGTCAGTCCTAGTGGGATACCTGATTCACTGAGAGTTTTATTGTTCATGATGGAAAATGCCGCAACATTTCAAAGTCTTGTAATTAAGTTTTGTATATTTCTGAGTCCCTTATATTATAACAGATATGACAGGAAATAAGGATCTTTGTTGCTGAAGTGTTCATTTACTTCTGTTTATTCTTACCATAAATGCATCACTGCCTCAGGCTAGCCTTCAGTCAGAATCTTCTGCCTGTTCATTTTTGCTCCCCACATTTAATTTTTTTATTTAGTTTTCAAAGACTCAATACAATAAAACTCTGTTTCTAATATTACATGCTGCATCATTCAGCGCGAGTTCTATACTTGAGTCCTTACAGTGACACTACAGCCCTAGCACAATATCCCTGTGGTGGGACAGAGGTCTGAAAAAGCCTGTCTTCGTTCCTCTCATGCACGTGCACTACCATTTCCAGAAACACACATATTCACAGCAAAGCCTACTCAAAGAAATGTCGAAGCACGTCAGCCTGTTTCCTTCCTTAATGACACCCTTCCTAGTTGACGCTATTTACTAAGGATTCAAAAACTTCCATATCTTACTGGAATAGGTTCCCTGGATTATTAACAATTTTAGCTTGCACAACAGATAGAGATGACCTCCTGAAATCCTTTTCCAGTGCTCCGATTCTATGATGAGGGAGTCGTTGGTGGTGTAAATCCTGAGAGCTAGCCTGGGAACACAGTCAGTGAGAATTTCTGATTTGTTAGATGCAGAAACTTGGTTTACATAACCATATCATTTATCAGTTCCCTCCCTTGCTCTCATAATAACTTCTGAACATATTGGCCTTATTTGACAGAGGGAAACGTATCTCAGAGATGAAATTTACAGAGAAGTGATTATGAAAATTGGTGGGTGAGTGAAAGGTAGAGACCCAGTTCAGCATTCCCATGGCTAAAAAGGCAGGCAGGACCCAAGAGTGAGATATTAGCTACTGTCTGGCCACTGTGCACAAATATGGCACAAGACAAGCCAATGCACTGAGGAGAGTGATAGGAGACAAGAAGACAAGCAGGGGTAATTACACCTGGGGAAAGACTGTTCAGGGACATAACACACAAAACAAGAAGAAGCCAGGCCTCACTCTTTTCATTGTTCACAGAACAATTTTGATTTTTGTCATACTAAAACCAGAGTTCAGAATAACAAAGTATCAGGAAGCTCTGATAGGCTCAATACTGTTTAGGACCAGTTATAGTGTGATAAATCTGTGGAGGGCTGTTGAGAGCCCTCTCTTACAGGGCAGCGTGTTGTCCTTCTGGTCCCTGATAGGCTGAGCATTAAAGTGGCCAAAAAAGAAGGTCTGCAGCCAAAATGTCTGTTCTAGGTCTTCTCTGGATGCAACCATTTCTGATGGCTACTGAAAGTAACCAAGCTCTTTTTGGTTATCCTGGGCTTAAAGGTACCAAGATTCATATGTGTAGTCAAAATAACTGCATGCATAAATACCATCATGAACACAGATCCCAGTTATAGCTTGGGCATTAATCTGTCTCTAGCAGTAGAAACTGATCTACTGCAGAGCCCAAGGCCTGGGGTAATTGAGCAAGTGCTCTAACACCAAGGAGATCCTGAGAGCTGCAATAAAAGGTCTCTGATTAAAGATGACTGAAGGGCTGAAAATAGTTAAGTGATTTTCACTCCCAGGACTACAGAAATCATTCATTCTAAACATTTTGCAACAGAGAAAACACAAAATATCCTAGATTCTACAATCTTGATCTTGGGAATGTTTCACTATCTATCAAGTGCAGTTAATAAAATAGGCCAAAGAGCCAAGCACACAGGGACCATTGCTCAGTATATACAATTCAGAGAAGATATCAAAGATTATTTGCCACGGGGATGGTGCACATGTGTGTATACTTAAAGCTGGCTGGTATATGATGGTATCCCACATTGGCTTCTCAGAACATCACATATGGATGCCAGCAGTTTTCCACCGAGGGGAAATGGCAGTTAGCAAGCTGCCAGGACAAACAGTTTTAACACTGGGCCTTTTGCATTTCCATTTTCACCTCTGTATGTGTGTGCTTTGTTGTTTGATGACATGTGCATGGATGAAACCACTGGTCACTCTGGGTAGATTCCCCACATAAACTGCTATGTTATACCCTAGTCTAGACGATTGAATCCTCACTTCCCACATCCCAGCTCAGGCAAGCCCAGTAATTAACTTTGTATCCTGACATGGCTGGCCCATAACAGTAAGAGGAAAGTCAGAGTGCCTCATTACTCATCCACCGAATTACATCATAGTGTTTGCCCAGGGATTCTTTTCTTGCTTTTCTACCCTCCAGACTAAGGACTGAAATTTTGACTATAAACTGAATGGTATGTCATCCATATAGCCAATCAATAACAGCCATAAAATAATCCAGCACTCTTAAAAAAGTCCAGTCACAGTATTTGGCAAGAGGCCATTGAATAAATTCTGCAAATCAACTATCTCGTATGAAATACTTCTTCTTTTTATCATTTCTAAATTAACTGTTCTTCCAATTCATCAGGTATTCCTTTGGTCTCTTATTATGAGCAAACCTTATTACGAGCTGAGCCTCCAAAGGTTCAGAGAGACCATTTAGATAAGTCCTTCAGCATTCAATGTTCAGCATTGCATCACACACCATCTGAATCTCTCAGAAGTTGGAGATCTCTCACTCTTGCCCAGCTGTAGGTAGGTCAGAGTATGTTTGTGAGGACTTTCATTCCCCTTTTCTGTGGTGAAATGGTAATATCCACTTTCTCTCACACTCTGTATTGCTTATTTAAGTAGTAACCTTCTGTGGGCAGAGAAATGGGACCTGAAGTCCAGATGACACCAAGATTTCTTCATCCTTTGCAGACAACATGAAGTTGGCTGTGCCCATGCTCCAAGATGGCCGGACCACAACCAGCTCTAACACTGAAACAAGGTAGTCAATTTAAGGTAATGCTGTGCCAGAGCTTAACACTTTCATAGAAGCTAGCCTTATTAATCAGTTCAGATTATAATTAATGCACTGGTGTAGCTTCCATACCCTTTGGATCAGAGTTGCCTTGCATCAGGCAGACCAGAGCGCAGAACGAGCAAGAATGGGAAGGTAAGGCCTGAGTAGATGTGCCTTCCACCTCGCTGTAAGGTAAGGAGCTGTAAAAGGCCTCAATCTCATTCAGTTTTCCCAGCAGCAGATAAAAACTCTTCTTAGTTCAAAGATTTTAGCAATGGGACAAAAGCAAGGCATTAAATCTGACTAATAGCCTTGCCATGCTAGATTATATAGACCGCATGTTTCTCACTGCCACATATCTGGCTGCCTCATCTCTAACAGGGTCATAGTGGATTTTTTTTTTTTTTTTTTTTTAAAAAAAAGGCTATAGCTCCCATTGCTTTGGTTCCAGACAAGAACCTGTGTTTCCCTGGCAACCACGCGCACGTAATAGTGCTGTGGCCATAAGCTCCTTAGAGCCAGTGTTGGCAGCCACAGAGAGTGGCTCTGCATTGCTCCCTGCAGTACTTCACATGGTATGACATGTCCCACTGGTGTCCCAACTGAGGGACGCTGGGGCTACCCTGTGGTGCCCCGAACCCAGAGAGGACTGGCAGGGAGCAGCAAGCCCATCCCTCTGACAGATTGTCAGGACTGTAGAGATGCTCTGAAAAAGGAGGGGATCTGGTGAGCCAGCTACCTGGTCCTTTTGTTCCAGACAACTAGGGGGTCTCAGTCAAGTCACACTGGGTTGTGAGGACTGCCTCGGGGAGTTCACCTAAACATAGACAGAGCATAGTGCCTGGAGTTCCATGGCCTTTGCGACAAGCCAGTCAGTCATTTTTGAGGCTCCTTGGAGAGAAAGATTCCCAAAGATCTGGATAAAATTGTTTCCTCTCTCTTTTCCCCTTGGTCCCCTCAAACATAAAAGAACAGGAACAACAGGGAACAGCTGAGATCTCTCTCAAAAGGGCTGGAGGTCACTCTCCATATCCCCGCACTGGGCACAGGGTAAAGGGTTTGGGCCCAAGTCTTCTAGAGTAGATGTAAACTACAGAGCACTGTTTTCAAACACAAATCTACAGAGATAAGCAAAGACATTGCCTCTTTCTTGTGCAAATGAAGATTTCCTCTCATCTTTCTGCCTACCCAGACCTACTTCTCCAGAGCTATTTCATGACCCTCTATAGGTTTCTTGTTTTCTCCTGAGGTGTAAGAAGAATGGAACTGCCTTTGTTTTCCTGCATTAGTTCACCATTCATACTTAGGGATTCAGCCCTATAAATACAGCAAGGTTTACTCTGTTAGCCCAGGTCACTGGCTTCCTGCCTTGAGGCTGTCACAAAATTCAGAAAGAACTAAAGCTGGATTCTCAGTCCATCTTTTCTCCTCCTGAACCTGGGGGGATAAATTAAGTCATCTTCACACTCACAGCTTTCTGAGACCATGAGGATCTACAGTATCCTTTCTGCAAGCTCCAAATTAGATCCTATTGTTTTGAAAAGAAGATACTGCTTGCTCAGAGTACCTCTTTTCGCTGCCCTGAACTCTCCCAAGTTCATCCCAGTCACTGCATCCTATGTTTTACAGCATTGTGTAGGATAGGAGCAAGGAAGAGGCCTCCAATTAGTTCTGATCCAGACAAGACCAGCTGTCGTGGTGGATTTTAAGAGAACTTTTACCATCTTTATGCTACCAGAGCAGTTTAAAAGAGGGCGGCACAAAAAGAAGACTGGTCCGCTTTTGTTAAGACATGCTGCTGGCAAACAGCTGCCTTATTGCCATTTGACACATATGTGTGCACCGAGCAACAGAAGGCAAAGAAATCTTGAACTGTGCCTAAGGGATACATGCATTAACACTGTATGGACACTTTAGCTCAGGTCCAGTATGCTTGTCATTTCAGGAGAACTATTAGTTCAGATCCTGGTGTGCACCACCAGAGTGATACTCATCTGGCTTCGGAGCTAGTTTGGGAGTCTCTGCACCTAAGGAAAACAAGAGGTTGGTTCCTGAACCATCTGGCTTGGACTCTGTATTCAATGCCTTCTTGAAAAAAATGACTGTATACCTGTGTTAAAATTAATCCTTCGCTGGAACAAGCATTAAGCATTTCAATATACAGTCACGTTTGTCATGCGCAGAGGCTTGATCCCCACCATAACGGGCTGTGTACAGTGCTAGTTACCTCTCATGTTCCAGGAGGGATGAAAGCAAAGCAATGTTCACCTTCTGCCTGTCCAAATCTCCTTTCTAATTAACTAGTGAGCAGTACCTCTGTCAGAAAGCTGTTGCCATGCCTGTCTTGCTCATCTAACTGATTCACAAATGACTATTGATTCTCCTCCTCCTCACTGTGGATTCTTTGAGACCACTATAACACATGGAGTTTTTTATGCAGATACTAGAAAGGAAAGAAGCTCTCTCCTCAGATATTCTTCTTGAGCTCCTCTTTATTAAGACTCAGAAATCCAACAGAAGGTTTCCCACAGTCCTACAGACAATAGTCATAAATATATGAAGTCCCCTGCTTGCACCCCTGCCCATCCATACATTTGCAGGATGTTCTATCAAATTCACACCTGCAGAATTTCTGCTTCTATTATTTTGTATGTTGCAGTGCGGAGGATAATATGTGGAAAAATATCGAGGAGATAGGTGATGGGGACTGGCCACACCACTCTGAGGCACGCTGACCTAACTGCACGCTACCCCATGCTCAGCTTATAGCCAAGTCACATACACAGACTTCGATTTTTATCATACATTGTACTATATGATGCTTAAGTGCTGTTCACCTGCTATTAGCATCAATCAAATTGTAACACGGGACGATCACGCGCTTCGTAGCTGTATAAGAATATAGGTTCCCCTTCCTGCCCCTGCTCCTTGCCATGAACCATTGCTCAGCAATGCCTGGAATCTCCCCACCATTCTCTTCTTCCACCGGGAAACTGAGGGAGCCCCCATGCAGAAGCAGAGGTAATAAAAGCCTTAATTTGACCAATGTGCCTTGTGTTTGTGTGCCTGCCCCTGTTGGATGCCTGGGTGACTGTGTCGTCACCCCCTAGTCCTTACATGCAGTAATACCTCTTAGTTACTTTTCTTTGTCCTGAAGGTTAACATACATTTCCCATACCTCTTAATGCTATGGGAGAGAGGCAGAAATTGTGGCAAACCTGGTGCTCTAGGAAAAGCCATTTCTGGGATAGAGTTTGTTGTGGATATGAGGCTGGACCATAGAAGACTTGCAGAGCTAGACCTGCCACTCCCCTTACAGTTCCAGAAATTCTTCTTATTCACAGTTGCTACAGTGGTTGTTACTGGAAGGGCCATTATAACCATAACCTAATCATAACCTAAGTACATGAACAATTACAGGCCACACAGTTTACTGAAGAGGATTTGGAGAAGGAATCAGTCAATCTGTCTCTCAATAAGGGTGCTATCAGTTTCAGTTCTGTACTCCTCTTCACTTGGGCAAACAAAGTCAGCCCATTTCTAGTCAGTTTAACCCTGTGCCAGAGCATAATATAACTGAACTCATTGTTTTGTTTTTGTTTTTTTTTTTTTTCTAGATTCACCATCACATTAATAGGAGGTGTCATAGTATCATAGAATCATAAAGGTTGGAAGGGAGCTTTGGAGATCTTATAGTCCAACACCCCTGCACACGCAGGGTCACCCAAAGCATGTTATGCAGGATTGCATCCGAGTGGGTTTTGTGTCATCTATATATCCAGTCTGGCTTTGACACAACTTAAAAGCAGCAGCATAATAATTAAGCTATTCTTCTTGTACTTGAATTCAATATTTTCTATCCATACGAAGTTTTGTAATTGTTTAAACAAAACCTGCATCTGGGCCTGACCGCGGTATCTTTTTCAAGATCGCATATGCACATGTGGCACTCAGATTCTGTCCAGGAATGGCACAGTGAAGGGATGAGGAAACAGCAAGAGAATTTGCCTCTGCTGACCATTCACAATAATGGCAATGAAAGCATCTGTGAGAATAAAAGCCAGGGTGAGATGTGTTAGGTATAGAAATAGCTCTTCAACTGACTCAGAGAAAGCCCGGGCATCTTGTTTTCCTGCATCACACGTTTTCTGTTCTCTTTCTTAACCACACACTCTGGCATGGTGGGGGAGTGGGAAGTAGATGGAAGCAACAGCAGGAGCTATAGCAAGCTGGGGAGAAACGAGCTATTCAGTCAAAATGTTACCCAGTCAGGGCCCTTGACAAAAGAGGAACAAATAAGGATATGAAAGGGGAAAGGAAAGGCACTGTCCAGCACTGCACCTCCTGCAAGAGCTGAGCTGTTGGTCATGATGCTTTGTCCTTTCCTTCCACTTTGTCTCATTCTGTCTCATTATTTCCTCTCTTTACATACATAGCTGCCTACAGGTTCCTTAGAGTGTGCATGTATAAGTACACAAACACATGCACAGAGGTACCTCAACATGCAGAATGGCACAAGATAGGCAAATTCCCTTGTCTCCAGCTTGCTGGCTCCACTCCAAACTAAGCTGGCAGTGCCTGAAATGGATTAGCATCTGAAAATGATTTCTGTGAAATGAGGTGATGGTGCAGTCCAGTCCTACTTGAGATTAGTGTCTACATGACTGCACATGCATTCAGAGCTAATTACGCCTCTGGTTAGCACTCTCAGAAAGAAGCCAAGGATTATACTGGCTGCTTCACTACAGAGCCCTGGACAAATACCAGGGGAAGGGAGCATGTATACCTTCAAAGTAGAGTGGGAAGGGAATGGAGATATGCTTTTACTATGCTTTCTTCTTCCTGACAAAGTAAAGCCCTCATCTTTCATGGAGCTAAGCAGTCATCTAATTATCACACACCAAGAGAATCTGTTTAAAAACAAAAACAAAAAACTTCCTGAGAAGTCAGAAAAGGCAATATTAATGAGAAGCCAGTAGCCATGAGAAAGGCTTATTTCAGGATTCAGCTAAGTAATTTGGGAAGCTGAGAGAAAGTAATTGTTCTGGTTATCTAGCTACAGGATACCTGGGCTTATCCACATACATGGAAGGAAGAAGTGCCTTTTCTCCTTTTTGGGAAAAAAAGTGACGAACATCTGCCTCTTGAGAGGTAAGCATCTGAAAACCCTTTCCTTCAAGCCTAGTGGCTAGCACAAGGAACTCAACCCTTTCATTATCTCAGTGGATGCAGGATATATATACGTCCTTGCACTATGCATCCCTCCAGTTGCACTGCATAGAAGCCTGCAGAAATAGCAGGCTTCACTGGGCAGAGATTCTTCTCTGCTCAGTGAAGAAACAGAGAAAGAGGAGAAGAAACAGAATTTAAGAACTATGTATCATGCACCAGCTTGTCATCAGTGGTCTCCAAGAAATGCAGCCTTGCACAGCGAGCAGGCTTGGTGCATGAACCACACCGAGTGAGAGATACCAGCCCAATGCTCCACAGCTCATTTGATGTCCAGCTGCTCATAACGTTACACAGTAATTTCTAAGAGCTGATAATAGGTGCCCTTCTCCTCTCACTCATCAGACCAATCCCGTTAACTTCAAAGTCAGCACCCTTTTAATTGCAACCAAGAGTATGGTGAGGCTTCCCATGCTTTCAGCAGTAGACTATGAAGACAATTTCTCTGTTCATCAGTGGGAAAACATGGCTTTCATAGATATGCCTCATGGGCCTTCATGTTTCTCATGGAATCTTTATTATGCATCTCTAGGATATCTAGGGAAGGAAACATATGCAATATTTTTACATATTTGTGTATTTTAAAATGTTAAATCACCGTAAGCTCACAAATAGCTGAGGTGTAATAATTGCCTTTATTACAGGAAGCTTTATTAGAGTCATGAGTTACACTTCAGTATCCAACGTCAGTTGTCTGCTGTGTGGAATGCTGTACAGCCCATTACATAGCTCTCTGATTCACTGCTATGCAGAAAGCAAACTGTTGGGTCCTCCAAAGATTTTCATTTTGCTCCATGAACATGTCTGTTTCAGCAGAGATTCATCATACAAGTCCTCCTGGTCTTGGATCCAACCGTTCTCAGGTCTCCTCTGAACAGACCATTTTACTTCCTTACACAAGGTCAATTGTTTGTCTTGGACTTCCAACACAAACAGCCCTCAATCCTCTAGGCACAATGAAAACAACATTTTAACAGTGCACAGCAATGCCGCCCAACAGTTGACAATATAAAGTGAAGATGAACGACACTTAGAATGGAAGCAGCAGGAGAAATTTGATCAGCACAGTCATAGTCACTCATACTGGGAAGGGGGTAGTAGACACAGTCTTGTCCGATCCCTGATGCGTCTTGGTAGGATATCTTTACTGGCCATAACTGTGCAACACTTTGTTTTCCACTACTCACACCAAACCACTGCCTCCAAGTTTAACAGAATCTTACAGTTTTTATAGACCCAGAAAGGAGACTAGTGTCAAGAGCTTTTGTTACTGCCTCTACATTTTTCCTGAAGTGCTCCCCCCTCCAGGTGTTGAATGGGATAGCTAATACCACCTAGAAAGATTTCCCTGGAAAAATTTTCTTTCAGCAAATTTTTCTTCGTAGCAGACATACTCAGCACATAGGGAGTACACAAGATGTGATCTCTTTGCTCATCCAGTTCTGCATACGCTTCCCAACAACAGCCTGCTCACTTTCCAGACCTCTTGAAGACATTCCTGCATTGCATAATGCCACAGCTCCTTGTCAGTGGTGCCAGAGCTAGTTGCCAATGGTGCCTAGACAACCTAGTAAGCCTACAAGGCACAGCAGTGCCTTGCAAAAGTATTGTCTTAAATCCCTGAAGCCAAAGAGTGGCTTTAGTGCAGTGCAGAGCTCTTCCTGAGCTAATTTTGTTATTACACGGTTGTACTACACCTAGATCTGGCTTCTAGCCTGCTGAGTGCTACGTAAGGATCTGCACAGTATCCCATAAAGCAGTGTGGATGTATCCTAGGATCCTAGCTGCTAACTCCATCAGTTGGCCCTCTGACTTCTCACAGTCTAGGAGAAAGAAGGCAACAGCTGCTCACCTTACAAATACAGCACTGCTACCTGTGAGACAGCCTACAGAGCCAGTATGAGCCAGTATATCCTCCCGGTTCCCATCAGGGGCCTCCTTTTAGCAGGACTCACTCCTTTTCCTCCAGCAGCTGACCTCTGGGCACTTCCAAACCGTGGCTGCTGTTGGGCTTACCCTTAGTGATAGGGAAACCTCCTGGAGCTCCCTGTGGTCAGCAGAGATCTAGGGAACATCTTAACCCCTTTCTCTGGCCCAGCTGAGACCCTTCTCTCACAATGATGCTGCCAGCTGCCTCCTTATGGCTCCCCTCCAACCCTGCTGAGTATCCGTCAGCACTAACCCAGGCCAGGAACAGGGCAAGGTGGGAAGGGCAGAACACAAGGCAAAGCGGGCAGCAGACTGCGTGTTAACGTTAAAGTGCTTCCTGATTAGGAATCCAGCTTTGTTACCATGACAACGGCCAGAGCAGCGGAAACGACAGTCCCTTCCAGTGCAGCTGTGGAGGGCTCGCTGTGCATCACTAAATCCTTTAACTGCTATCAGCCATTGTCAAGACATGCCAGCAGTGACCCATTATGTGCTTCACAACTAATTCGGCTCATGTGCTTTCCAAAACTCAGGAGATTAGGGCACACAGATCTCCTGTTTGTGATGTACCATCCAGCAGTACACAAATAAAGATGTACTGACTAATAACAATAACTGAAATAACAACAGTGATCATAGTAAAACTGTAAACCCCTTAGAACAACATTACAAAGGAACATATTATCTCTCCTGGAAGATGGTAATAATAATGAATTGAGACAGGGTTTGGGAATTAATACATATATATATATATATATATATACTCAAGTTATAAGGAGCACAGACAGCTACTTAGCACACAACCAGTCATCTGGTACTTTACTCAAACGCAGGATAAAATATCAAATATGACATGCAACCAAAGCCACTTCCATGTTTCAGGACACGTTCTTCCACACAAACCATCTTTCCACAGGGCCATGTTAATATTTCTTCCTAATAAGCATAAGACTTATCCTGAGCTTTGCCATTTGGCTCCAGCAATAGGGAGGTGAAATACAAGAGAAAGCTGAGATGTCAGGGGGTATGGGAGGTATGGGAGCTCACACCCCCTTCAGCATCTCTCAAAGGAGCAGTGAGAAGTGTATTAAGCACTGACAGATGTTTTTTTATGCCTCCTGCAGCCAGAGAAACTACTTGCTGACTTAAAGTTAAATCACAAGCAAGACTGAAGTGCTCCCAATTTCTATGTCATTTCTACTACATATCTTAAGAGTGCCTACTGAGGAACAACTGGGGAAATTAATCCAAATTAACTAAAGTTGTGAATTTAGCATGTATTCATTAAATCACATTAGCCTTGAATGGACATGGTTCTTCCAAATTAAAGCAACTGTTAGAAGAAAATTGAACTAAACTGAATTAAGGTCCTCTTAATTCTTAAGAACAGAATGCTTACATGGGGTTTGATGTAATTAAGAAATACAACACTTAAAGGAGTGTCCCAGCCTTGCTCTCCCAGATAGCCTCTCCATATTATTCTTTTCAGGAATCTGTCATACTCTCACTTAAGAGTAGCTTGGTTTCTTGCTTCCCGTACTCCGTTTGGAAGGTGGGGCAGAACCTCAGTGTTGACAGCTTTCTGCTAAAGTTATTTCTTGACCATTTAGTACATAGTTGTTCTTAATGTTAAATGGCTCTGCTACTGCCAGAGTGTTTTTTTCCCATTCACGCACATGGAGGACATGCTTTTATATTCTCTCAGCCTGTGTTTTGCCAGGTGTGTTTTGCCAGCCATATTCTCTTGGTCTCTTCTTGTAAAATAAGTTCTCCCTTCTCTGGCCAGGCAGATATGTTTCTGTTCTCCTTGCCCAACCTGGTTCATTTCTCTGCTAATCTAAATAACTGGAATTGTATGCTGAATTCCAGGAGAAATCACAATAGAGCTTTTTGCAATGATACTGATACTTCCCTGCCTTGGCAAGGAATATCCTGCTTGGCATCTAGGAGCATAAATGCCTTTTATATTGATGTCTCATATCGATGGTTCAATCATCACGTCATGAAAAAATACGTTCACTCTTACCTTCATCAGCTCTAAGCTGAAAAACCCATAGTTTTTAGGATCAGTGGTAGTACCAAAGAATCTACCCAGATGGGCCAGCAGTATGTGCAAAGTCACCCAAAGTGGGCAGAAGAACAACAGATATGTTAGTGCTGTGTGCTTCAAAAGATCTCCACTGTTCAAGTCATTCAGATGTAGTGTGGGTTCCATCATATGGCTTCAAACCAGGCACTGTAGACCTGTCTATCTGCATGTCCCTGGACTTCATTCTAGTGCATTTCACTCTGTTTCTTTTTCCGTAGCCCTGAACACTGCCCAGTTCTTCCTGCACATTCTCAGGTCCTCTCTACATTGATGACTGTATTCCAAAATCATCATTCAGCAGAAGTGTCCCCATGAATGTAATCCCTCACACTCTTATGTGATAGACCAGTCAGACATTTGGAAACTACTAAAATACTGTGGTTTAGAAAATTTCAGATTAATCACACTACTCTTTATCTCATTTCAATGTGAGCAGTGGGAGAGGTTAGAAATGGATTACTAATGGAAAGAAGACAATCAAATTTTGATTCAGTCCAACAGTACCCATTGCATGACACGAGCATATTTAAAGCCAGTGTCACATGAATATAGCTTGTTTTAAGAAAAATAGTAAAAGGGCTTAATACAGTACATATCTAAGCTGGTGACTGTATTAACTGTATTATACAGGAAACCATTAAGTAGCAAAAAGATGCAAAGAGGTAAATTATTAGGTTCCGATTCAACACACCATTACTGCCATTCAAGACACCATTTACCCAGGACCAAGTTTTTTTGGTGTAAAATTAGACCTTTGTCCTGTTAATTTCGGCCCTTTCATATTATTCATTCACATTTTTTATGCAAAATTGCTTATGCCTGACTTGTCTGTGTTTGTGTGCTATTAATACTCCTGTATATAAGTTTTACCTGCATATTCTTTTACAGAAATGTGCAAGATCTTGTAGAAGCATACACCTTCCATGTTTATATGCAAGCATTCAAGCCAAAATTGCTTGTGTGCTCATTTAACAAGGGAATAGAAACAATACCAAGTAGATCTCTCTGACCAGCCATAATTAAGTAATGCTGCCTGTATTAATCCATAGAGTAAATATTTTCCAAGAAGTTCATTGAATAAATTCAAATAAATTTGAGAAAATTATGATCTGCACAATTGATATTCCATGAGCAGAAAAAGAAGCTAAATTTACTGAATAAATTATGTGTTGTGAATTACTCCCCCAGCTCTAGCAATTACTATGGCTGGATTATTAAACTAGATGGATAATTTAGCATCAATAGTACTATTTTTTGCTTTTGTTCTAAAACAATAATACTAGTATTTTTATATAGCTCTGTTCAAAATAAATTAAATGACAGTGTCCTCTTTTTACAGAGGAGGAAACTAAAAAAAATTTTTCTAAAGAAACAACCTTCCAGGTGACAGCACGTACCAACCTTGGTGCTACAAACCACCTTGGCAGACAAGAGGAAATAGAGCCCACATCCCCAAGCCAATAGCTAGATCTTCCATACAAAAAGACATGCCACAAAAATAAAAAAGCTAGGAATAGGCTCCTCATGCACATCCCATCTGTCTGAGGATGGTTGCATTTGGGGTGCAGGAAGAACTGGGTTCTTGGAAGCCTAAAGCAACAGGGAGTAGTTATTGTTGAAAGTGTCTCACCACATTTGATGGGCCAGTGAGCACTAGACTTGTCCTTTTAGAACAGATCCTTTGGGAAAATCCATTATTAATTATGATCTCTTCTATAGTGTTGTTGAACGATGGATGCTCAATAAATCATCTTTCACTGTGAGGGGTAAATTAATTATTTGGGGCGCTAGAAATGAGATTGAAATGAGTCCATTACCATAAAATAATTTGGGAACCACATTTCAGGACCTTTGTCTAGCTCCTTATTACCAGCCATCGCCATCTCCCCAAAATACCTCCATCAGCACTAGCAGCACAGCTGCTAACTTGCTGCAGAGAGGCAAAGGATGAGGTCTGTGCACCCTGCCTCCCAAAGGAGGATCTACTGAAGCAGGGGCAAGAGCCTGGTCCAAATAAGGGGGAAACAGGAGGGCAGCTGTGGGACTGTCTTTATTCATGTTGCACCTGTGATGACGATTAGGAAAAGAACTTCATACTACAGAGATTATCAATTCTGCATCGTTAGCAGCCTCAGAAATATTCTGGTTAAAACAAACAGGGCAATTTCCTGCTAATTTCAAGGCAGAGGATACTAAGAAAAAATAAATCCTGAGCCCTCCAGGTCCTCGTGTAGAGCCATGGGGCTAGTGCTTGTCCATTGCTCCCTTCCCCAGGTGCTGCACTGCTGCCACATGCGAGATTAACAAGGAGGTTATATTTAAACTTCCAAGAGGAGCTGCTGTGCGATTATGGGTCTATTTAAAATCCTCCGGGCAGCTGCAGTACATAATAACAAGTCAGCGGGAGGGAGAGAGAGAGAGAGAGAGAGAGAGAGAGAAAGAGAGGAAGGAGGAGAGGGAAAGGAGGGGAGTCGGGAACGTCATGGATTGTCTCCGAAAAAAATTGATTGATGAAAGATGGCAGTAGGTGCAGCCAAGTTAAAGATCAACCCCGCAGAGAGTGAAAGAGAGGGGGGACGTAAAAGAGAGGTGCTAGCATGGGAGGAGCACGCTGGTGGGGGGGATTTGAGAGCCTGGCATGGAAAGCTGCCAAACCTGAAACCTCACTGCCTCTGGCAAGGACGTCATTCCCTTAAACCCACTCCACTGGCTCCAGAGGGCTCAGTCACACGCCACTGGGTGCCTGTCCAGGCTTTCTCGGATCACAGGCATTCGAATGAGTAAATAGCTATTATTAGACCTTCCACTCCAGCCTGCCCACGCACACACCTAGCCCTTAGGCCAGCACAAAATCAGACTCAGAAAACACTCCTTTTCAGGGCTTTACCCTGTCCAGAGCCTCTCTGTATCTCTCAGGAAACTGTTTCACCACCTAAATAGTGAGTAAAGAAGCTGTATTTCCTCAAGAGAAAGATGCAGGGATCCTGCTTTTCCTGCCTTGGCATAAAGCATGAGCACATCTCCAGGGCTTTCTCCCCACCCTCTCCTTGGCTGTCTCCATCATGCTCCCTCCATCCTGTCGGCTGGGGAAGCCGTATGTGCCAAGGCTCTAGGCTCACTGGGCCCTCACAAACAAGTGTCCTCGGCTTACAATGGCATCACATCCCAGTGACATGGTGCCTGGCCACTGTCTCAGGCACCGATGTCCCACGAGAGGCCCTTGGGCAGGTGGCCATGCAGATGGAGAGGCCCACGCTTCGACCATGCAGGAGGCAAGGCGGGTGGCACCACCTCTCAGGCAGGCAGGGCAGGCAGGCCCAGAGCGCTACGCACCACTGAAGGATGAAGGTTAATTTTTTTTTAATTGCAGGAGCAAGACCTTTTGGCCATGGGCGCATGCCAAATAAATCCCATCCCACAGACTCCCATCTAATAATTTCCCTGTGGTAACATCAGAGCCTCCTGTCTGCCTGCCCTCTCCTAAACTGTCCAATTTCCATGTCCTTTCAAAGACTTGCTGCAATCCAGCCAAGATGACTGCATTTCAGTGCTGACTGGAGCCTTTCCGATGCAGGCTATAAAACACTTTGGGAGCTTTCCAAAGGAAAGATGCTCAAGAAACATCAGTCATAGCCATCCACACACCTTCTCTGATACTGTCCTTTGTGACCTTTTCCCACCCCTTTCCTCCTTCCTCGTCCTACCCCTGCACAACCATTTTCAGTTCTACAAAGCCATGCAACCAGGCACAGAAAGAGTGTCTCTCCAAAATAAGATTTGCCTCAATTTCCATCACTGCAGAGAAGAGGGAGGAAAAAAAAGGCCCAAATTAAGCTGCTTGATTACTGAAATTAATCTTGTCACTTAGCATCCCTGTTTCACGGAATGGGGCCTTTGATTAGCCTCCTTGTTTCCGAATATTACAAGCAGACGTTTATTAAGCATAAGGCAGTTCCTCCACAGCGAGATAGGGGCAGCTGATTCCCAAGGGAAGGCTTTTCCCTGGATGAGATGTAGCCTGCATCCCTGGGCCGCAGGGGGGATGCTGCTCTGACAACACAGCTGGGACCCCCAAGGATTCTCCTTGATTCTCCCCCCCAAAATATATGGCATAGGGCCATCCTGTTGGTGTTTATAAGGCTGGAAGTTCTTGCAGCAAGTTAGCACTTACTATTACCATAACACCCTGACAGCACTCAAAGGTCGTGAGGTGCCTTGTCTTCTCTTTGTGGCTGTATCTGAATGCTAAGCAATAGCCTCTCCCAGCACAGAAGATGTGGCAGAAATGGGAGCAACTGGCAGAGCAGCAGACCTGCATGGGGACCTTCAGCATCCACATTGCTCTCCTTAATTCCACTTCAGCTCCATGAAGTGTCGCACACTGCACAGCTGTGACTTTGCATATGCATGCGATCATGGGCAGCAAAGTACATTTCCACTCCATAGGGCACACACTCAGAAACATGATACAGTGTGCTGTACTCCCCAGTGGGGTTGAAAGCAGAGTTCAGAGAAGGAGGTGGGATGCACCAGGAAGAGCCCACCTTCCTCCAGGACAGTCCAAAGCTTTGGAGCCCAAAACAGGCCCTGCTGGTACAACAGTAGGTCAAGTGAAGGAGGAGATTACCTCCCATAGCTACTTTTGACCCTGACTCCCTGAACCAAAGGGTGCATCCCAAAAAGATCACCAGCAAATTTTAGGTTGGCTAAACCAATGGCTGGGATTCAGGCTACACTGGAGAAAGCCAGGCGGCACTGAAAGGATGTGAATCAAAGATGGACCCTTAAGGTATCTTCTTCCTCCTTCATATGCAAAAAGTATTTTTAGCACTCCAGGTCCAATGCTTACACTATGACTACTGAAATGAAGACATTCCAGTCTCTGTGTGCTACAGAATCACAGTGCCAGTTTTTCATCCTGAAGGAGAAATGTAGATAAGAGGGAATATAATGATAAAGTCCAGATAAGCTAAGTACAACCATTCACAAGCTGTTGATCTGGAAGCCCACAACATTATGCATTTTTCTAAAGATTTTCATCAGTGGGCTTCAAACTGCTTTCCAAACATTAACTAAGTTTCATAATGGGCCACATCCTCCAAGTACTTGCTTGCAGTCACCGGCAAAGTTGCTTGGACCCCGGGGAGGTAAGTAGGTATCATTGTCACTATTCTACAGGAATGAAAGTTAAAGCACAAAGAACCCAAGTCATTCAAGGAAGGCCACACAATAGAGACAAAAGTAGAGGAGAGCTTTTCTTGATTTTGATCTTCCTATGCTCGCTGCTTCCCTACTCTTCATGGTGAAGCTGTTCAGCTTCCTGGCAGCATTCAGCAGTCTTGATGAAACAGGAGATCAAAGATCCTAAAGCTGACCAAACTTTTCTCAACCTCCAGAAGTATTCCGAGTCTTAGCTGGAGGCTGGGACAGAGCTTTGTAACAAGCTCTTATTTTATCTAAGCTCATTGGCCTTGCTTGTCCTTTCCTCGCCCATGGTAGTGGGAAGAGCCACAGGGCATAAAGGCTGAATGAGAAACCATATTCTGATGAGGCACTTACAGGTTTGATTTGGTTTTGTTTGTGGGTTTTTTGTTTTTTTTTTTCGGTAGCAAGGCTGCGTGAAACATTGAAATTCCATTCTGAGAAGCAGCGAGCGGCAGAACCTGGTTTCCATAGCGCTACCATGGAAACCGTGCTCTGTGAATCTGTGCCTTCAGGCCCCTCTGCAACTGAAGCATCTTTCTAGCTCTTCCCCAGCACCCACCTCCACAGAATAAGCCCCAAACCTCATTACATGTCTCAAATGATTAAAGGGTTTAGTACATAGGAGAAGTGGGACCCCGTTTGGCTCTTTCTTGGAGCTTAATATGTAAAAGTGTCTTTGGAAGAAAAGTAATAATAGCATCTTTGTTCCCCATCCCCCACCCCCTTCCAAATGAAAAAGTAGAAATCCTACAGTTAAAATTCCTTAACTTTGAACAGCACAAGTAAAATCTTGCCTGGTAATATATAAGGTGCAAACCCAATAATCTCATGGAACGGGTTCTTTTATCTTCCTTTGTCTGCCTGGAACACCAGCTTCCAAAAGTGAAGGATTTAATTAACTGTTAAAATGTAAAACAGGCTCCCCCTTAATCTTCTGGGGGCTTTTTTTGTCTTTTTTTTCCCCTTTGCTTTCTATCCCAAGGCTCATATTAAAAAGTTTCAAGGCAAGGACTCCATGAAATGAAAGGAAAAGACAGATGATGGATATATGCAAGATATATGCTATTTTCTCCTTCCCCACTGACTGCTTAGGGAAGTATGTGGAGCTAGCATTTCAACATCACTAAGACATAACAGCCTATGAGCAATAGGAAGCCACTCCCATTGTTTGACAGGCTACAGGCTGCCCAGCCTAACTTGATAGGTCAGTCCCTAATAGCCCAGGTCATCATGCAGAGTTTGGGTTGTAGTAGTGCTCAAACTCTCTACCTTGAGGAAGTGGACAACAAAAGGAAGGTCTAGATCTCAGAGGGACATTCTTACCTCTTCATTAGTTCCCATCTCCA
This sequence comes from Nothocercus julius, assembly GCA_013398735.1. Lineage (NCBI taxonomy): Eukaryota > Metazoa > Chordata > Aves > Tinamiformes > Tinamidae > Nothocercus > Nothocercus julius. Next base: position 799,958 of record VZSV01000215.1, on the reverse strand, counting down.
ACAGTGCTGGTGGGAGCATTCACCTCACTGCACTGAATAAAATAAGCGAGAGGCAAGACCTACCTGATTGGGAGCAAATGGTGAAAGCTTCTCATGTGACCCTGCACAGCGGGTCTTCAGGGAAGGACCAATTTCAGGGTGAGACAGAAATACATCTCTCTGCTTCACTGAAACCCTGGTGTCTGGTAAAACTATTGAAAAGCCAATACTAGGTTATTAGGATACTCTACTCACAAAATCAGGCCACAGGTGGGTCAGAAATCACCCACAGCCAATGACAGGGCTGTTTTATGTACTGTCAAGAATGGCAGCTCTCATTTGAGATGCATGGAGCAAAATGTGCCCCTGGATGGTACAGCCAGTTATAACTAGCTTAGGTTAGGGTTCAGCAAGGTCACAGACCCTTACATCTTCCTTTTTCCTGGACAAGAGCGAGAGTAACAGCAAACAACAAAAATAAGCATAATACAGAATTTTGCATATTTATAACTGATATATTGCCTATTCAAAGAAGTACATTCAGTTAATCTCTGAGGTGACCTGTGCTGTCACATGAACTGACTGTTCTTCCCTTGAGACTCACACTGTTGAGTATATCAATTGTGTCACGACCAGGCCACATCTTTTTCACCTGCTGTGGCAGCAATTCATCTCAAAGCTTGCTCAGAAAAATGACTGATTTATTGCACTCCCTCATGGGTGGTGAAGAAGGTCACCCATCTTCTGTCATGTGTGTCCATCTGAACTGACAACCTCCTACAGGAAAAGAGTATTTTCCTGTGTCACTAGGCCCAACATTAGCTTTTCTTCCCCAAAATAGTCATGCATAAAATCATTTTCATGAAGTAACTTCTCAGACTGTAAATGGTTTGAGGTTTTTGTTTTGCCTTACTCATCCCTCCATATAACTAACTGCAGATCCCCAGTGACTGTTTCCATTCTAGACTCCTGTTTTCTGTTGAACAAAAAGCCTGCAGGAGACATATCTCACTCCACTGGCATTATGCTGTGATTTAAAAGACCTTAATATAGATCAGACTATGACCCTACCTCCTTTTCACTTTGTTCTTTATCATTTCAGTAAGGTTTTCCACCAATTTGTTAAATCATGGGTAAAGAAAATGAGCAGTAACATGTCAAAATCCATGCAAACTACTTAAAATTCATGCCTACTAAACTGGTCTATCGTCAGATGCTACTAAGTCAGGTGTACTGTGTCTGGAAAAAACAAATTTGATATGCATGATCACCTACTTAGCTGGAGTGTCTTCAAATAAGGTTAAATTGAAGAAGTGAGACTAATAGCTTAGGACAAGTACATACTGGATTTTTGTTTTGTTTTATTTTGTTTTGTGGTTTTGTTTGTTTGTTTTATTTTTATTTTATTTCCAGGCAGCATGAAAAGATCAGTGGCTACTTCATTCCAACAGGCCAATTTCCTTGTACCACTAACTTCTTCACTTTGACATGGCCTACATTTTTGTTATGTATGTGAAAAGCTTTGACAGCCTCTTCAATATCAGCACTCTTCTGAGCTCATGAAAAAAAACTCTTTGGCCCCTCTCAAGTTCCCTTTAAATCCCTAAATTAACTTCATATAATCTTCAGTTTCTCATCTTGGATTCACTAGACATCTTTGCATAGAATTGCTGTAAAGACCTAGGCTGCTGAAACTAAAGGCACAAATTTTCTTCCAAATATCTTGGTACTTGTTCCTTGTCTCTTGGGCAGTATTGGCAATATTGTGATCTACCTGCTTTAACAAATCATTTGAGTATGTGATTTCCATTACATTGCTTCTGGTTCTTCACACAGCTTTTCAGATCCTATGATAATAGATATATAGGGTTATCTTGCAACTCAAAATCTCCACTATCTAAACATTCATACCATCAATATAAGAATTCCTTCCCTTGAAGGTAACAGGAAATGAACCATTTTTATACATAATTTACTTTTTGAGATTCTATCTGTCCACCTTTACACACTTCCTTTGATCACCCGATGATTCCCAGAGCAATAAAACTTTTGAATTATTCTAATCTCTTCTTAAGAGCAAAAAGGATTTTTTTCTAGAATCATGAATCATGTGCTGATTTGGCTCCTTCCACTCTATCTTGTAGCCAGGCAGCTTTCTTCCCCCCTGAAAAATATCGTCAAACAAACTGGTCCTTCCAACAAAGATGAGATCTTGAGGAGAGCTCAACTTAACTGATTTTGAACCTTAAAATGATAGTATTACAGAACAAACCTTTGTCAGTTTGCTGGATTTTAGGCATACATTTTGTTCAGTTACTCTCTTACATGGAGTAACTACCTCTCATATATCCTGAATTTCCCCACTTACATTTTCTTTCCCTTCTCCTTTTTTCTAATGGTCATTTTTTCTGGTACCACAGAATGTCACAGATGACATACTCCTATGCAACTTCAAGAATTATCCCACTTGCTTCGAGGCAAAATCATCTGCTATTATAACATCGTCCTTTGCTGTAAAAAGAGCTGCCCAGTTTTAATGATGATGTTGGCATCTTCTTTAACTATATTGGGAACACATTTGCAAAGTAAAGCACAGCACTGCAGCTTTTGTACTTATTTTCCACGATGTTGACACTCTGTTGGTTATTGTCGTATGCTGCAAAAACTTTAGCTCCCTGTGCCATTCTTGGTGGTCCCTCAGCTTCAAAGCAGGATGTAGACAGAACTCTCTTTGCGGACTTCTCTTTTTTTGTAGGATGTTGGATTTTTCATCAACTCCAGTCTGCCTCTTTCTGCTCTGGGTAACCCTCATCTTGGGTAATTCTGAATGCTCTCCCGAGGTTAACCATGGCTACTCTTGTGCTTGTGGTCTCCCTTTCATCATCCTCACTGATTCTGATACCCCTTACCAGCCCCTTTCATTAGCGACTGAGTCAACTTCTCAGAACTGCAAGACAAAGTAGTCAGCCTTTCCTCATTCACAAACCTTCTTGAGTTTTTTGTATTCTTGCTGATACTCCAGTTAAAAACCACAGGTTGAATTTGCACACAGTGCAGAATCCCACCATATATATGCTCCCAGTCCAAATGTAAGCTCCTCTGATGACTGAAGTCTGCTGAAAATAGCCCATGCCCACCTTTGCAGCTGCTCCCAGTTACCTGCTCTTTACCTTTTGCTTGCAGGAATAGGGTCAGTTACCGTGCAACTCTTCCCTTGCATCACCTAGATTCCCAGAGAGATACAGCTCTGGCAAGACTTTCATCTGCTCTGTTCTTCAATTCAGAGTGTTTTCTTAATTCATTTTACTCCTGGTGCCATGTGTTTTCCAGCAGTCACTCAGAGCCAAGAAGCCTGCTTCATTCAGCATCCATTTATAGACTGCTCTGAAGGAATAAGGAGAGCAATCCTATAGTACAACAGCTGGCTACAGCTGGCTTTTGACAAAGCATCTTGAAGTTGCAGGCACCCATAAACCCCAGAGAAGGTGTCCTCTGTGAAAGGACTTCCTCAGAAACGACAAGCTAAAAGATGCTCAAAATTAAGCGTTCATTATAAAATCAACATCACCATTACATGTGGGATTCACTTGTGCACAGCCTGTTTTCAGAATACATTCCTAATGACAGTCAAGCCTTTCCTGGAAAGGCTGCATGATCACCCCACTTTCCAAGGTTTCTTGGTGATGCAGAAATATAAGTGGATGCTACCGGTGAGCTGTTCGCCATCCTCATCGGGGAGTTTGGAAGCAGACTCAGTCACCCATGCACAGCTGTCAATTGTATTCATTTTAAACAGGCATACTTGACTCAGTTTTCAGTCATGGGCCTCACTGAAGTATCATTTCTCCTCCCCCATACTTCCTGAATGTTATCTGTAGCAATATACTATGGACCTACACTGCTTTGCAGGATGTTGAAAAGCATAGGATTCACAGAGGTCATCCTGTGTCACAGTCACACACTGCATCCAATTGCAGACAAGATCTAATGCAGAAGATAAAGCTATAGAAGTTTTGGACAATCACCAGAATCCAAGCAAAGCACCACTTCTAGCCACCCTACTATGCAATGTGCCTTGGACAGGAGAACACAGATCTCTGTGGGAATGGGATGCACCTGTTTCATAGTTGTAGTTTGGACATATTCCTCCCAGACAGCAATATGTCATAGCAGAGTCAGAAAGCATAGTTTTTTTAATTTGCCTCTCCCAAAAAAATATTTGCAGTCACAAATATGCAGACATGATATCTTGGACCCACTCAAGCTCACACTGAACACAGCAGAATTAGATGTTATGCAAGACATCAGTACTGAACACCAAGCATTGTCCCTCTCTGAGTCACCACACATGTTCCCAGAATGGAAATCCTTCCATTCCCTATCATCAGTCGTGCCCTTCAGACCATCTGACTTCCCCAGATTACCAACAGCTTAAGCTCTGCTTCCCCTCACTTCCCCTGGTGACAAACACAACCTATATCTTCCTGGTGTCGCAGATCTTATGAGCTTGCAATTAAATCCCCACAGCCACCTCTACTCACACCCCTCCACACCCTCCCTCTTCAAGCCACTGCTGCCCCGCAGAAGGAGGAATACAACCTTTTCAGCAAGGGGGTGGCTACAGCAAGGATGAGCCCCGGATGAAAGGGGGGACTCAGAGAGGAAAAGAAGCACAACAGGAAGAGGAACTGCACATCATATTTCTCTGCTGCTCTCCTCCACTCCTCCATGGATTTCCTCCATGCTTTCCATAGGTATCTCACTCTTTTCCTTTGCCTCACGCCACCCTATACCCTGTGCTTAAATACGTCCTCAGGATGAGGGAACATTTGTGCAGTGAGCAGTGACGTGTATGTTGTGAGGAGGTGTTAAAACCGAGAAGGTTGTAGATTGCAAGGATTGGGTGATATCATCATTATCAATGGATGCCTTCAGCAATGGGTTTTGTCTGAAGAGGCATGTGGATAATTGTGTTGTATTTCTTGAGCTGGCCAGAAAATAGAATTGGGGTTTAATTTGCATTTGGAGGGTAAAATACTCTCCCATTAGCACATATAAAAAGCCAAACATTCAACATATTAAACAAATAAATACCTGAAAAAAATCAGGGTATAAAAATAAGACTTTTTTAAGCTTGTCTTCTACTCAGCTGGCAGGCAAGCGATCTTGAAGAGCTAAACAGCCTCCGCATGCAGAATGACCTGCTTCATTTCCATCCACAGTTGTGACAAGGCTGACACATTCCCAGGGGAATTTTCAATACTGTGGAATCAACATTTTCCAGCACAAAATTATTCTACCAGAAAACTTACAGCCAGCTCTAATATATGTTTAAAAACATTTCATATATACCAGTGTGTTGGGCATATATTCATACACTATTCATATTGTATAATTTCCACTCTAAGGGTCTATCCCCAAGGAAGGAACAAAGTGAAACATGCCCCTTTAAATGCTGATCACATGTAAAATGGCAAACAATGAGCACACAAATCTGCAAGGTGAATTCTAAGCTGGACTCCAATTTTTAATTTATCTCTCCCCAAAAGGTTCTGGTTCCCTCCTTTTTGATTAGCAGCATTTAGCGACTTTGGGCTGTAATCCCATTATTGATTGCACAGTGGTTCCTGCCTTGTCTGTGAATAGCCTCACAGAAGTCCATAAGGATCTGCTGGGGAGCCAGAGACATGCGTTAGCAGAATCCAAGTGTGGAGTCCCTGCATGTTTCCCAACTCATGGAACCATGTGGGTATGGCACACACATGCTGGATTGCAGTCTTGATCTTTTTTCCAAATGCTTTCCTCATCTCCATGAGCTCTCTCCTGTGAGACTCCTGTGAGACTCTGTGGCTGGGAAAATTAAAATTTTGTTTCCTTTAAATGCTAAGTCTCTGTTTTTCCTAGGGGCTGCTACGATTCTTTCTCTGTGATCTGAAGTTGGAGCAATAATTATACTTCCTATTTTGTTCACTGTAGTTGACTGTTTTGGCAGTCATCCTGTAGCAGTAATCCATACATAAAGAATCATCCTGCATTTTTCAGTCCAATTTAAGGGGAATTGTTTCTCAAGGAAAGCAAGAAGGTGAAAATGTTCCCTTCTGGCAAGATCTTCAAGTACTTGGGTATTACATGCAAGAATTTTACCTGTCTTATTCAATGTCGTATTTTACAAGCACTGATTTAAATTCACTTCTAGGGAGGTCTGAGAATTTATTCATGTTGCTTTTCCCTTAGTTTCCCTCAGTTCTTGCAAACATGCAGAAAAAAAAAAAAAAAAAAAAAAACACTTTGTTTCCAGATGATGCTCAGAGCACCAAGTGCTCTTGTTTTGTTCTGGGGCTATTTGTTTGCTCTATACTGGGGGGAATTATGCAGTAGAAATAAAGGCAGAGAATGCAGTAAGAGGCAAGGGGATAATTATTCATTCTTGCCATCAGCTCATTCTCTTGGTTTGATTTACACAAGTTGCCCCAAAGTTTTCCTTCTAATTATTTTCACTAAAATACCCAGAAGCCTTTAATAATTGCATTTACATCTATAATGTAGCATTATTAACATTAAACAAAGCCTTTAAAATCCCCTCAGTTCTGCAAATCCCATACTCTTTCAGAAAAAAAAAAAGTCTTTTCACAGCACTCTTTCAGTCATACACACCCCTGATGTTTTGTAAGTCCAGATTATATTTCCTATTCCCTATTCACTCTCAGTCCCGACATTCTCCAAGACATGAAGATATAAGAGCAGCACAATGCAGCAAAGATGTTGGGACCAAAAACAGTCAGGGTCAGGGCAAACAAAAAATACGGTGCATGTCTGGAAATTCAATCTTTAAATCCTGCACATTTTAACTGCCAAAGCTATCTCTGCATTCCAGATAGGCAAGTAGCTGAAGTGATACACTACAACAAAGCCAAGTTCAGGATATCTCATAGCAGAAGATAATATTGATAGTTTTGGAAGCAATGTTGATGTTTGGAAGCATCTCTCCTCAGGCTCCACATCCCAGAGCATCAGAGCTTTCAGCATCTTTCCAGCTTGTACCACCAAAGCCTGCACCAAAGCACTACCCAGCAAAACTTCAGGTACCCCTGCTGCAATTCTAGGAAGCTTTAGGAGCTTTGCTTTATTCTTTTTCATTGTTGCTTTAATTGGCTTTTTCCTTTCCCAGGCATGCAGTGATTCAGGCATCAGTTGTTCCTGTGAGACCCCGCTGCACCACTGCCCGTGATCCAGCTGCTGCTCTGCTCAGCGCACAGCGCCCACTCTGAGTCATGCCCTGTGCCTTGCTCTCTGCGCTGGGGCCCGCACGAGCGTCTCCGTGCAGCTGAGGGAGCAGCACTGGCATGCTACAGGCAGGAGCATACCAGTGACGTCAGGGCTCTTCCACAACAGCGATCAAGCCATCCCAGCTTCCTACAGGGATACAGAAACTGCTCCTGGGTCAGCAGGTGCAAAACAGATGCCGGCGTAGCATCAAAGACGAGAAACTTGATTTGGGCATTAGCTCCTCTGAGCCCTGCAGTGCGAATGCTGGCTGAAGGGGAGGAGTGAATGGACAAAAACCTAACAGATCAACGCCAAAAATAAACCGGGATTGCAGCAAAAAATGAGTAACAGTCTTTGCATCATAAGGAGAATTACAGAAAGTGTCTGTACCTCAGACTCGCATATAATTTCTGGGCTCATGGCATCACAGAAATGCAGCTTGGCTGGGGGCTCAAAAGGAGCCCCTCAAAGTGGGACCAGCACCAGAACCGCATCCAACCATCTGTGCCTGATCTCTGGGCCTTTGCTCTCGCACTGCATTACCCTCCAAATAAAAACTTTTTCTTAACGTTCAAGGAACCACTACTGCATTTTGTTACACTATATGGCACTATCAAGAAGAGTATGGTTCCATCGTGTTTGTAACTACCCTTCAAACAGCGGCAGGGATCTACACCCCTTATCCATATCCATCAGCCTCTCTTCAAAGGACGTGCTTCAAGCTCTACCATCTCAGTAGCAGGAGCTCAGAGGGTAGAGCCAAAGCCAGTTCTTGAGGACAGTCAGGATGGGTTTTAGCTGGTCTCTCTGACAGCTCAGTTAACAAGTGTAAGTATACCGATGGTCTGTAGATCTTCATTTTTCGTATGGAAAAATGCACCCCAAAGGGAGGCAGTAAAAGTGAAAAAGGTACAAGGAAGGGTAACATTACTGGAAAGATCTTCCTGAGAACCAGCTAAACAAAACAGAATTCTCCTGAAGAAAAGAAACAGTTAAAGAGCATGTGGTAAGGACCTCTAAAATCAGGAAATGGATAGAGAAGGTGAAGATCAAATAACTGCTAACTACATTTTTCTCTAGTAAAAGAATGAGGTAATATTAAATAAAATCGCTAAGTGACAAGTTTCAAAAAGAAGTACTTCACACCATGAACAGTTAAGCAGTGGAACAACTTGTCCTAGACACTAGAAGCATACACAGGTTCATAAATTCCATGAATTTTCACATGGATAAATATACAAACATATATAAATAAATCATAGAATCATAGAATCATTAAGGTTGGAAGGGACCTCTAGAGATCATCTAGTCCAACCCCCCCGCACACGCAGGGTCTCCTAGAGCGTGTGGCTCAGGACTGCGTCCAAGCGGGTTTGGAAGATCTCCAGAGAAGGAGGTTCCACAACTTCTCTCGGCAACCTGTTCCAGTGCTCTGTCACCCTCACTGTTAAGAATTTTTTCCTTAAGTTCCTATGGAACTTTTGGTGTTTCAGTTTGTGGCCATTTCCTCTAGTTCTGTTGGTGGCCACCACTGAAAAGAGGCCGACCCCATCTTCCTCACTCCCTCCTTTGAGGTATTTTGAGGTATTAAGGTTTCTCACAGCCCAGTTTCCCAGTCTGTCCAGGTCCCTTTGGATGGCAGTGCAGCCCTCTGGGCTATCAGCTACTCCTCCCAGTTTGGTCTCATCAGCAAACTTGCTGAGGGAACACTCTGTGCCTTCATCCAGATCATTAATGAATAAATTGAACAGGACTGGGCCGAGGACTGAGCCCTGGGGGACACCGCTAACCACAGGCCTCCAGCTAGACTCTGCACCGCTGATCACCGCCCTCTGGGCTCTGCCATCCTGCCAGTAATTCAAAGCTACTAAATAGATAAATACGCTTTCTAGCTTAAAAAGTCCAGAGTCATAACCCACTAAATGCTTGGAGAATATTCTGAGGGAGTCTCACTAATTGATCATCTCTTGGCCACTTGTATCTACAACATTATCAAAATGCTTCTGAACTATTTTTTTCTGAGGTTTGGACAATGTTAAGTAAACAGTGACAAGGTAACAGAGTACATACAGCTACAGGTCTGACCAATTTACGATTTCCCTCATCATATTTTATTTAAATGCTTCATTATTAAACAGAATCTAAACTTTTTATTTACCAAAGAAAAGGTGTATGATGACTATGCCCCATCAGTCCAGTGTGATGTGGCTGCTGTCCCTCAGCAGCCAAAGACACAGAGCATAGGGGGACTGAGCCCAAGGACTTCAGTCACAGCACCCCACTCCGCTATGATTTTCACTTTGCAGCAGCATGCCTTCAGCTCCAAAGAGTAGATTACACAAAACATCATTCAACAGAAACAACACCACACCCTGGCTCTATGGCCCAATAGTCTCTTCAACCAAACTGTACATCTATATGTAGACTCCAAACATTCACAGCCCCTTTTTTTAACTCTCCCCTGATTTCCTGCCTTCTGCTATACATGCAAGTTTCAAAATATACCACAAGGCTAAGAGGTGATCTAGGAGTGGTAACCTATCTGTCCAAGAGAAGAACAGTCAAGGAACAGTCATCATTTCAGTTTTTCATTTGTGACTTGATGGATAGAAAATGTTGGACCATATTGCCCTGTTACACTGCTACATTACTATGCGTCACCTCACACCGTTGAGGACTGCTCCAAAGACTGTGGATCTGCTCCAAGTCCTTAACAATGTCCAGCTACATGGAGCTGCCCACCTGTGCCCATCTGTGCCCACCTGTGGCCTCTGTTCCTGTAAGTTTCCAGCTGAAAGGAACACACACATTTGTGTCTTTACAAATAAGGCAGTTATCCCACGTTCTTTGGCTGCTGAGCAGGACAAAGGAATATATGCAGGGGGAGGACTGAGCGGAGCCATGAGTGAGTGGGACAAAGGAGCATATGCCAAGAGTTGGGTTTCTTTACAAAGTACGGAAATGCTCCCCATTCTTTGGCAAATGGGACAAAGGAGTCAGTTGACCACAGGTGAGAACAGGAGGAAGGAGGTAGGGAGTTCAGTATAGGCGGGCCGGAAAGTCTGTAATTTATGAGTACCTTGGCCAATGGGGAAAAGAAGAGGGCGTACCTCAGTCAGGAAATTAGGATAAAAGGGGGCAGCGGCCTCCAGCAATTTGATAGACCCCACAGGGGTGATGACCCCAAAAGGGGTGATGACCCCGGCATCCCAGGGATGCCCAGGGAGGGCAGTAAAGGTAAGCCGAAAGAGGATACTGGCAAAAGGGGTGACGACCCCGACTTAAGCCCATATAGTCCCTTGGGGAGAATTTTGAGGTTTTGGGATAGCCTGCACATTCCCCCAGAAATACGAGCAGTGGATCAGGGGGATCCACAGGTACGACCAGGGTGGGCCTCAAGTAGTCTGACAGAAAGGACTACTAGGTCCAATGAAAAGGACTAGGTCTGACGGAAAAGACCACTAGGCCAGAATATATGTTACCAGGGGGATTTAGGGGACCCCTCTAGGGTTGGATGACGATCCTAGTCTTTGTCAGGTTTTGTGCCTGTATCTCAGGTTGCACCTGAGAAGGGTGCAACCAAGAAAGAATGTGGGTCACTATGGTTAAGGGCAACACCTAGAGAATCTATGTAAGAAAAGGGAGAGGAGAAAAAGGGAAACAGGAATCTGAAGGAGGGAGAAAGAAACATCAGGAGTTGCCGCTCCTGCCCCCTCTGCAATTCCTGCTTCTAGCAATAGTGAAGAAGAGGAGCAATGGGACATACTGTCCCTTTCAAAGACAAGAAAAGGAAGCCATTAAGAGGTGCCAAAAGCCCTCAAAGTCAAATGCTTCTAGGACAGGTTCCACTGGGAGGCCAGGAGAGAGGCCTCCAGGTATAAGGGGATTAAAGAAAGAACTGCCCCTTTATTTAGATGATCCTATAGAGGTGGGGCAAAACGTCAAATTGTAATTGCAATCTGCTGGTAAGGGATTTGATGGCTAAACTGGGAATGTAAATCAATAGTAAGAGATGATAAAGAAGCTAACACTATTGTAACTTTGTGCAAAATGTCTGATAAATCTTATGCTGAAGTGAATTCAGAAGTGTGGGCAGTTCCAGGAAAATATGGAAAACTAAACATGGAACCTTTTCAAATTACTTTAAAGCAACCAGGCTAGGTAGTCTATAAAAAGTAGTATCCTATTACAGGGGAGGGAAGGAAAGGGTTACAACCTACTATTGAGTCCCTGCTGGAAGCAGAACTTTTGGAGCCATATATGTCTCCGTACAATAATCCCATCCTGGCAGTCAAGAAACTGAATGAATGCTATAGAATGGTATTTAAGAGCAATAAATGATCAAACCAAGACATCCCACGGTTCCAGAACCATGCACTATTTTAAACCAGGTCTCCTCATCACTTCAGTACTTGATTTGAAAGATGCGTTTTGGGATGTCCTCTCACAGAGAATGGTAAACAGTATTCAGATGGCCTTTGAGGAGGGAGGAAAAATGATAAAACAACAAATGACATGGACAGCCCTCCTGCAAGGATGCACTGAGGCACCAGTCCTATTTGGACAAGCCTTGCAGAAAATACTGAAGGAATTTACCCCACCTCCAGGAGTTAGGTTATTGCAGTACATGGATGACTTGCTCCTATCAGGGGAACAAAAGAGGGTGGTGGAGGAAACTGCTGTGAAGTTGCTTAATTTCTTAGCCTAAAAAGGGCTTAGGGTGTCTGAAAAAAAGGCACAAATGGTGGAAAGAAGGGTCAAATGTTTGGGGCATATTTTGACTGGAGGTTTAACCCAAAACAGCCCAAACGTTGTGGTATGGACATGAGAAGGAGAACAGACTTTTACAAAATTAAAAGATAAATTGACCAAGGCTCCGGCTTTGGCTCTTCCAGACCCAGAAAAAGAATTTGAATTATATGTCGATGTAAAGCAGGGCCACGCCAAGGGAATTTTAGTGCAAGAGCATGAAGGCATGCAAAGACCAGTACCTTATTTTTCTAAAATGATAGACCCAGTGGCTAAGGGGTGGCCTTATTGTCTGCAGAACTGTGCAGGTATGGCCCTAATGGTAACTGAGGCCCGAAAAGTGAGCACAGACGGATCCCTTGTTGTCAAGGTCCCACACCAAGTCAAGGTATTACTAACTGAAAAGGCTTCTAAATGGATGACGACCCTGGGCTGTGCACCCATTCTAAGGATGCCAAGTAGACTTTCCTGAGATGCCCCGTATAGGGAGACTTAAGCATCTTCCGGTAATAGTATGTCAGCTAACAGGATGGCCCAAGGCATTTCCGACTGCCAACTGCCTCAGCAACAATTGGGTCGGTAATTAAGGTGTTCTTAGAACAAAAAATTCCAAGATACGGGTTGGTAGAGGCGATAGATTCACACAGAGGCACTAATTTTACGGGAAAGGTCATTCAAGGTGTTATGACTGCCCTGGGAATTCAATGGGACTTTTATACCCCTTGGCATCCCCAGAGCTCTGGTGGAGTGGAAAGGATGAATGGGAACATTAAAAGACATCTTTTGAAATTGGTGTTAAAAAGTAAGATTCCATGGACACGACTTTGACCATTAGCTTTAGCAAGAACAAGAACAAAACCTAGGGAAGACATTCAACTGTCCCCCTTTGATATAATGTTTGAGATTCCCTACCCTACTAACACCCAACCTGGTGGGAGATAGAGATAAGTGGTCAATATATGGGCAGTATACTTTCTCTTGTAAAGTCTCTCTGACAGGAAGAGCTCACACAGACCCTGCCCTTGGATTTTGCAGTACCAGGAGATTGGGTCTTGGTCAAAGAATGGAAAGAAGCACAACTGGCAGCAAAGTGGATTGGACCTTTAAACCACATAAACATCAGTCAAGACAGCTGAGCATGGATAGTCAAGGTGTCAGAAATCTGAACTTCTCAGTTGAAGGAAAAAGATGGTAAGCCCTGGCTAACTCTCCATAGATATGTACTGCTGGTTGGGAGGGGGTCAGGAAACAAAGAGAATTGATTCTTGACCCTAGGGGAAGATGTTGCCAGGGTCTTTAATAAATGTTGGCTCTATGGGAGTCCAGGAGGGTCTGAAGACTGGCCACGGGTGACCAGCCCTATCAAACCCAAGTGGTTAGTTAACAACCTATGTAAAGCCCACTAGGGTTCCAAAGATAGGTGTAAAGGTTTGCAAAAACAAATATTAAGGAAAAAAAAAAAAAAAAAGAGGAGAGATTGATCAGAATACACAAGTTTGTATCTTTACAAATAAGGGAGTTACCCCACATTCTTTAGCTTATAAGCAGGACAAAGGAATAGGAGGGGAGCCATGAGTGAGCGGGACAAAAGAGCATATGCCAAGAGTTGGGTGCCTTTACAAAGGAGGGAATTGCTCCCCATTCTTTGGCAAGTGGGACAAAGGAGCCAGTTGACCACAGGTGAGAACAGGAGGAAGGAGGTAGGGAGTTCAGTATAGGCGGGCCAGAAAGTCTAATTTCTGAGTACCTTGGGGAAAAAAAGAGGGTGTCCCTTCGTCAGGAAAATAGGATAAAAGGGGGCTGCGGCCTCCAGCAATTTGATAGACCCCACAGGGGTATGCCCTGTGGACTCTCCCTTTATTCAAATAAAGTTTTAGGGCTCCTCTGTCTCCTTCTTGGACATTCGGTTCTTGACAGTGAGATTTCCAGCACACAGCAGTGGATGTGCCTATCCCACAGTTCAGTCTGTCTCGAAGGAAAGGTCTGGTACCACAATGCTCTAAAGAGACAAATGACTCTTTTTGTCTTGCTATAAGATGCTCGCTGCATAGAGGATGGACCTAGGAAAATCAAAACTATCCGACAGATTTCAAGGTGGGGAAGTACGTTTTTGTTCACCCCAAGCCTATCGCACCAACTATTCTAGTTCCAAATGTGGGAGATGTATTTTAAGCTAAACTGCTCTCACCAGAGATGAGGTAATGGTGTACTGAGAAAGGAATAGGCACACTGCAGTCGCACACTGCCCTCCCCCACTAACCTTGCTTTCTTTACTCCTTTTCTATCCCACCTAACTCTGATCCTCCAGCGCTTTCATTTATGAGCACAAAGTTGCTCCTCGCAGAGCAGACACATGCAAAGCTGGCACGGGCTTCAGAGGAATTAATTCAGACTGGCAAATTCTGATCCCTTTCAGGGAGCATGTGAGAGAGGAGGCAGCTTTCACCACTTCAGACATCAAGGAAGAGTAAGAGAAAGAGATGAGAGAAAACCTCACATAGAAAAGGCAGAAGGAAAATGTCCTAATTTGGAGAGACAGGTCTTATTGCCATGGCAACCCAGAATCGCCCCACAGCGGCCAGATCTGACTTTGTATGTGGTGTTAAACGATTCAACCATCAAGAGAAAAAACTAAGGGGAAAAAAAAAGATGCTGTGGAATCGAAAGTGTTCCCTAACGAAGCGCTTTTCTCTTGGGGTTCTCTGGCAGGTGAAATGAGCCTATTCAGTCTCAAGTTGTATTTTTCCTCCCGCTCTTTTAGGTACAGACACATTTCTTTAACATTTCCTTCAGTTCTGAAGAATGAGTCACTCATTCCTTGCTGCACAGCCTTCTCTCCCCAGCCCAAAGTGCACAGGCCTGGGGGCAATAAGGCAAGAAAAGGGGAACCACAGAACTGAGCTGCCTTTCTCTTCTTTAAAGCATCCTGCAAATACCTCAAGGACATACCCAACACCAGGAATGAAAGGCAAATCACTTGGGGACGGTGTAGGACAGCAGCATATGTCACCAAGAAGGCACTAACACTATGTGGCATGATTATGGCCAGCAGTACGTCCCATCTCTGGTACCAGGGGCCATGAATGTACAAATGGGGGTATAGGGTATGTGTAAGAAAGCTGAGGGCCAGAGAAGGGCTACTGAGCTTGGCTGGTGACAGGAGATGCAAGAGAGACAGGGAGGGCTATGCTCAGCAGAACTCATACAATGCATTTATTACAGTTTCCAAGAGGAAAATTCATCCCTCTAGTCATTAATTAATTAATTAATCTCCTCTTAAGGCTCTTGTGCCTGCTTCAGCCCATGAATGTCTCCAAATATGGCATCAAGTCTCCTCTCTCCAGACCCCTGCCTCCTTCTACTCTCCCTCTTCAGGTGCCCTTAGCCCTCCCCTCCTCACTGCTGCCTCTCTTCAGTACATCTCCTCATACTTTCACTATCCCAACCACAATTTGGTAGCCTTTCTCAGCTACCACAGAAGTCTCATAATTTTGTCAGGGATTACCCCTCAAAAGGTGCTAGCACAAGGAGGTGGTTCACTGCAAAGAAGAGTGATGGCAGGTCAACAGTGAGATTGGAGTGTCAGAAAAATGACTTTTTGCTCTAGAGGTTCCCACCTTGTAGCTGAAAGACACACATCCCAGGAGATGAATTCCCAGAGGACTATCTCCTACCAACTCCTAAGTGTAAAGCAGTAAATTGATTGTCACACTAAGATCCCTCATAAGTGTCTAATCTACTCAAGTCAGCTCATTTCTATATCCAATTTATTCATCAAATGGAAGCAAAATGTTCGACCAAAAGGATTCCTTGACAGCAGGAACATATGCAGCATGGAGGAGGAAAAGACATGTTTATGCACTGCTTATACACAACCACACACCTTGCACACGATGTTACCCATTCTAGTACAGATCCACTTCTCCTTGGCCACAAAAACCTGAATATTTCAATCAAGAAAATATTTCTACCAGTATTTCAGTCTAGACAAGAGCAAGAGAGAGGGAAACAGAATAACAAAGCTCACTCTTCCACTGTCTAACAAAAAAAGAAAAAAAAAAGTTTGATATCTGAGATTTGTGTGTTTTATGGCTGTGGCATGCCAGGAGCTGCTGGCTGACTTGTGGCACTCTGGTAGCACAAGATATTTTGCAACAGCTTGTCTCCATCCACTGAATAGTGTAACAAGCGCATCTCAAGACATGCAGCACCACAATGCTGGACCAGTACAGAGTCCAGTAAACAATACCCTTTGTCAGAACTGTGGACCTAAACATAGCAGAAGATAAAAAAAACACGACCAGTTCTCCTCCCAGTGGTCAGTATCACAGAAAGCTTTTGCCAGCCCATTTTGCCTTTGATGAGAAACCTGCCAACCACAGCTCTAGCTTATAGCAATTAAACAGATGAAACTTAAAATCTGCATGTGTACATAAAATCTTCTAAGGAAGTTCAGTTAAGGGCAGAAGGATCAGACAAAGAGAACTGCTGTTACTATAGCCAATGAAGATGAGCCCCAAGGATTCACACCAGGACACAGAGACAGGGAAGGTTAACAGCACCATGGAGGAGAATGCACCGTGGGCATGAGGAGCAGCACAGCCTCGTGAGGTCTCCAGCCATTCCCTCAATGAAGTTATTCCACCATTCCCTAAATGAAGCTATTCCACCATCTGCAGATGAGCACACCTTGGCACTTAACACTTGCACGAAGGCCTAATTAATGGACCACAAAGTGACTTATTAAATCTAAATTAAGGCACCAACTGACTAGCAAAAGAAATTACATTTCTTTGGGTAATGACTGCATCAAACATTTAAGTGTATCCTAATCCCAATAAAAATAAATACATAAATAAAAAATAATAAAAAAACCCTTCAGATTCCAGATAAGCAAAAGCTTTTTAAGATAATCAGAGATTTTTAAAACAAAAAAGAGGGAGACCACGCAAGTTTGAGGAGTCAGTCAAATAACCAAAATAAAAAAATAAAATAAAAAAAAGGATATCCATTTCATCTCTTGCCCAATTCCCCCCTACCCACCATAATAGTGCTGTTTCCTGCAGGAATGCACATACTCCAAAATTTTGTTAGATTCGTTATAAGTGATCTTAGTGGGCTTGCAACATTCTTCGTGGGAGACCAGCCTGTACAGCCAAAGAGAACTTGTCTCTCTGAAATACTTCCAGTGTTTGCTCTGAAACTTCCTGCCCTGCATTTCATCTCATTACACCTTTCAGACCTTACTGCCTGTTGCCCTCTGTGGGTTCATGTCTTTCAGCACACCCTTTCTTCTACAGGAGTTACGTATTCCCCTTGTTCAACTTTCAGGTTGGCTCTTCCTTCGTCAACCCAAGGTATCCACTGATTAGAGCATGCCCTGATCTCCTTCAGTGTTGCCTGAGGAACCCAAACCATCACAGTTTGCTGTAGTCTTGCCACAATGCTAAAATCAAGTGGAAAGAAAGCTCAGTGAGAAAAAAGGCAGAGGACTTGCAGGAAAAAGTGGTGCAGAAAACATATATCTGCTTGCCAGTTATCAAGCAAACCCAGATGCAATTCATGTTTTAAGTGCAATTTTTAAGTCTCTGCTTTCAATATATAGTTAAAGGCAAACACCCTCCTCTTCCACTGAGCGTACTAACAGAATAATCCAATTACTTCTGCAGTCATCAGGCTAATTTCTTTTTTCAAGAGGTCTGTTTTTTGATAGAAATATTAAAATCTTCAAGCCTTGCACCATGTTGCCCTTCAAAAGCCAAGAGAGAAGCATGAGACATGCAGTAAGTGTCTGTTCACGTTTATGTCTCATTTGCTTCTAGGATCCAAGTCACAGTGGTACGTTGCAGTGAGTCACAGAGCGCATACATGTGTGCAGAGCACAAGTGTGAACTGAACATCAAATGCTGAGGGACAGGGCGGCTCACATTACATGCTTGTCTATGCGAATCACAGAAGATGACAGTGCCAGAATGAGTCATTGCATGACTGTGTAGCACTGAGGGCTAGTATGCCGGGCACGTGTTCGGGACACACCGTATGGGTTACCTGTGCAGAAATTGCAGCTTGTGAGACACTCTCATATAGCTTTTTTCACCTTTTCTGTGCATTTTTAAGTCCTTTCCTTAGGAAATGAAGCTTTTGCAACCTGGTGTATGATTCTGCACATGTGTGTGTGTTTTTGTGTTTTTTTGTGTGTACGTGAGGCCTCCCAGTAACTCCTGAACATGCTGGCTAATTTTCCTTTGATCTGTCGAAGCAGAAGTAGTCTCAAGGAGAATGAAATTCTTACAGTTCTATACAAAATACAACCCTGTGACCACACGCAGTCCTGAAGCCTTTTTCAGGCTCTACAACCATGCATACAGTTCAGCCCATCAGCATTCAAAGGCTGTAGTTCACTCAGAAATGAAGTAAACTGACCAGGCAACATATATGTAGTGGTCAGTCCCTAACTGCCCAGTCCCAGGGTAACCACAGAATGTTGCTCTATTGCCTATCTAGGGAGTGTAAAGGACACAGGGAAAACTGGGAGGAGCGCAGTAAGAGACTTCGGAGAAACAGGATTATCGCAGGAAAGAGGTATAAACAGGTGTTCAAATATTGAAGCCTCTATGGGTACATCCATTTATTTGGATTGGGTATCCTCTAGCTGAAATAGATGAGTGGGTGGAGAAATGATATCCTTTCAAAGCCTCAAGCGCTCATCACTAGGGGAAGACTGAGTTCTTCTGGAATCTTTTAAGTTCCCTCCTCTGTGGATTCTCTGTTGTCTAGTAAGGGCCAAGCTCACATTACAATCTCAAACATTCAATTAACTATGAGATATGAACCCACTGAAAACAGGACTTTATTCATTTGGGAGCTGACAAAACTACTTGCACCACTGCCCTTATATTTGCTCTGTATCCTCAAGAAGCTATTCCAGTGTCAGGTCATAAAATTCACTTATAAGCCTGTCAGACAAAAAAAAAAAAAAAAAGGCTTCTAGCATAGATTCTCACAAGTGATGAGACTTCGAGTGTCCATTCAGATATACAGCATAAAAGGCCCAATTTTAAGAAGGTGCAGATGCCCAGTATTTTTCCAAATTAGGGTTGCCTCAACATTGGATGTCAAAAAGGCACCTACAACCACTCTTTGCACTCAAAATGCTTTAGCCTGATTCTTCGATTTCCATTGCTTCCTGCAATAGTGGGCAGAGCCTGTCCAGATACCAGGTGTCCTGTGCCTGGCAGCTTTGCACAAAGTGCCACACGCAAAAGGCTCTCCACTTCATCAGCCTAATGCCACCTGTTCCCCAACCTTCCTGCCGCCCACCCAGTACTGCTGTGCGGAGGAACAGAGTGAGCCTGGCTGAGAGCCCAGTTCATGAAGGAACCCAAATGGAGCCAGACAACTTTCAGACGCAGAACACAGACAGTTCTAAGAGATCCTCTCTTCATACACCATTATCTGAAAAATACATCATTATGTGACAGGAGTCTCTCCCTCTGCTTCCTGAGCAACTACGTCCATTGTTAAGAATACATTGACCTCTTCCTTTAATCTACACTACCTTCTTAAGAAGATCAACTTCCTTACACCCTACTGCTCTCTGCTAGGTCTTTTTTCTGATGTATCTAGTAGATAACTAAAAGATTTTGATGACCATCAGCTCAGTGTGTCTCCTGAAGGAAAGCACGTCTACTCCCTCACTCTACTTCCATACTGAATCAGCAACAGGAGATTCTCTCCTCCTAACAAGCCCTCATGAACTGGAAATCATGGAGACACCATATTTCTAAGTGGGGAGTCTTGGCAAGAGGAGACAATCAGCTCTGGAAGGAAAAATAATTTATTTCAAGCAGATCAGATCTACATGGAGCCACGTGAAAGGAAGAACTTTTCTGGTGATTGTAATTTTACCTAGCACTCAGTTCATGCAGGGCATGTGAAGCCTGTGATTTGAAAGGCTTAAAGAGAAGTTGAAACAACAAATCCCTCCCAGATTAGTGATTTTTGATAAAGCTGGATAGCTAGTTAATGCAATTCTCTGAACACTGACACTCCATCTCAGGTAGATTTAGATGGGAGAGAGCATTAGACATACACATAAGGAGTGGCATGGGTAAATTACAGAATGTAAGGTTCAAGCTGGAAGGGACTTTTAGAGATCATCTAGTCCAAGCCCCCTGCTCAAGCAGGGACACCCACAGCACGTGGCACAGGGTGGCATCCAGGCGGATTTTGAAGATCTCCAGAGAAGGAGATTCCACGACCTCTCTGGGCAGCCTGTTCCCTGACTCTGCCACCCTCACAGGAAAGAAGTTCTTCCTCACATGGAGATGGAACTGCCTGTGTTTCAATTTGTACCCATTACCCCTTGTCCTATCACTGTCCACCACTGAATAGAGTTTGGCCCCATCTTCTTTATATTCTCCCCTCAGGTATTTGTACATACTGATCAGATCTCCTCTCACTCTTCTCTTCTCCAAGCTAAACAGGCCCAGCTTGCTTAAGGGTCTCATACAATAGATGCTCCTGTCCCTTAATCTTGTTTGTCGCTCTATGCTGGACCCTTTCTTGAAGCTCCACATCCCTCTTGTACTGAGGAGCCCGGAACTGCACACAGTACTCCAGATGCGGTCTCACCAGAGCTGAGTAGAGGGCGAGGAACACCTCCCTTGACCTGCTGGCAACACTCCTCCTAATTAATAGAATTCTCTATTGGATTAGTTGAGGAAAAGGTATGCCCATAGTTAGGACAAGTGGAGAGACCTGGGGCAAGCTTATGACGTCTTTCCTCCATTACCAACCCTTCACCAAGTCCTTGCAGCTTGAGGGTACCTCTGCCACAGCCAGGCCACAGCTGCAGGTATGAAGCCAGCCCAGTACTTGTGAACCCTCATCAGCCATGACTGACGAACCCTCAGTTAACAGTTCACAACACTTTAGCATCCAGGCCAGTAACATCCCCAAACGAAGCTCTGCCCCAAGTGAGGTGGTGCCACCAGCTGCCCCTGCTAGACCACCGTCAGCTCAGCAGCCACAACCTGGAGGAAATAACCACCAACCCACAAGGCTGCAAAAAAATCTTTTCCCAAGCTTCACCAGCCTTTTACCCACTTGCCTGTGATGTTGTTTATACAACACAAGACTGCATGAGGCTGCAGTGAGAGGATCACCAGCCTGTCAAACTGGTGATATGAAGAATGGTATTAAATAGAGTAATTAAATCATTTCTGTAATTACTCTCACACAGTTATAAATAATGTAGGCCCACACATTCTCTCTGGAAGTCACAATAGCAAGAGAATACAGGGTGAAGGTTACAAATGAAAAGGAAGAAATAATAATAATAAAAACACTTAAGATTCATATTGTAGTTTTCATTTTCAAAGCACAGTGCAAACAATAATTAAGAAATGAGTAGAATGACAGACAGAAGAGGGTGAGAGAGAAAGGAAAGCAGGAGACAGGAGAGGAAGGGACGGGGGCAAGTGTGGAGCAGCGCTGGAGACTCTGCAGTGGCAGCCCAGCAAAGCCCACAGCTTGCTGGAAACGCTGCCCAGCCATGTGGAAAGCCAGCATCATGTGGCTCTTCAAACCTCATTTCCTTATTTCTACAGCAAGCTGGGGGAGTAAGGAAACGGCTCTGTTTCCACAGAAAAGCGAGCACCAAAATAAACACCCTAGCAGGAGCCAGGACACAAAGCTGTGCTGCAAGTAGCAAATACACACCTGGAGGAGCCAGCAGCTCCATCACAGAGCCTCCTCCGAACTATTTTTGTCAGTCCCCTCCAGCGCAGAGACTCGGCAGTGATTGCGCTGGCCACGAGCCAGGGAGCTGGCAGTCAGCATGCACGGGGCTGGGGGAGGCTTCCCGGCTCCTCGCGGAGCATTCTGCTCTCCCGGCCCGTCTACACGCCTCTGGCAAGGGGATAGCGTGGTGAGGGGGGGCACGTGGCTGAGTCAGCGTGCTGCAGGGAAGAGCTGCTGGCCATTCCCGGGGAGACACAAAATTCCAGTATCCCCATTCCCCTGCAGAGTAATGGCGCGTGGGAGTTATTTCTCATTCCCTCTGTGGCTCAGTGTGGAGAGGAGGAGGGAACCTTGCTTGCAGACGTCATGATCAGAGCAGGGAGGCAGGGCTCCAGGGGGCACGTCGCTACCCCATCCCACTTTCCTGTCCCCTACTATGTGCCTCTGTCCCAGGCTCACGCTCCTCACACTCTTTTCGCCTGACAGGCTTTCCACTCCAGTTTCACACTCTACATCATGTTTGCTCAGCTCCTCTGCTACCCCCAAGTCCCTGCCTCCTGTTCCTCTTTTTCAAGTGAGGCAGCATCTCCTGATCAGACAGATTTCCACCTCATTAGGTCCCCTCTCCACATTTTCCCACTCCTGATAACCCTTTTCTGACCTTTTTCCAGCCCATCTCCTTGTTTCAGGATCTCTTCCCAGACATTCTTCTCTTCATCATCAGATCCCCCTCTCCGACCTCACCTCAGTCATGTGCAAGCCCAGGTGCGTTCATACAGCTAATGCTAGTGTTCCCCCAGGTCCTCTCAATTTCTCTTCCTGGGTCCTAGTCTCTTTGCTGTGTCCTCAACAGGCTCCCTCACCACTGCTAACTCCTGCCCCTATCTCTAGTTGCAGCTTTTGCCAAGCACTGCAAGTTTCACCACCAACTTCCTGTCCTTCTTCTCCAAATACTGTTGTCCTCCCTCCAGGTATCTTGCCTTAATCTACTCCTCTGCTACCATCCTTCACACAAATCAGTCTTTTTGCCTGTTTGTTCCTCCTTGCTGGATCGCTCCAGGACCTCACTGACCCCCCAGGAAGAGCCAGTTCCACCCACCCCCAGCCCCCAGCATGGACTGCAGCTGCCCAGAGGTACCGGTACAGTTATAAATTACAGTGTGCAAGTACAACAATACAGAAACTCCTCAAGAGTTCTTGGCAACTACACAGTGGTAGCAAAAGCACATTCCTGATTAAAAGTCCTCCCCCAAAAGACATGCTCTATAAACTTAGCTTGCCCTGAAGACCTGTTGTGACCAGGCAGAAACTTCCAAAGAAAAGGTACCAGCATTTTTAACATGGGCAAATCACGTATTTTCCTTAGTGTCTTTTCAGAGTTTCTTTATTTTCTAAAAGAAGTAAAATGAGTCAGTTTGAGGCATATACCTGGCATGCGAAACTTGTGCCCAAGCAGTCATAAGCAGAAAACACACAAGACGATCTCACAGTGGGGAATGGTGGGCAAGCTTACAGTAGATGGTACTCTCATCAGCCTCACATACAATAAGCGCTCCTGCATAACACTGCTATTCAGCTACCTCTAATGGGGGTTACAGCTTCTCCTCCTGGAGTCTAGATTTTCCTATCAAGTATGGTATTTGCTTCAGCTAGAAGAATTCATTAATTGTTCCCTAGCAATTAGGTTGTCTGCCTTTTGTAGAGCTTGAAGGACTTTACAGAAGCATTATTATTGTCTTCTTGCAAGACAAAAATTGCTGTAGACAGAGCAGAACAATGATCTTGAAGTCATGTAGAAAGCTATTTTAGAGCAAGGCTGTAACTGAGACTCCAGTCTTTCAGGCCTATTTGAATCTACTAGCCACAATGAATCCTCTGGATCAATCCTACTGTCCTACTCAATATGCATGTTTCCTTTTTTTTACCATGCTCTTTTTGCAACATACACTTACCATGATATAAGGAACCTCATAGATATACAGCTAGAAGCTATTGCCAAACCACAGAGAGAAAAGTACTATGAGAGTCTTTGGGATTTTTTTTTTTCGAATCACTCTCAGAACTTCAATCAAGCCCACTTCTTTTGTTCTTTTTTTTTTTTTCATGGTAGTTGATTCAGGACAAGTTTTCTGTCTCTGTCTCTCAGCTTGTTCATTCTCTTTCTCCTCCACACTAGCTATGTAACATTCTCCAGCACTCATTCCAGTTCCGTTTGAAAACAACCAGAGCAATGCAACTTCCACATTCCTCCCTGAGGGGATCACAGCACATTCTAATAAAACTCACAGTGTCTGGACTTTCTTGCTGATACACATTCAAATGGTATCTTTTCCTCGGTTTCATCCCATTCTCCTACTTGTACTTCTAGCAACTACCCTAAGGATTATTTCCTCTAATCTTGGTATATCTCTATCCACTGCATATTTAAAGGAGCCCCCGACTTATTTTTCAGCCAGTCTACAATACACATTTACAGACATTTCAGTCTTTCTTCATGCATCAGTCCCTCCAGACCCTTAAGAGCCACAGGCTACAGTCATATTTTTTTCTGAATCCTGTTTTTTTTCCAGCCTGTGTATATTTAAGTCTCTTAACTGCCCTTATAATCTATCCCCTCCAAACTTCGTTCTGAGGCAAATAAAAGGCAGAGAGAATACCAAATTCCCTGGAAATTGTTTCGCTCTGTCCTGCGGTTACTGGGGAATGACACACGGATCTAAAGCAGCAGCATTGGGCAATTTCACACTCCTTGTTTTCAATTTCATTTTGAGGTCAGTTTAGGGTAGGGACAAATTTGAGTGTAATTAATTTAGATTTTGTGAGACAAGTAACTGCTTGGGGTTATAATAAAGGTCTGACTGCTCTAGAAAGAAGAAACTAATCCTCTTGTCCAGCTGTGAATGCTACAAATTGATTTAATACTTTTGTATTGGGTTTGTTTTGAAGAAAGATGTTAGAATAATGATCGTAAATAATGACAGGTCAGGTCTCATCAGGCTCCTAAATTTTCTTTGGATAAGTGCTCACAGGTTTAGAGGTTTATCCAAACACTATCAGTCTGAAAATTAGCGTTAAAAACTAGGAAGTAAAAAATGTTTTTCATAGAAACACGATTACTTGCCACGTCCAAGCTTAGTGGAAAGCAACCTTTTTCTTTTCACAGATATTTCAATTATTCTATTTCCAAGTAGAATTGGCAACATCGTATATATGCATTAGTAGGAAGGAAGTAAACTCAGCTTTCTTGCCCTCAGGTAGGGCCGCAGTAGCTGTATCTGAACAAGGCAAGGAAAGTTTCAGGGATATTCTTCTGCCACCCAAAAGAAAAACAATCTATAACAACATAAAAAAACCCTCAAAACCCAGTACCTCAGTACTCCTGCAAGAATTCTATGACCCAAAATAAAGCAGCTTATAAATACCTATGGAAGACCCACTTTTGCTTGGTGTGTGTTAGGCTTCTTTGCATTCGGCATCCCACGCCTAGCCCAGGACAGCTGTTGCCCAAAAGCCAAGAATCTTGGCTTAGTGTTAACCTTACCTGGTCTCAGTGAGTTTTTATCTTCCCCATGCCTGTGAGGATGGTGCCTTCTGGCTTCAGGTGTCTGAAGCTCTACATCTCCAAGGCTCAGGACAAATATGAAGTGTGTCAGATAGAACTGATTAGGGAAAATGTGATGACAATACTTTGGGGAAAAACTGTATTTCAATTTATTTTTTAAAAAAGTAGTTTTGTTTGATGTTTTTTTCTGAGCAACAAAATCAAATACTTTATTTTTTTCTTATGATTTTATTCTGACTCCTGAAAACAATACCAAAAAAGTAGATTTTGAACATTTTTTCTAAAAAAATAGGAAAGTAGAGATAAACTTTCAAAATTAAAAAAAGTCAACTTTGATATGCAACAAAAGAAATGATATATTTCTTTGAAGTCATTTTTCCAGTGAAATAATATTGACAGAAATGTTTCAGATCTTGTTTAGGAAATGAGAGTTGAAACTAAAGGATTTAATGGCCCTGGGGAGTGGCTAAAGCTCTTAAAAGTTCATTTCCAGGTTTTCTAATATCTGAGGGATTTTTAAAGCTGTAATTTATTTGTAAAGAAATAAAAAAAAAAAATCTAGGGAAACTTTGAGTTGTTAATTAAACTTCACAGAAATACTTTATAGCTATATTCTCTTTACATGAAAATTTTAATTTTGTGTGCACGGATTAGATACAGGTGTAAACATAAATTACCGATCCACTTGGCCTGTTCTTAGAGATGTATATACAAAGGAAAAACAGTGTTGTCATACAATACTGGCTTTCATTCTCTCTGTCTCTATGACCTACCTTTCTTCTCCTTTCCCAACTTTTATAGAAGACTTATAGTTAGAGGACACACAATGTTTAGTTCATTATTTCTATGCTACACAGAGCTTTCATTTGGCAGCAAAAGGAAATAAAAGTACCAAAAGCAAAAGAAGTGTATTAATCATGTCCTCAATAAAAAATATTAAAAGCTTGAAGGAAAACTGCTGATTTTTAAAATCAAACTCATCTTTGCTAATCACTAGATCAGTCTGGGAATCATTTAAATTATTACTATCATCAAATGCAAATGCAAATTTATTTCTGAAAAACAGAAACACTTATGAAATTACATGAATTGCAAATAATTTTGCTTTGGAGGGAAAAAAAGCTAGAAATCTTCTAACAACATTGAACCATACTCTTTCAACAATTGCAGATCAAAACGTATTTTTTTTTCCCTTTTAAGCAACAACATTTTGTTTTGGAATTTATTTCACTTCAGTTCATATAATATATTCAAAATCTTTCACACAGAGTTAAAAAAAAAAAAAAAAATCAGCTGTCATCCCTAGTGAAAATTAAAGAAATTTTCATCCAAAAAAAAATGAGGTTTGCATTTCCCATGCATCTCTATTATTTAACCTTTGGAAACCTGAGAATGAAAGTGCCTTCCTTTTCATTACAGATGTTCTGCTTTTAGCAGTGCTGTCCCACTGTCTTTGACTTTGTCCTGGTCTCAGAGTGTATCTAGGCTTTCAGCTCATCCAACTAGTTTTGGCTTTCCTGTACGTGCAGCATCATTTTGCTGCACTCTGGCCAGCAGCTAGTTTCCTTTCCTTCTGTGTTACACTTATTCTTGGGGTTGGAAGTGCTCCCCAATGAGATACCAAGGAATGCCACTGCTGCAGCGTGTGGCTTAGGCACAGAGCTGCCACAGCAGTCTTCAGCATTTAAAGACAGAGCGTACACATCTTGGAGACCTTGCCAGAAAACAAAAGAAAGGGAATAGTGACTTATGAACTGAAGGCTCGGGAGACATAGGAGCTTTGGAGTACACGAGAGGGAAAAAGAGCAAGTTAACAGAGTATAAGAAAAGTCTTATCTAGGTTGTGTGTGAAAAGAAGAATCTGGCCTCTAAAGAATCAAGGATTTTGGATTTGGGGTTAGTTTCATAAAGCTTTTGTTCTGATTTTATTATGGGCACAGCCCATAGGAGATTTTCAGCTGCAAAAATATAATCCTCTGCTTCTTCTAGTATTTTTCCTGAGTATTGCATGTGCACCATTATGTTACTTTACATTTATGTTATGTCATAAGTCTGGATGGGACAAGAAGTGTTGGCAAAATGATGTGACTGCAGAAAAATCAACTCATACTTCCACTAGAAAAGATCACCACCAGCCAGGCCATAAAACAAAGCATTTTTTGCTCTTACCCTTTCTCCTTCCATTAGAATCACACTGACTTTTTTCATTATTTAAAAAAATAATAGTCATGAAACAGACAAGTCAGCCACATGGTCTGGTCACTTTTTACGCAAGAAACTAAATCTTTTCCAGTACAGTATGTGTCCTAAAGCTGAACAACAATTTCCTCTTCTTTTAAGATATATATTGTATATAGATATAAGCATAACTTGTTATCACTATGTTATTGTTATTACACTATAAGTATAAATTGCTATTATTATTTCCATTTCTGTGACTGTTCCTTTACCTCTTTGTTCTGAGCAGAACTGAGGTAGGTAATACTGAAAATAAAGAAAATAAAATAAAAAGAAAATAAAGAAAATCCCAGTCCAGATATCTAGTCTCAGGTCTGCAAACACAAGTTACTGGTCTGAGTGCCTATCTCAATTGACACTTAGTTTGCAGTCTTAGAGGTTTCCTACCACAATTAGTTTTCCAACCCAGAGCATCCCCACCAATCAGCTATTGTAACAGTCCAGACATTCTTATACTCTGCCCCATGACTGCAGAACTCGCTTTTCTATGGAGATCTAACGCAGGGGCTATTGGACCATCTTAGCTGTCTCTCCCAGGCTATACATCTCTGATAACAGCCAGATAATGACCACTGAAGTTCACGAGGTTTGGCATCACTGCTGGCAATCTCATCAGATGCTAAAAGGATTGAATGGGCTAGGAGGAGGCTCTCCATTGGAAAACTGGTCTCTCTAGAGCTCAGCTGAGGCATGTCATGTGTCTGTACTGTGTCATTTTCCTGGAACAAAGCACAGGTCTCAATGTGCACAGAGATCATCTGGTCATTTTCTTCTGATGCCAAACTAGACAGAGATTAAATGCAACATTTCATAACAGCTAAACAAGTGGGACTAGGCACATGAGCACCTAGGAAATAAATGGCAAAATTTATGCAAATGACTATACACTAATTGTTCAGAAGAAACAGGCAAAACAGAGAAAAACAGAAAGGATAAATATTATCTATAAAATCTAATCAAATGCAATATTAAAGAGCATGAATTTGAACAAAACAATCAGGAAATCCAGATGTTACAATTTCAGCAACATACTTCCACCTGCCACGTTATACCTAGGAGAGGATTCACAGCATTTAACTTCAGACACGAAGAGCAAGTCAGAGGTGCAGTCTGTTTTAGTAACAAGTAGGAGGTATAGGAAAACCCTACAAGCATTTAAATGCACCCTGTGGAGGGCGGGACCCCCTAAGGGGGTCTTCAGCACCTCATGAGTGTAGAGATACCTAGAAATCTAGCTAGTAGGTAAGCAATCTTTCAGATGTCTGTTAATTGAGATGAAGCAAATCCATGCTACACATTAGATGAAATATCTGCCTATGTGCGCAGGGGGAGAGTAAATTCAGGCTTGAAATCTACATTTTTTAATTATTTTCCATGCTCTTCTCGGCTTCAATTTTCCAGCTTAGCCCTCACTGAAGGTAAAACATAATTTCATGTGTCAGTTGTAAGGAGGTGGAGCAGCTGAGGGGTTTTGCTCTAACCTCCAAAGAAAAGTATCTTACGTGTCGCACTAAGGAATCAGTGGTTTGTACCATTGGTCCCACTGACTGCAAATGCATGCGGAGCACAGCCAGGCTGTAAGTGCAGGTCTGAACCTGTGAAATGCTGAGCAAGTTCAATCACAGCCAAGCTGTGGGTGTTGAGGGGATGCTGAAAGAAGCTGTTGAAGCTTTGCAGGATCAAACTTTAACCACACGACTCATTTGCAAACAATATGACTAAGAGTCAGTGACAGCAAAGCCTCTGTCAAGTTCCTTTGTGGAAAGTAGATTACTAAGGACTTACCAGTCTGGCTTCAGTGTTTTTTAGTAGAATATCAATGTATTTACTCTGCTATATTTTAATTTAATTTATCAAATAAATATTATCCATTAGAGACTACGCACCCGTGAATCAGAAGCTGTAAAGGTCAGCCATTTCAATTTATGTTTAAAAGAAATCTTGCCCTTTCCAAAAAGGCAGATCTTTGCATGTAATCTGCTTCTCCTGTCCACAAAGCTACAAGAAGAGAGCTTATAAAACAGAGTTTTCCATTCATAAGACCTCTGTCTTTGAACTCCCCATGGGTTGCCTGCCTGCCAGAATTTGCCTTAGAAGTGAGTCAGTGGGGTATACAGAGCAGTAGCAGGACATGCTGCCTTCCTAAGGAGAGACCAGAGATGGGTAAAAAGAAAAATCTTTGGGAAGTCCAATAGGCCAAATTTCCCTTTGTATTACAGCTGTGTAAATCTGATCTTTTCTTACCAAAGGTGCTAGGACTATGCTCGATCTACACTGCAGGAATCTGAAATCAGAATTTGGCCTGTCAAGTTCAAAAGCACAAGTACCTTTCTCCAGTGCTTGGGAGGTTTGGAAGCTTGTTCACACTGGGTATAAAATGCCAGTGTAAGTGTGAAATGTGGTACTCTAAAGTCTTTCAGACCTCTTTTGCACAAACATTGATAATCATTCAAAAAGAGAGAGGAGAGCAATGAGACATAGCAGTGTTGCCTGACTCTTCTCAAAGATGGAAAAGCTTTACTATTGGTGAAGTGGGGCAGAATGACACCATCACATGTGAAATTATTCAGGTGGAGAGAAAAAAAAAAGAAGCCTGTGATTATTTTATTTAATAGTTGCTTTAGCTCATAGCCCGATTTCAGAAAATAACATGAATATTAGTTGTATATTAGTTGTATATTATTTATACACTGAACAATTGGTCAAAGGGTGAGAAAATAATTTGGGACTAATTTACTCCCATCTACTCACCTACAAAAACCTACACAGAATTAATTATTTGTAAGAGTAAGAAAACTTACTCTTCTCAGTTCATTAGATCTCTTTTTGAGGAAAAATTGCCATATTGGTCATAATTATCCCCATTCATTCAATTAGACTTAATTCTGTCTAGTTATATGTCTCAGAGCCTCTTAAAAGTGACCTGAAAAAGAAAAATATCAGTTTGCATCCTTGTTTGCTTTTTTATGAAGCACCAAGTGGGGCCAAGAGGTTCTTCTCAATAATAAGGTCAGGCCAGATTTTCTTGTGCTGGGCCTGCAAGGCAGCCCTACTTCTCTGAGGTATTTCTGTTGGCCCACATTAGCCTGGAGGCCACTGCAAGCTACACTGGCTGGCTAAATGTAGACTCAAGTATGAACTGAGTATCTTGGTTCTCCCAGGGGAGATTTGTATCATATATGTTGGGCTACATCCCATGAGAGTTCTCCATACTTATTTTACTTACTTTAGCCTTGGGAAACACTGAAATGTCAGTGATATGAAAGAATAAAGTAGTGCAGTGGAAACAAAAAGGACTTAGCTAGACTGGTTCAGACTGGTCATTTGTTTTAGCTAACACCTATTTAACTCCAGGAGCTAATGAACACTTTGGAGAGGATGGCTTTCTTAAAGATTCAATTATTTTTCAATTAAGACGTAGGAGCTGTATTAAACATCTCTGAAAATGCCACAATGTCCTCCAACTTCACGCAGGGAAAATCCAAGTTAGTATTCTCAGCTCCTCTATGGTAAAACACAGACAAAAATAAAATATTTTCAAAAATCACAGTTGTGAGGGGCTGTTTACCTACCATAAAGAAGAAGAAAAGAGCTTATTCTTTTGCAGCCCTCATGATTCCACATGATTAATCGGCCTTTCTCAGCATTGCTACACAGAGTTAACTCTTTTAATTTGTCTTTGAATCTGTCTCTCTCTAATTCCCCAGCCCTTGAGAGTCTAACTGAGGATAAGAGAATAAGATATTTTTATCTATTTTCAGTTCAGATCTGGAGGTCTGTATGAGAAGCAAGCTCAATTTTACCTTATCTGCCATGATCATAGAGGAGCCTCCATGGATGCCCAGGATGGGAGTGAGGGTCTGGGCAGATATGAAGTCCAGAATCTGTGCAATGGCTTCCTGGTCTGTGTCATCAGCGAATACCACCCCTTGAATCTTCCGGTCTGACATGAGGTCACAGATGCGGGTGATGATGCTCTTGGGATCTGTCTCATTCATGGCCACCAGCTCCACTCGAGGCACCACTGAGAGGTGGTGGAAGTCATCTTTCTCGTGGGCATCTTTGATGGCCACTTCGTCTGAGGTCCCCACCAGGATGACCGCAATGCCAATGCTCGGGTGGCTTTTCTGGGCATGGGCCCCACTCCCTGTTGTCGCGAGGACAGCCAGCACCAGCCAAAACCTTGGAGAGTAGCACTCTACCCTGGGCCTCATCTTCGGCTCTTACGCTCCCTGAGCAAGAGAGAAATAAAAGGGAGGGGAGGAGAGATAAAGGAGAAGTGATTAATTCACAATGCAATACATGCAGTAATTTTCAAGGCAGAACCCTTGATTTTCCTCATATACTAGTTTTCAACCACCAGAAAAGTCTGTTCCTCTTGCCTGATGTCCATCCCTTTGGCCATATTTGGAGTTTTGTTAAAATCAGGGGAGTTGTCAGGCTCCCCTCAAATAGTCCAGAGTCTCTACTCCAGAGTTTCGAATCACTTTTGAGAGCAGCTGTCAGCAGAAGATAGGATTGTGTCATCTTTCAGGCTCCGTGTCACTTTGCGACTCAAGACAAAAGTGATCAAGAATTGTCCTTTGAGGGCTGTTCGGCTGCCTTTGTGAAACTAATTGCTTATGTCAAGCCCATGTCTAAATACTTGCTCCCTAAATAAAGGAATTATTGATGTTTGGAATCATAGAATCATAGAATCATAGAATGCTTAAGGTTGGAAGGGACCTCTAGAGATCATCTAGTCCAACCCCCCTGCACACGCAGGGTCACCTACAGCAGGTGGCTCAGGACTGCGTCCAAGCGGGTC
>VZSV01000215.1:733887-765165 GCA_013398735.1 Nothocercus julius | reverse complement strand
CCCAGACCCCGAAGAACACTTATGTGCTAGTCACTGGATGCTAGCTCACAGGATCTGCTCCCCAGCCATTTTTTTTTGAAATGAGCTGATGGGACTCTATCAGATCCCTAGGCATTGGCCAAATACAGTGCAAGTAGACAGCGCTAATGCAAAGAGGGGCTGCACAGCCCATCTAGCATCTCCTTCTGCTGCAGCTTCTCAGCCACGAACCCTCCCCTGGAGTCAGGCGGGGCAGTGCTAAGGCAGCTAGTGTCATACCACACACCCCACCAAGGGTCACGCTCATGGTGTATTTCAGGTGCTTCATGGATGGTTGCATGCCAGGAACAAGAGTCCTTTGGATGCAGTAGCAGGTACGAGGTCCAGAATGGGCTCTGTAGTGGGATTGCACATACAAAGGGATGTGAAAAGGTAGAACACCAATAAATCACATGCAACCTGGGACTGGTGGCAGCCAGTTTACCGACAAGTGGCCTCAGCTATTCATCTCTGCAGCTCTTTTAATGCTTTCATGAGGCAGCAGCAAGTTCACAATTCAGAGAGGAGCTGCTCAGAGATTGGAACAGGGGTGCTTACTGTGCATATCATTCTTTTCTTACCCACTTTGTGAATGAGTTTTGCTCACATGTAGTGAGCCACTGTCCATGTAGGGCTCACATGCAAGTCCAGGCTGTTTAAGAAAGGAATGGACCTCCCAGCACCAACCTTATCTCTCTTTCCTTCCCTGGTCTGGCTCTCTACAAGCCCTGTAGAGGAATGCAGTGTCTACTTAACACTGCAGAGCAAAATTACACAATCACTTAAGATGGGAAGCAAAAATTAACTTCTCCAATTGAAAATGCAAGAGGTAGTCAGACATGTAGGTGGTCAGACAGTAATTATTCAGATTGGAATTTGGCCAGGACCAAAGGTTAGCTTGCTCAAAAATATCATGACAGTCTTATCTGACACTGTATTTTTACATGGATTATCTGTGAGATAAGTATTAATAGAAAATTATTAGACTGCACAGGCAAAATGCAGCTCAGCATTTATAGATATTTCTGGACAATATTTCAAAATACAGAAAGCACACCAATAGGTCACTGTGCATCCAACCAGTTTAACTGTAAATAAAGTATTAGCCAAGTGGCATACAGCAAAGCTAGATAATCTTTAGGTCAGATAAGGAAACTGAGGCTGAACACTGGCTAGTCCTGGGAACCCAGGGCCCACTTTGCTATATGCAGAGGTTGGTACCTCATTCTGCCACAGTCATGCTGGCCAGGCAGCCTAGAGCAGTAGCACATGGAAGGCCCCCAAAACCCTATCCCCAAGCTCTATAAAAGACGACTGAACATGCAACACGTTGCCCAGAGGGGTTATGCAGTCTCCATCCTTGGAGATATTCAAAAGCTGACTGGTCAAAGTCGTAGCCAGCTCTAAGTGGCCCTGACGGAGCAGAGATGTTGGACTAAATGATCTCTAAAGGCTCCTTGAAACCTCAAACCTTCTATGATTCTGTGAAGTCCTATAATACTTCATCCCCAGACAAAAAGCAGCCTTGAAGACATCTGCTCTAATTAGGAGGAATACAATGTTTCAGAAAGGATGCTGAACACTGTGTCTGCAAGCTATCAATGAAAGGAGCTGCATAGTGACATTGGCTCGGTGCTGATGGAAAAAGAAGAATAACACTGATTGCACTTCCAGCCACTCTGCCTAACCTACCCCAAAGAGCTATTGGGAATTCCCATGCTTTCATGACTCATTCTGCCTTCTGGGAGCTCTGATAAGCTCCCAGCACCAGTGAGAGGGCTTCAAGCAGCAGAATCTGAGTTTGAGAGCTAATTTTGCATCTGCACCAACCATAACGCTAATTCCCTACCCCAATCTCGTCACTAATCACCAACTTGTTTGCAGCACTCGCCATCACCTGCAGCCCAGTTGCTACCCTAAGGATAGACGTCCCGCCAGTCCCTGTGCCAGTTAGCTATCAGTTACGGCATGCCTCAATATATTTACTCATCTGTGACAACATTTTAGTTGATGCCTGGTCCATTTCTCAACTAGTTTGAGTTGCATTAACCAAAACAATACTTATGTTTCATGCCCTAGCTGGAGGTAGGAAAAAATACTTCTCACCTGTGATGTACTATACAAAGTTAGTAGGTACTTTGTGCTTGATATCTAATACACCATTAGGGAACTAGAAGCTCTAGCAAAGGTAAATATTGCACTAGACAACATATTCACACATCATAGACAATAATAGACAATACTGGAACTAGATGGCCCAGCTACTGGGCTGTCTATCAGGGAAATGTCCGGACCAAAGAAAAGCACTATTTTAATGTTTACCAATAGCATATTTAATGCTTTTGTCTGCTTGTCTTAAGATAAGCAGCAAGAACTCAGAATAGAGACCCCTGCAGAGAAAGGGGCAGAGCTGATTCCAGACCCGTAAAAGGTCACTCTTGAGAGCTAGGTTATAAGACCGCAGATTATAACATAATTGACACCCACATCTCTCCATTTTTTTTTTCTCACTGGCTAATTACTGGCAAGACAGTTTTCTCCCCCATTGCTTTGGGCTTTGGCTCCTCAGGAGACTTTTTGCCTTTCCTTTTAACTTAGGACCACCTCCCATTCTCACTGTTAACACCCTCTCCCCAAACCAACATGCAGCTTATTATAAGCCTCTCAAGAAACATTCCTCGCTTTTTAATACTGCTTTTACCATTTTCCTCCCATAGCTTCAGCACAGTCTATTTACTCTGACAGCTCTTGTTCTGCTGTTGCCCATATTAGAGCTTACCAGGTAGGTGACATAGGTGTCCATAAATCTTGTTCTGACTCACAGACCCATTGTTACGGGAGCTTTGCAAACAAAGAGAAAGAAGAGATGGGAGATGGATCTGGGACACGATGGATTTGTCTTGAAAGCACCTGCACACTTTAGATGCTGATAAACAGAATGAATGATGTTACAGAAAAATATCCATACGTTCTGAGGAGGAAGATGGAAGAGACTAGAGACATTGTAAAGTGTCACCCACAGTGATGAATGCAAGAGTGATCCAGGGTCAGGGCCAAAATGGATCTTTCTATTAATTCTGCGTAAACTCCCTGCACTGCATTTGAGTAGTTTTAGATGAAAGCTGGTACAGTTTTACGTTATTTTAACTAGCTTCAAAGATCATTTATATTCTTATCCTATTGTTTAAACTGTCCTGTAGCAATGATAAAATCATTTCTCTGAGGTCCCTTGGGCAGATCTTCTCTCTGCTCTTGACAACCATTCCCTCTCCAACAAACACTTCTGTCCACGTCTCTTTGTCCCACAGACTTATGCCTATGTAACTTACAAAACACTTCTCTTTTTCCCTTATTTTTCCCAAAACTGCCTTTTCTTTAGGATTTGTTTTAGGGAATCATCATCATTAGGGAATGCATCATCATACACCCCTAAAAGCCTTCCAAGCCCTTGGAGTTCTCTCCTTCCTGATAGCTTTTCTTCTGTGAGCCCTGGGAAGAAAGTGGGATTTATTTATTTCTTTTAATATGCTTTTTCTTTATTAAACCAGGTACAAATTCTTCCCTGTCTTGGGCAGTGTCAGATTCATTCCATATATCCCATGTCTATTTCTCCCCCTCTCTGAAAGCTTGATTGCCTCTGACTGCCCTACAGGTCTATTTACAGTAAGATGTAACAACTTTTCCCTTTTTTTCTGCTCCACACAAGGGAAAAGAGCTATTCTCTCCCTACACTTAAGGTGATACAAAAAACACTTTGATCCCAAGGCATCATCAATTAGACCCAAATCACTCCCAAAAGATGAAAAGCCATGTCTCATTATTGTAAGCTTGCCAAGGGGTAAGATCCCAGTTTCCTTCCTACTTCCTCCCACCTACATATTTTACATGTCTTGGGTGATAACTGATCCAGCCATAGCCTCCTAGCTTCTGTTGAGACCCACACTAAGTGATTCATAGAAATTACAAATAAAAATCCTCTTCTTAACAGTTATGCCTTTCCCTCAGCCATTTAAAGTTTGATCCCTACAGCATCTACCTCAGGGCACTATCTGCCCTCAATTGACTCAAACAATAAAATAACAACGGGCAGGAGATTACTCCAAGGCTCACATGTAGAAATATTACCCTAAACTCAGCCTAAACCTAAATTTTCCCCTTGCTCAGCTATCCTTTTACTTAATAGTATCTCCTCCATTCAGATAAAGCATATTCCGACTCACCACTTCCACCCTGAAATGGCTTGTAGATGATTATCTGATCACCCCTTGGGACTTCCCTCTGCTGCAGTAGAAGTTCAGCTGTATTCATGGATCCTCGTAAGTTCAGGCCCCATGGGCCCTCAGCAGGGTAAGTGAGAGCTGAAGAAGGTGCAAGCTGAGCCAGAGAGAACGGGAGCGAGTCTGACCTGCTTATACAGGCTGGCACACACATACGGAGCTGCAGGAATCAGTGTAACACACACAGAAGCCATTAAGTGAGACAGCAGGTCAGTCTGGCATTGCCCAGTGCCAACTTCTAAATGCCAGGGCATAGAAGCTTGGCACAGCCGTTGCTCTCCACAACTTTGACTTGCAGAGCCAGGCTGGAGCCACAGTTCTCCTGCCAGGATCTATCCCCCTCCCAGCTCCCCTGCTTGGACAAGTTTAAGAGAGATGAGACAGGCCCTCCCTGCCAGATAGACTGAAATATCCTCACCAGCTGAAGGGGTCAGTTGCCACAACTGTCACTTTGTACATGCTCCCTTTGAAACAAAGGTTTTGAAGCTTGTGAGAGGTTTTATTGCCACATGCTTTTCTCACTTCAGACTTTCATCTCCCCCATCTCAGAACTGGAATCAGATTAGGACCTAGATCCTCCAAAGCAAGTGATGTGTCACTCTGCATGTGTGCCCCCTCTAAATGGATTTAGGCATGATTGAAAGCTACTTTGCTTCCTGAAGTGCAAAGCTGATAGCAGCTAGGTTTAAAGAGAAAGGAGAACACTACACCTAAAACTACATCAGTTTAACCCATTAATTTGAGCAGGAATAGTTTGGTAATCCATGTTGCAATCTCTTGCTTCCTTTCTTAATACTCCACTTCCAATTTTCATTTCCAAGGAGGAAACAAAGCAAATTAATGGCATGAGGAGGGGGTTCTTTTGCATTTTTTTAAGAAACATGTGCAGCCTGTTTTCCTGTCTAATCTTAAGGAACCAATCTTGAGGAGTGAGATCGCCAAAGCTAAGAATTAAATACCTCAAAATCATCAATATCCATGAGAAATACATGTTTAGCTTTAGTTAGGTGCCTTGGAGAAGAACATTCTCTGCACTTCTCATTGTTTTCTGTGTTCATTAGAAGTTTTCAATTCAACCTGAAGCAATTTCACATTTTCTGTATATCAGCAGATTTTTACACTAGATTTTAAAAGATAAAAAAGAGGAAAAACAAAAATAATATATAAAGATGGAAAGACTTTCCTATTCCTCACACTCTAGTATGTGCAGTATGCCATGCACTCTGTTCATTTCCTGCATCATTCCCTTAAAGGGGGAATACAGAGAAGCCCTGCTGAGATTGCAGTGTCTCCTGAAATCAGCTGGCAAACACTACGGTGGTACAGAAATCCCGTGGGCTACTCAGGAAAGTCTCCCATCAAGGGATGTTCTTAAGTTCTTCGGATGCCAGATGTAAGCACTGTTAAAATCAAAAAGGTATCTTAAAACATTCATAAAGTGGGAAAGAATAAGTAATTTTTATTTTTTTTTTAGGCAGGATTTGAGTGATTCTGTGTGTGAAAATTGTGAACCCCAAAATGAGAGCTGAATTGGGGAAAGATAGACTTAAAGAAAGAACATCTTCACTTTAATTACAGCCAGATACAATGTATGACACCACATAAATGTAAACCAGCCTGTCCTTAAGTAGGAACTTCATGGGACTTTGTTCCAGGCTTTCAAGCCATACAGTAAAAAAAAAAGTAAGAGAAACCCCCTGCACTGTGTCTGCTGCTTGTGGCACCATTTTGGCAACTATAACAACTTAAATGTTCCTAACCAGAGTTCCAGAGCTCCCCAGACCTGATCAGGCTCTCATAAAGATGCTACATATAGCAGAAGCAATAAAGAAGTCTGTATGCCCAAAGTAGCAAGAAGTGAGGAGGGCAAAGAAGTTGTGAAGGGGAGATGGACAGAGGGAGCTGCAGCCTGTATAGAGAGGGCATGAGGGCAAAGCTGCACAGCACTACAGAAACTGGGCCACATTTCCCAACACCAACCAACATCCAACAGCATCACTCAGAAGTCATGATCTGTTGATTTCCATTGGTATTTCTGGAACACTTTGGAATATTTTCCACTTTGGAACATGGGACCATTCAAGGTATCTGGAGTTGTACACTCTATGCCCACAGGCATCCCAGAAACACTTAGCCCTTTAAAAAAGCATGACCTCCTACAACAAATGCTAAAGCTAGGAAAAAGGGTGAACGACAGGTGCAAATCAGGATCTTTTTTGGTGGTCTGATTTTTATTTTTCCTTTCCCTCCTCCTCCGATACTCTTCTCTTTCCCAATATTTCTCTCCCTCAGTTCAATGACCAGTAAGGTATCAGCCATCAAGCCACTGGATACAATGTGTTTTCACAGTACATTAGTGCTGTGCACTGGACCGTGCAATGCTTGTGACTGTATGATAGGTCAGGGCTGATTCATCTTACTGAGACCTTCAATCAATAGCGCCCAGAAAGCTTTCCCAGCTGGAGAAACCCAGGAAAGCCGTCACTGACCTCTCCCTCAACCTAGTACTCGATCATATTTATAGAGCTGTACTGACAGAGCATACACAGGCAAAGCCACATCTAGACCAAGGCTAGTCACTGACTATGGATGCTGCAGGGACAGTGACAGGAAGGGCCAATTCAGTGCATACCAAAAGATTAGATGTGGTTGAACAGAATGCCATTTCCATGCCTTTTTATCCCAGACTACTCTGCATTCTCTTTCTCTAGCCTATCAAATTCATCCATATGGACTGCTTCACCTATCTTTCCAGTAACTTACCTAGAAAAGGATGAAAGGATGTATGAGCATATGCCTGCTCAGAAAATCTAGAATTTCAGTATCCCCATAAACTTGGTTCAAACTGCAGTATAGACCCTACTCTACCACCCTACCCAGCTTTCTGCATCACTTATTTCTAATCTTTTTTTTTGTCTTTGGCAGTTCTCACTGTCGTTTATTTCTTCATTTTAAACATTGCTTTACTTTTGGTCCTTCCTTGGTAGCTCTTAGCACCCTTATATTCATACTCAAATACCTGTTTTTTGAATCTTGAAAGCATGCAGAACAATGACAACAACGAGCAAAGTCTTATTCTAATCCCAGATACCACCATCTAAAATCAACAATCATTTTTTGAAAGTATAAACATTGTCCTTTTCTTCCTCACTTTTTACCTTATTCTCCTCACCAGGAAGATAGAGATTCATCTTCTCTGCTTCACAAAGTTAGAACATTTAATAATTTATTGTATTTAAAGTATTTTTTGGTCTGAACCGATAGAAGCTACAGGAGTTTCGACTATTATTATTGTTTTTCGTTGCATTTCCCTGAAGGCAGCAATGTTTTCTTGTGAGATCATATTCAATATTACTCATACTATCCCAAGACAGGGTAATAAAACCTGTGTGTCCAAGATCTTCAGGACAATAAAACCTAAGAGAGAGAAGGAAACTGCTGTAATACCATAAAGGGATATTGGTTTTCAAGCAAAACCTCTGATATTCATATCAACTTTGCGACATTGACTCAAACTGCAAACTGTTGCTAATCAGAAATTTCTGAGGAAACAAAATGTCATCAGGAAATGCACATTTCTTGAGCCAGAAGTGTTTCAGTCTCATTAAAATATCTCATCTCACAAAACATTTTCACTTACTGCAAACCATCTTCCTCAACGAGCCAGCAGAAGAACTTTCAAGACCAACACCGAGCTCCTGTTGACAGCCATCCTTCAGGGTCTGAGCTGGAGCTGAGAGTCCTGAGACAGTCCAACCCAGTCCATCTGTCAGTTTAAATTCAGTTGCAGTCTAAACTTGGAGAACTCCTGTTACATCAGGGCACCTGCCTTGTGGATATCCCACGGATCCATGGAGTCTAAGGTTCTAACAGCCTTTGGACAGCAGAAATGCAAGCCCCAGGTCTGTCTGAAGTCACCTTCAAGTTACTACTCAAAACTGCAGAATGTGAACATAACATATCTTCTAAGTTGTGAGTGTAAGAACTGGAGACTCTAGTACTCTGTATTTAGCAGATCTAGAGAAGGTAGTCAAACCAGAATCTCCATGATTTCTATAATATGGATAAAAAATGGAAAGTCCTGAGAACATTGGCTCCACCCCAAACACAAATCCTGGCCTTACACCAGGGTGCCTGGAGGCTCTGAGAATCCTGACTGGAGCTACAGCTTAAGACATACCGGAAAGGCCAGAAAGCTTGGGAAGTCCTCAGTCCTCAAAGAGGAATCCTTAGGTGTAATTCTGAGGGTTTGTAGCTTAGTCCATTAGTGAAAAGGTCCCACAGCTGCAAACCCTACAAGAACTGGAAGGTGGGAGACAAAAGTGATAGGCTTGACAGGTTCACTACAGTTATGTGTCTCTTTTATAAGTTGCTCTGAAATTATATTTTCCCAGCATTTCCAAGTTGCAGGGAGAGGGAGAGAATTTGGCCAGTTAGTTTAAACCCAAACTAGACTTCAAGCAAAATTCATAAACTTCCCACTGTATGAAAAAAAAAATAAAAAAGCCCTGCTTTCAGCCAGTTGACCTATGATTTTGTCAGACTTTGCAAACTAAACTATATCGTCCCTGTTGAGCACCTGAGTGAGAACCATGGAGAAACAAAAAGGGGTTTCAAGAGGTACTGGCAGTCAAACATTATATATTGCCCTTACTGAGTTTACAATGAGCAACTGTTCTGCTTTAGGATTTCATGTTTTAAGAATTGCCTCGAGACAATCATTAAAGACTCCAGGACAACTAGGGACAAGAGAAAAGATGTTACAGTCTGCCCCAACCCAAGTTTTTCTTGCAGTTATTGTCCTTCCCTGTTGTACACTACATAGAACAATGTTGAAAGGCAAGCACATTCCAGAAGCACATTCCCACTCCAGAAGTGAATACACTTCACTGACAGATATGTGAAACATCCTCAGCTCTCTTGAACAGGGGTAGCATTTATTGTTTTCAATGAAGAAGCATCAATTTATATCAGCAGAGGACCTGACAAGTTTCACAAAGTGCCATAAAAGCTTGTATTGCAGTAAACGGTCCTACAGCAGTTTGCATTGGTTGTACTACTACTGGTAAAAGAAGCCAAGAAAGCCACTCACAGCACTCCCAACCCTGTTAGAAAGAGGGATTTTGAGCTCTTTCAGAATGATCGTTCAGATAGAGCTACCACTTTTACTCTTCAGTCATCTTTCCCTGTGACCAACAGGCTAGCCAAACTGCATTTCTTTGAGAGAGGAAATCAGATAGCAGAAGGAGTTCCTTGTAGGATGGCCAGTGACCCCTTTCCTGCCAGACCAGAAATACCGCAATTTCCTAAGGGTGCTCAGTCCCTGTATTCCTGAAAATGAGAAACCTCAATAGCCCTCCAAAAAATGCATTGTGACTCTGGTGAACCTGGAGACAATATTCCGTTGTGTCCCATCTACATCCAGGCTGGTTCATTTAGAAAACCAGCATCTTAAACAGGAACACGAATGTTCCTGCGATACCGGGGATCAACCTTGGCACAGCTGCTGAGATGGAGGCAGAGATGTCATTCAGACAGGAGGTGGAATGTTAATGGGTAGGATGGCAAAGTTGTTTTCGCACTGTTGGTCCAGAGGTACTAGAGTGGCATTTAGATGCCACCTCTGTCCTGTGAAGGGCTTCTGTAAAATCCTGAAGATATGGCACCATATAAGCATGAAGTTAAAAAATGTTCAGTTAGCAAGAGGCTGCAGTCCCTAGCTAAGCCACAGTATTGTTTGTATATGACAGTATCAATATTAACTTTCTGAAGAGCTAAAGATTATATGCTGAAAATAGCACCTGGACCCTAAAATGGAGGTCTAAATGGACCCTAAATGTCAGCTACATAAACTGCTTCTCCAAACTTTGCTGCATTCATCACTCAGCCTTCTCCTGGGACTTCCAGAGACTCCAAATACAACACGCAGTTTGGGTCTTTCCTAATTCCCCTTCTCACTGTAGCTCTGACACTTTACCGGGCCATAGGACTGTAGCACAGCCTACAGGAGTCAGTGGCACAGCTCTCACTGACCGCAGTGGGACCAGCACCAGGTACAGAGGCATAGGAGCCACTCTAGAAAAAAACCTTGTGTGATCAGAGACAGACGTCTCAAAGGCCATAGAGGAAAAATATCACCACTTAGACGCTATGCTGGTTTGCTATGAGGCCTCTCTCTGACACAACTCCTGTTTTGGTGCCCTATCAGGATGACAGTGATACAGAGGACCTCATTTCCAAGCCAGAAGGCTGTTGTGTAGCTGTGACAATTGTTATATATATGAAGGTGCCCAGGTACAATAAAATTCCTGGAGGCCTTTGTGCTGTATGTTTCCACTTATCCTTGTGCTAAAGGCTTGTAAAACCTCTCTGATCTGATCTGGCAGCTTTTTAAATCCACTTTGTGCAGGTGTTCACCTCTTTGCAAGGCACTGGATAACAAGCAAGGGCGCTCAGGTTCTTTAAAACAAGCATATATTCTGAAAGTAACCTCTTGCCATGATATTTGTCTCTTGCCATGATATTTATCTCAGGAGAGAGAGGGAAATGCTGGAACAAACAAGCTATATATGCATTATCACCTGACTGCATTGCCCCTGTGTTGCTCTGAGATCTGTTCGTCCTGTCTGTACTTGATCTTCCGAGCCTGCACATCTTCTGGGATCTTAAACTACTCTCCAACCATACGCTAACACACAGCACAGTCACTACCCCCATCCAGAGGTCAGAGATACCCCAACAAGACAAAAAGCACTACATATTTATCACTTCTTTCCTAATTAATGACATCAGAGGACATGTCAGATCATGTATGCATCCCAGAGCTGAGGTGAGTTGGTGGGCATGATGTACAGCCCCCTTGGTTGGTTCATGTACCTAGGCTGGCATGTAGCTAAGGTAATGCTCTTTCCAGATCCACTTGCCTTGCTCCTTCCTCCACTGACAAAAGTTTATTAAAAAAAAAAGGCCAAAAGTATACATACATACAAAAAAATCAGGAAAAAATCAGGTTGCTGGACATCAGGGAAAGAATAGGCAATCAGGCAGTGCACAAACTCCCCAAGGTAGGTGTTTGGATATTAGTTACTTCAGGGAAAATCTCTGTAGGGAAATAAGCCACCAGATGCAGATGAAGGGACTGGAGAGGCCCATAGCCATGGGGAGGGGGAAAAAAAAAGCAATACCATGTCCTCACTAGCTATTATGCTCTACATTCACAGGTATATGTCACTCCTCCTCCCTGCTGAAGCAGCTTCTCAAATATTCCATGCTTTTCTCATGTTCCCGGGCAAGCTGCTCTTCTACCTAATCCTGCCTGGGCAGTACAGTTGAACCGGATGATCCCCAGTCCTCCCTGCCAGCCCCAACTGTTCTGTGACTCTATTTTGGTGATTCTTGTATGTGCTTTAAGCCCTCTGGCCTGCTCTATCCCATCCTACTACATCATAGCCAGTGGCTTCAGGGACTACTATAGTAGGGCAAAAAAAGAGTAGTTTTCTTCAGCCTCTATGGCCTGATGGGCCTACTGTCCTCTGTCTCTCTACCTAAAAGTCTCCTCACTTCCCTTATAAGTGAAAAATAATCTCATGCACAAACACACACATTCCACTTTCTTTGCTTTCATAGTCTTATCTCTGAGCAAATTTGTCCCTTCTGTATTTGGTAGAAACAAAGCAAAGCACCTCTCCAGCCATCCCTTTGGCAGTGGCAATGAAAAGACATACTTCTTCATGCCCTGAAACACATGCTGGTGCAAGAGCAGTGTGGGTGTGAACAGGGGATAGACACCATGCAAACAGAAATGTGAAATGATCAGGATGATGCT
Source organism: Nothocercus julius (assembly GCA_013398735.1). Classification (NCBI taxonomy): domain Eukaryota; kingdom Metazoa; phylum Chordata; class Aves; order Tinamiformes; family Tinamidae; genus Nothocercus; species Nothocercus julius. Next base: position 753,045 of record VZSV01000215.1, on the reverse strand, counting down.
TCGCCAGATGGCTTGAAACTGGCCACAGCAGGGAGAGATACCCTCCTGAAAAACCTGACTCCAGTATTAACCAACATCTCCTAGACTGGTAGTGCAAGGCTGCAGGAGCAGCCAGGGTTGGGTACCAGGTGCCACAATCACACAGGGTGAACATGGAGGCAGTGAGAACTACACAATTTCTGTATGGAGCTGCTAAGACTCCTAGCCACTCTGGGACCATAAAGATTTGTTCAGACAGGGAACAGATTTGCTAGAAAGAACAGAGGAAAAGATACACATATCAAACAGTCATTGAAGGGGGCTAATGAAGAGCCAAACATATAAGGAAGAACATAGAACACTGCAAGCCATGGATGAAAGATGAAGAGAGCACTCTAGAGAAGGGTTCACAGGACGAAAATGTGCAGAGCATCAGCCTGCCTATAGAGCTCACTAGCTCAGGAGATTTTATTTTCCTTTCCATCATCAGGTCAGTATCAGCCGAGAAACTCTAGTAGTACTGGTGTTTATCCTTGTTTCACACAGCCACTCCAAAGGGACCTCTCTGCAGACCTCATGTGAAAACTTGGAAAGCCATCAGGCAAGTGTACTTTGCACAACTGAAGCCTGCTCTTGTCCAACACACTGAAGGAAATGGAAGAAGGACCTTGCCCCTTCTTTAGTGCTTGTATTACAACAGACAGCCTTGTGCCAGAATGAAAAATACCTTTATTTAAAGAAACCTCACCTAGAGGGACTCCATTTTTTTCATCTTTGTTGTTTTGTTTGTTTTGGTTTGGTTTTCTTTTTGTTGTTGTTTTTGGTCCTCAGGACAAAACCCATCCCAGTATTGAGGGTTATGCAGGCACAGTTGATACTGAAGACTGCTACAAGCCAACACAGTGCTTCCAGTCAGGTGACTGAACCTATTCACTCTCTTCTTGAAAAGGTTTCAGCCTGGAAGGGACTAAAATGAAAGGGGATGACCTAAAGACAGAACTCTAGAGGAGCCCACACCACATGTGAAAAGCAAGGCAGATAGCACCTGCAGAAAGAGCAGCTGCATAATGGACAGAGGAACAACACAGAAAACTCCCCTTTCCTTGTCCTCAGGCTGATTCTCTAGACAAGGTGTGTTTGATCCCCAGTGAAGTACTCAGTCTGCACCCTTCTCTGGTCACTTGTGCTTTACCCAGAGGACTGGAATGTTCCTTTAGATGGAGTTGGTTCTTCTACTCCTCCATCACACACTGACGCCTATTCCAGCTGCAATTTACACAACTGCACACTGGTGAATAATAATCAGAGAAAGAGATGAAAAACTAATAGGAGGGAGAAAGCAGGACAGAGAAAACAGGGCCAGGAAAGAAGGTGAAAACTGAGAGAGACAATGAAAAGGGAAGATAAGGAAGAGAAAGACAATAAGGAGGGAGTTAGTCTGCAAATGGTAGCTAAAATTCTCCCAACACGTACAGCAAATGATGCATGAAACATGCTGTCAAGAATGGGATGCCCAAAACCTATTGCTGCTAAATATTTAATTTGATTGGCAGGGAGCCGTTAAAACCTCCGTGTCTGGATCACAAGCTTCTACAGAGCAAGAGGTAAAGTTAATATATCAACATGTAGTGATTCACCTCAGGTGCCATCAGCTTTTCCAACCTGCAGCGTTGCACGGGAAAAAGGTTGCCTAACAGGATACTAGCAAAATAGTAACAGGATACTAGCATAAAGTATAATAACAAAAGAAGAGGTAGGGTATACAGGAAAGGCAGTATATGCACCTTGGCTCCAACTGCACATCAGAGAAAAGCGAAAGGTAGGTATGTTGAGTGTCTCCTTCAGAAAAAACAATACCCTGCTGTAAAGATAAGGTGTCATATAATGCAGTTCATGTTTCTCAATCATTATAAAGCCACAGGGTGGGTACATTGAAATTGCATCTCTAAATGGCCCACACTTCCCTAAAGCCAATCTGTGAGTAGACCAAAGGCTGCCTCCACCAATCAGCTTCTACCGTCTGTCAAGCATGAAGGAGACCAGAACGTCCTGCACACGTATCCTGATGCCAGTGCATTAGAGCACAGCAGGACTCGTTGGGTCCATGCAGGTATGCAACCCCCAGGGGTAGGAGACCCTATTAACCAGCACTGCAGCATACTGAAGGGAAGACAGTGTAGCCAACTGCTAGCGGCAGCATCTACAAGAGTAAGTTTGCACATCAGCTGCAGCTCCCGCTTGGATGATTCTCCCCACACAACCTCTAGAACAGCTGCTGTTATGTTAGTTCCATTGTCCTGAAGCTGATGTTTAAGATGCATCTGTGCACCTGAACAGCTACTACAAGCAGCTCCGCAGAAAAGGAAGATTCTGTTCAAGCAGTACTAATATTCTGGGAAAAGAACAGACTTTTTTCTTAATCACTCATTGTTGCTCAGAACTGATTAATTTCTAGAATAAAGTTTTATTTTTAACATATAATGTAACATTTTTTAACATTTTTATTCTACAAAGGTAACTTAGAGACGGAGATACTCTGCTCTGCTGTGGAGAGGTAGAAACACAATTCTCCACAATCATCCACTGCACCACAGACAGGAGGGTCGTTCTCTGTAAAGGCTCTGCAGATGCCAGGCATGGGGCTGGTCACTGCCTGGGGGATGGACAAGACATAATCTGCATAAGCCCATAGCTACCTTCCATAAATAGATAGATAGATAGATAGATAGATAGATAGATAGATAGATAGATAGATAGATAGATTAAAAAAAAAAAAAAAAAAAAAAAAAAAAAAAAAAAAAAAAAAAAAAAAAAAAAGAAGAAGCAGACAGCTGGCAAATCTAGCACTAACTGTAGGTTCTTGTGAGTCTGGGATGAGATCCTCACAGGTATGTATTCTAACACAACAGTAAGCACTGAGATCTTCAGGCAGAAATCTTGCAAGATTGGTGTTCATCACAGACTGGTATTTGCCAGCATAAATCACCCGTCATATTCTCCCCTCTCTATTTCTGGCTGCTTTCCTGCCCCCGTCACAGCTGTACAAGGAGTTGATTTCATCAGAATATGCTTTGTGAAGTTCTTTTCTGCTCTTATGCTTTTATTTTATTTCTTTTAGTAGTGCCAAACTACTTAATGCCAAGAACAGAGCTCTATACATCAAGACCAAGCAAAAAGAAAGTGTTTTTCTGTGGCATCCTCAGTCCAAAAGTCTCAGGGCACTTCACAAACACAAAAGGACATGTGACTTTGGAATACAGATGGGTGGTATGCGTTACACAGCTCACATATAAGCAGATATGGTGACTTGTCCCTGGGCTCTAACAAATCCTGCTACTGTGGTTTAAGGCATGACAATCCCCCAGCTAACCATGCTCGCTAGAGACTACTGCCCCATAGCAGGAGAAGCAGGAAGGGACAAGTGCTTAAATTTCATCCACTCCAGCTGACCATCCAACATACTAGCTTCAAACAGTAGCGAAGATAGGTTTGCATTAAATTGTCAAACTGATAAACCAACAACTTGGGCAGGATAGGACAAACAACTTGGGCAGGAAAACAATTTTAATGACCACAGCTGTTTGTTAACTAAGTAGAAGTCAATGCATGGAAAAGTCATGTGTGAGATATAGCTGACCTATCTCCTATCTTTACTACAAGACTAGTCTTCTCTATAGCCCAGGAGAGCACTCCCCCACTTCCCCATAGTGCTTCAGCCTCTACCTCAAAAGGTGCTCTCCCAAGTTTACAGCAAGAATCTGTTTCCATGACCTTGGACTACTGTCACTCTTGGAACTCCCTCTTAAAATTGCCAAGGAACTGGCTGTGTCACTGAGACACAGTCACTATCATATAGGGAACTAAGCTGAAGCGCTTATTTTATAGCAGACCTCCAAACAGGTATTGCAGAGGAATAAATTTGGGATGCTCTTCCCATCGGGCTAGACAGATCCATTTACTCAGACAGTCTGGAACCACTAGCTGAGATCGAGAAAGGACACAGGACTTTATATCTTGTCCTCACCTCCTCATTTCACTTAGAGAGTCCTCATCGTTCAGTTTTAAAAAACAATTTAGGAAATTAACATTCCCAGGTACAGAATATTCCCCTAGCATCTGAAAGTGGATCTTCTATGAAAAATGTCCATGATTTCTTGAGCACAACTAGATGAGAAACATAGTGAGAACAGCCTTGCTTCGTGTTTTCTTGTGCCTGTCAAAACGAGGAGACACAGTACTGCACAGGGACTTTTTTTCAAAAAAACTAATTAAGTTATTTCATACCTCAGAGAAGGTTCACACCAAAGGGGCAAAGAAAATCAGATAAGCCATACTCTGCTGGCACTAGATTCTCATTGCATTTTTTTATAACAAGTGTGCATTTCATCCATAGTCTCTCCATTGCAAAAAAGAAGCATTTAAAGAGATACAGAATCAAAGGAGAAAACATAATTAAACATGTCCTAAACAACTAACCTGCAAGGAAAAAGCACCAAAACACTGACTCCTTTATAAGCTCAAGAGCTTTTTAAAGACTATGAAATCATAGAAATGAGATGAGCCCTCAGTGGCAGAACAGCTGGTTTAGGCCTCCCCCCTTGCTGAAACATGATTGATTTCCTGATTCCTGCATTGTCCCTTGATAAGTGGGCATCTAATGTCTTCCCTTGGTATCTATTCTCACACCAATTCCCCCACCACCTCCTAACTGCTTCTTGTCACCCAATACTTAGACTTCTCCCTGATAAAGATCGGGATTTTTTCAGCTTCAGCTAAGGGCCCGCTTACTTCCTGATCCGTCCTCAGTGACTAAAGGGAATAATTAGCCCCTGTCCTCTTTTTATAACAGTCCTTTGCAGACAGTTGTGTTTCCACCCACAGGTGTCTTTTCCCTAGATGGTGTATGCCTAACTCTCTCAGCCTCTCTTCACAGGACTCAATGCCTTACATCGCCTGCCACTATCCCTTTGCACCTTCTCCCTGCAGTCTGCAAATGATCTTTTCAGAAATGCGACACCCTGATCTAGGTGCAACACTACATAATCATAGCCAAAAAGAAAGGGGTAAATATGGTCTACAGGTACTGCAAATCTGAGGGGCAGGACTTCTCCTCCATCTCCTGGCAATTTTTAAACATCCCTCCCAGCAAAACTCCCAGAGCTACTTTTGCTCAGAGGCTGCTATTGCTTTTCTGTGGACGGTACTTTACTCTTTGCTGCACTTCACAGCAGAAACCGTGTTGTCTATTCAGTGTTTCCTTTTGTTCGCTTTACTGCTATTGTTTGGGTACATTTACTTCTCCTTCATTTTTTTTCAGTCTCCTACACTCCCCTAGCAGTGCCGCCTGGGCATCTAACCAACAGTCACTCCAACAGCACTAAACAATTCTCTCTCTGTCTATAGTGTTTACATTCTTAAATGCACACTTTAAGACAGTCATCACATCTCCCCTTTAATTGTCATTTGGCCAAGCTAAATGTAATTAGTTACTTTAATCTTTCCTCTTAGATCAATCCCTCCAGCGCCTTAATCATCTTTCTTGCTCTACTGAATTTGTTCTAATTTGCTGCCATCTTTGGGGCACAGAGTTCTCCAAAAATGAACTCGATAGTCTAGGTACACTCAGACCAGGTACATCAAGAAAACACAACTAAAAGCATGTAAAAAACACCTCCTTGCTCTGCAATGCAATAGTTCTATTTATGCAATCCAAAAATCTTATCAGCCTCTTTGCTGCTGCATTGCATTGCAAGCTCCTATCTCATTTGCTAACCAGTGTAACCCCAGTGTCATTTCTGGCATTACTGCCTTCCAGGGGTGTACCTCTCATCTTTGCTTTCTTTACAAGTACAGCCTGATTTTAACTCCTACTATTCAATTTATTATCCACTCTACTAATCCCCAAATCCTATTCTGAGGTATGACTGCTTAGCCAGCTATATATCTCAAATCTCTTTGATTTCCAATGAAAATACTCTCACAAAGCAAAGGCAAAGGGTCTGTCACCAGAGTAAAGTTATGGCACGTTCCCAAATTTACAAGACAATATGGATTTCTCACATGCCTGTCCCCAGCATCAATCCCTCACTGAAAACAGCCAAAGAGTTTTCAGATGCTGCTGTTCAGCTTTAGCAGAGTACCAAAGTTGTGCCTCTGTACTACTGCTTTGCATCAGAACATGAAGAGGCTCTCAAAAAAGCAGGGGCACCTGGAGGCTCTTGCAAGGCCCTGCAAGAACAGCTGTGAGTATTAGGCAGGTGAAGACTAAGCATCATACAAATGTACCACTGCTGGGGAGAAAATCTGCGTTTCAGAGAGCAGACCCTCAAAACAGGCCCTACATTGCTAAAAACATGTACATTAACTTCCTCCGAACAGTGGAGTCAAAGACCTTCCTGTACTTTATCCCAAAGGCTGTGGGGCAGGAGTCCTTCTCCAAAGCCCTTCTTTGAGATCACTTTCATGCTCTGCTTGAGCGCTAGGCAGCCCCAGAAACAGGACCTGGGTGCAAAGGAGGCTTTTTAGGGCATGGAAAAGAAAATCCCTCTCCTCTTCCAACCTTTTCCCTCTGAAATTTCATTCAAACCAGTTTCATCCACCTTGTCCCCCGCTGACACCTGAACCCCCAGCAGCTCCCAAATTTGCCTGTCAGAGGGAAAGCTCAAGGGCAGTGGGGCAGGACTGGCTTTGTTCCCCACCCCTAGCTGCCCCCATCGCCTGTGCTGGGGAAGTACACGGAGAAGCACTACAGGGCCACTCTGATCCCAAACCCGGGGAGATTTCACCAAGATCAGTCAGGCTTGTATGTCCTGGAGGAGGGGGAAGGAGGAAGGAGTAGCAAGGGGAAGGTGTGTCACTGTGGGGCCTGGGAGTGTGTCGAGAGCTCACCCTGGCCAACACAGATACCACCTCTGGTGGTGTTCAGCTCAGCGAGGGGAGAGACTCTCAGGTGCAACCACTGAATAGCCCAGAGCTGCTTCCTCTGACCACAAGGCACCTGCAGCCCAGCAATTCTTAAATCAAATGGGATGGGGATCTTCAACAGCCTCCTGCTGGCTGTGCCTGTTTCCCTTCTGCTCTGGGCCTCAGGGCAGGGGGCCCATCTGTCCACATTGAGCAGGTTGTCACACCATCTCTCCACACAAAACAGGCAAAAACGAAGCGCCGGCTACTCCCTCATACCCTCTCCCCTGTATACGTTCTGCTAGTGCAAGGAAATTTATGAGCCGTCTCTCTCAGTCCCTCACGGCTGAGGCTTTCCCAGGATCGGAGTGCAATTTACTGCCAGTGAAAGTCCAGTGCGGTGTGTAAATCTGCCCTCCTGCCACTACCTATTCTCATGACCCATGTCAGCCCACTTCTTTCTCACAGGCAGGAAGAGAACGTCTTTTGCTTAACTTCCTAGCACTATCTGAAAAAAAAAAAAAAAAAAAAAAAAAAAAAGTGGGGGAAAAGATGCAGCACAACTCAAATCACTTAAAAAGCCACAGAGCAGGTCTATTGGCTGGATTTAGTACAGTGATTAGTGCTACCACAAACCTTAGCTACAAATGACAGAATCAATCTGAGCAGACAAAAAACATAAAGTGGACTAAGCAGAAGATACACTGCAAAGTACATCTAATCTTTGGATGTTTAGAAACGCAAGAGGGAGCAGATGCATGTATACACCTATCTCACCTCTACATGTTGCGCTTACTTGAAACCAATGGGTCGTCTAGGGTCCCTCTAGGGATGCTTCTAGTATGAAAAGAAAGACCAGACCTATGCACACATTTAGAGGAGAGGACTTCCAGCCAAACCACCTGACCACATCTACTGGCACAGACCAAGAATAGGTATTTTCTGCCAAATGCTGATCAGCATAAACCAGATCAGCTCAGCAAAATGGAGAAGGTCAGCTTGGCATCTGTGGCTCAGCCAACCAGATGACAATTATGGCCAAGAAAAATCTTAGCATTCCTCTTACTACCTTGCTCTAGCAAGCAATAAGGCAATTCTCAGTTACTACATCTTCCCTGAGCCCTTTGATTTTGCACAAAGAAACTCCATCCATTCAGTGCACTGGAAGTGGTGTTCAAGGTTGTACTTCTATTCCTCCATATATTCTTCTTTTTACTGGTATGAATCAACCATGTTCCACATCCAGTTACATTTAGAGGCACAGTTTAAATAGTTGCTTAGAAATGAAATTTACCTTCTCTTCACATTGCTTAGTTGCTCTTTCATTGAAAGGACTATATCTAGACACTTCTACTCAAGTCGTATATTCCTTTAGCTTTTGTGATGAATATGACATTTCAGTACAGGCACAGCCCAAGCTTGAAACTCCAGGCTTCACCTACAGAATGTGTAAATTCAGCCAACGCTCCTCCTAGATATTACAAAATGCTGTAGTTCTGCCATTTTCTTTAAGTTCACTAAATATTTAGACATCCTGTAACAAAGGGATCCTAGTAACACCATTGGGAAATGAGGAGTTTTAAATAAAAGTTAGATCTTTAACTCCCTTTTTTCTCTCCCACCATATTTCTGGAGGCAAAATGAAGTTCTTTGATTTTCCATTAGGCTCTCTCCTGTAACTTTTAAACTATTATTTTATATTTGTCTTTGAAGTTACTCAATTTATGAGGAAATGTCATTAAGTTGCTCTAAAAGAGTCAATTTCTGTTCAAATGGAAATCTCAGCTATGCTGAATACAGCCATTTTAAACAGTTCTTTACAGAGAGTCATTGATTTTTCTCCTCTAGACACAGTCCATGAGGATTTCGGAGGGGAAAACACGACACAGCTTAATCTGATTCCAGAACTAAATCTCAACCATATTCCATATTCATTTTTGCTTTATACTGAAGGAAAAGCAATACATTATACTATTCTGCAAATACCTTAAGTTTTATACAGCAAAAGAAGTGTTGAAGAATCTGCTGGTGTTACTAATATCATGATATTTCATGCTTAAAAATAAGGAAATCTGCAAATATGAAGACAAAAAGTAACAAGTATGTACAGCTAACATCAAGGATTTATGCAGCACTCATTGCAGGCATTAAATCAGCAACCTAACCAGTATCTCAATAGCTCTTTAAGGTGATGCTCAGATGGCACAACCTAAGAAGTTCATAGAAAATAGTATTTCCAAACATAGCTGATTCAAGTGAATATTGCAGGTTTTTATAGCTAGCAACACAGAGCAGACATTTAAATTTGGTCTAATCCTGAGCCAGTCTAATACTTGATTTCAAAGGGAAAGTGCATTGCATTGGTCTGCAATTGACTCTTTTCCTAGGTACACACCATTGTTTTTTTTTTTTTTTGACACAGTTGCTGAAGTATAATACTAGGGAAGAGTATTAGGTCAGAGAAGATACATGGATTTCCGCATTACCCTGTGCACTAAAAAGGACACAGTTAAGACTGCCTCGGCAAACTGTAATTCTAATTTTCTGATCTGTTCCATTTTTTCTGCTTCATCATGCAAGCAATATTTTCTTATGAAACGTCTGCTTTGTTTGAAGTGGGCAATGCCTCTAAATACATGAAGGCATAGAGTTATGGAAACTCACAGTTAAATGTTATTCTTACACTTGCTCTCTTGGAGTACATTTTCTGTAGGAGCAGCAAACCCAAGCCGCCTCTCCTTTGCCTTCCTGCGGCATTATGACCAGCCCTATGTTACCTGGTCATCTCAAGGAATTTCATGCACCAATGTGCCGCTTGCTGGTTAGAAATTTATGTCTGAAGAGATCAGAAATCATGGCTGGGCTGTGTGGACTGAACCAGTTATATAGTCAATGCTCTTTCTTGCAAATTCAAATCATATTCAAGGACCATTTACATCACAACCAGACTGAGGGTTCTCCAGGCCCACATGTTCAAAAAGAGATGGACTATTAGGTAGTCTGTTTTCTTCAGTAGTGGAGTACAAGGCAGGGATTAGGAGACTTGTGGGTTCCTCCTCACTCACAGCTTTGTTTCAAACTAAGTGTTGTGACAAGGATAATTTAACACATTTTCTGCCTCTTCCAGCCCCCAACACAATACATTAGTATGCATATACACAGGACAAAAGACAGACTTAAAGTCCATTAAAAAACTCCTCTGCTTAGGTTCCCTTCATAGTCAATAGTGAGAGATAAGCATCTCTGTAGAGGAAGCTAGAGTACATTCACTGAGCTCCTGCTCCACACTGCCCATGAAGAGAGCCCTGTTTCCTCCACTGACTCCCTGGGGATTTTCTGGAGACAAATCTCCCACAGTTAATGTTAGCTTCTGCCAACATTCCCGTTTCCATAAAAGACTGAGACATCACCAAGCTTATAAGAGCAAATGTATTATCAGCAACGAGAGGGATACACCAAGCAATAAAAACTACAGGAATAAAAATCCCAAGAGATTTTAAAATTCTAGGGACAACTTTAAAGAGTTACCTGCATATTATAGAAAATGACAAAAAAAAAAAATCATTGCAGCAGTAATTCTGGTTTCCTGTCACAGAGTCTCTATAGCTCTCGTGCTTCATCCTTTGTTCAAGGATGATCATTGAGGATCAGGTCTTTGTTCCATGGACTTTCACTTTCTCCTGTCATTTTTTCTCCCATCTGGAGCAAGCATTGGAACTGGATGAAAAATTTTTAATGAAACATTTTGTTGCCACTAGGAAATATTAATACATCCAAAATATAACAAGAACACACCCAGTCTGCACAAGCTATTTTGGAGGAAGAAATAGCTCCTGTGCCTCACATACCTTAGGGGACTCCACAGCCTCTAGGCTATAGAGTCTGCTTTTCTGTTTCTTTCCTGATGAAGTAATTTCCCTTTATGTAAGTAATTACTTTATCCTGGGCCAGAGAAAGAATCTAACTCCACAGCCCAGTCGTTAGTGCACTCCCTCTCTAGCACAATGAATAGGCATTTATATAAAGTAGAACAGCTCCAACTGGAAGAGCTCCAACTGAGAAAGCATTACTGCAGAAGATCCAGCGGTCTGGGCCCTCCTGTTGGCTAGGATAGCCTGAGGAACAAGTCTGTACTCCAAACTATGCAGAACAGAATGCGTCACCCAAAACCCCATTATTTTTCTACTTACCAGGGTTTTAGCTATTCGGGGCTTGTTCTCTGAGTTTTTTTTGCATGAAAAAACATCAAATACCCTAATTAATTTCAATGCAGAGTCAGTAAAATCTATGATATTGCTGATTTTTTGTTAGGTAGTAAAACCATTTCAACCATTACAAATCTCTCTCATCAGAAACTTTAATAAGCATCTCTAATGTCAAAGTTGAGGCCAGGGATCTCCATGACAAGTAGCGAACACGGGGGAAGAGACAAACCTCACGATTTCACCTTAATGTCCTAACAACAAAAGCATGAGGGATTAGGCAAGATCTGCCATTAACCATTATAGTGCTTCGCCTCGTTTCCTAAAGTTATTCCTCTCTTCAATAAGCAATAAAATAAGAAAGAACCATTGCTCAGAAAGGGTTGCTCACAGAAGAGACCTGCTGTGGCTCTGCTTCTGCTTCAGAGAGCCCCAGGGCACAGGCATTCAGCTTCTGCAAGGGTCTCTGAACACTGAGGTTCAGAGAGTCTGTTAGCCCTTTCACTCCCCACTGAAATGATTCAAATTAAATGTGATACAGTGTGATCCTTACAGCTATTACATTCTGCAGGCTTTCAAACTAGGGGTTCAGAGGGAGCTTTCTGTAAGAATCACCATATCTTTCAAGGCAACCATCCCACAGCTGCCCTATTTTCAAAGCTACTTAATTGTTACCTCCGTCTCTTTAGGGTACAGGCCCCCCATCATGTAATGAAATAATTGTGATGTCTTTCCTAAGATTCCATTTATGCTTTTGTGATGTTTACCCCTTTGTCACTTCCAGATGGAGGCTTAAAAGTTTCCTCTCAGAACACTTGAATACATGGTACCTCAGAGCACATCCAAACCGCTTTTATACTTTGACTTTCAAGGTTTCCAGACACCGTCTTTGCAATTCTAATTATATATATATATATTCATTTTTTGCAGTAATAAATTAGAGGGTAATTTCAAGTAGTACCAAAAACGTGAAGAACTGAAGAGGAGAGACCGAGTGAACAGATTATGTCATTCTGTCACTTTCATTAGACTCTCCCTTGGGGACTGTCATCCTCTGATGTTTCAGCTTTGCTCTGCTGAAACACGTCTGACATGAGGGATTCTCTCCTGGGATTCTTAGGCCACTGACTACAGCAGCCAGTGATGCTGGAGACTTAGAGAGGAATAGGAGGAGGAGGAAGAGGGGTGCAGGCAAGTGCAGATCCCTCCCATGTGCTTTCCGCCAGCGTATGCCTACGTGCAATTAGCTGTGAGCAAATGCATGTTTGTGTATTTTCTCTGCCACAATGCACTTCAAATGCATTTCTCAGCAGACTCCTGTGACAGAAATTCCCCAGCAATCCAGTCATGTGCAGTTAATTAACCTCCTGCATTACCAAGCACAAAGAGATTTGCAGCAGCAACTGTGTCTCCCTCCTTCCCCGGGAACAGCTGCCAGCATATCTACACCTTTCCATGCATCACTGGAGCTGCACTTCTCACAGCAGACTTCAAAAGCACCTACGCCCAGATACTCTGAAGAGTTAAGATTGCCCTTGGAATCAGACCCAGCTTTAGGAGGCTGGAAGATCTTGTGCAATTAGTTTCCAGCTGCTACTCATGCAGGTCCTTTGCCTTTCATGGCAATCACTGTGCCTATAGGACCTTATCACCAACTGGGCATGTTGGTGCATCATATGTCACAGGTAGCACAGGGAAACGAACATCCTTTGTTGTGACAAATTGCCACCATAGGTCTTTGAGATTCACCTCTCTCTTAGCCGTGTCCTCCTGTACTTTGCTCATGGCCCACAGCTGGAGCCCATCTGTGGCTGCTACTGTTTTCAGATACCATTAGACTATAATGCCAATCACCTGAAAACAATTTCCTGTTCATTAGTCAATTAGCTGAGATGTAGGACATGGCATTTGCAGGAGTAAATTATCAGCAGGTTCATGACATCAAACATCTATCTCAGATGGTTCCTAGTAACTATCTCACCCTCTGGTCTGCTTTGAAATAGTAGATTTACAAGTTTTGCATTTGTTTCCTTTGCAAAATTCTCCAAATTCTGCAGATGTTATGCATGCATGAAACAATCAAGTTATCAGAAAGAGCCATGTGCATTAGTTCCTCAATAGTGTATGACAATCCTAAGTGGTTAGGAAAAGAGGTGAAATAAAAATATCAAATCCAAGTAAAATAACAAAGAAAGCTTAACATGTTATTTACTCTATTTAAGTTTGTCCCGGACACCTATGCAGAATGCTCCTCATTCTTAGGAAAAGTGCCAGAGGTCAGGATTACATGCTTTTTGCTCTGATAAAAAAGTAAATCTACTAGCAAGGGTGTCTTTCTACTACACTTTTGCTTTCTACTGATGCACAGAGGATACTGGCATAATATCTATCTCTTCAGCATGGGTTCACTAGCTTAGCTTAGTCTTTAGGTCACATAGGTGCCCAGTATCTTCCCAATGCTGGCCAAACTTGCAGTCTCAAAATAGCACCTTCAGCCTTTCCTGATACTCATAGGAGCAGCACTACTGACTCAAATTTAGGGACTCTTTTTCTGAACCCATTAGTGAAGCCTTCCATCCAAATCTGAACTTTACTCAGGAATCTCTCCAATTCCCAGTACAGAGAGACATGAGTGTGAAGGCCAGCTGATGAGAGCACCAGTTCTCAGAAATCACTACATTCATGACTTCCCAGATCCCATTTTAAATACTGGAAACAGCAAAGCTGAGTAAAGATAAGATGGCTTTAAACTGTGGCTCAACTTAGAACATAAAGGAGCCACATAATGGTTTGGCAAAGTGTGCATTTTCACATCATTCAGCAAGTGAAGACATACTTCATCTCTCCTTGCAGTATCAGATTTTGAAATACTAGATACTCAGATGCTGGAACAGTGTAAAACTTTAAGAGTAATGGCTGCAAACAGGTGAAGCTTCCTAATGAAAAGAGACATGATCTCAGTGTAGAATAGTCCAACTTAACCAAGGATTAAAGAATTGCCCCTGCAACTGTTGAAGCATGCTTCACATGGGACAAAGATTTAAGTCTCTTCTGAAAAGATTTCTACTGGTGATGGCTCTAGCAGCCCGCCAATATAGGAAGTGCTTTCATAACTTATCAGAGGTTTTGAAAACGAGATCTCTGGGAGGTCCTGATATGCTTTTCAGAGGGGAGCTCAAGTTGTGGTGCCAGTCAATACTATAATGTCAAGTCCTACAAGTACTGTACAAGATTCAGAGCACAGAGCTAGTGTCAGACACACTCGGATAGGAAAAGTTTCCTCAAATGGGACAGTCAGTCCCTTCCTTCTGCACACAGAACAGATTGACCTCATTACCCTTCTCCCAAAGTTGTTTGATTAGGTATGCAAACATCATGATTCTTGGCCCACTGACAACAACCTTTATTAGATACAGTTTGATAATTTGATAGTCAATTATCTACACCTAGATTTAAATATCTTCAGTCACAGCCATTCTGCCACCTTTATAAGCATCTTCTATTGCCACCTATAACTTTTCTTTTGCATAAACATTTAATTTATTGTATAATATGTATTCTCTCTGCCTCATCTTAAACTCATTTATTTCCTGATCTGTCCTTAGTGACTCATGAGAACAACTGCCCCTGTCCTCTTTCTGTAATGGTCTTTTATGTATTTGCAGACAGTTAGGTATCCACCTACAGTTGCCTCTTCTCCAGACTGAACTTGCCTTGTTCTCACAGCCTTTCTTTACAGATCTTGTTTTCTATGATATGTGATCATTGACTTTGTTCACTCCACCACACTGTCCCCAGTCCTTCCCTTTTAAAAAACGCAGCCCCCCCAAACACAATGCAGTTAGCTAAGTGAGGCTTAACCACATCTGTAAATATAAAGTATAATTTCACCATTCTATATAAACTATGATTATATACGAAGCTCACACATAGGCTGGACAGCAGCTCCTGTAGAGGATGATGACAACTAAAGTCATTTAATTCTTCCAGTGGTTCACATCTAGGACCGCAGTAAACAAGAATTATTGCTATCTCAAAACTAGGTAGCTACACAGAACTGAAGTAGTTTAGGCTGACTCCTACCTTCAGAAATAACTTATGAGCTTGTCACACTCACAGTAAACAGGACATGAGCTCCTATGTGCATTATATGCCAGAGGTGAGGGGTGGCAGTAAATATTGCCTGCTGAGTTATTCAGATCAGATGAACTGTTGGCCCCACACCTGTTTTTGGTAGCCATGAAGACTAAATTCCCATTCTTCTATAGACATTTCTTACCTAAAAATATTTCCATACAGACATCCACATCCATAATAAAAATAACACTATATGTGTTCTGAGAATTGAGAGAGAGGGTCTTCAATACTCTGACCTGGCAACCTTCAACTGAGTCATGTCCACTGACTCGTGAGTCTTTGATAGGGATAGAGATGGGAGTGAATGCTACAGAGGTGTCAGCTTTGCATCTCTTCAATTTGAGCCAGTAACCACACTCCCATTCATAATTCCTCATTTTCTCCAGAAGCTTAATCAATCTCTGTATATTTGTGGCTCTGAAATGTTGCCTTAGATGTTTAATGTTAGAAAGGGAAGACACCCGCCCAGCACACCCTACTTTACAGACCACAGATCCCCTCTGTATTAGGAAATATCAATTGATGGTAAATTACAGAACAAGTACCATAGGACAAACTGCTTCACTTCCCAATTTCCTTTCTCATTTTTAGTGGGCATAACTATGGAGAAAGTAGGGGGCTATATATATATAGACATAGATTTTTATTTGTCTAATCCTAAAAACATGCAGTGGATATGTAAAATATAAAGAAATAGAAGCCAAACACTCCTTCTGCCCAAGGCTAGTGCTCCAGGTTCTCCTGCTTCTAAAAAACCCAAAATACTAAACAAAGAGCAGCTATGCCTCAAAAGATCCACATTAGCCATGGTATGAATTGGCTTGGTCACAGCGCAATTTGCAGTGCCCAGTGCCACAGATTTGTTTCTCCGCAGGCAAGGGGATAAGCTTGCTTTCCCAGAGCACTCTCCCTGCCTCCATTCAACAGCACACACAGTGTTTTTCACTGCAGGTGACCTCAGGCACATGGAGGTGACTGCTTTGCACAGATCACCAGTGTGCATTTGGTCAACTTTTAAGCACATCGGTTCACACACTAATGCACAATTCGATTTGGAAGCTAGTGACTTGTGGCTCAAGAAGGCCCTGAGTTCTTGGACTATAAAAGGTGGGTTTATCTGGATTATTTTCCTTCCCCCCCCAAAAAAAATAAAATAAAATAAAAGGAAGTTTTGACATTTAACCTGGCTTGGTTAGTCTCCTGATTCTCAAGCACTTATCAGTGCCACCCAGTAACTAGGGCTTCTAACTAGATAACTGCTATTAACTTCACTAGAGCAGTGTCAATCTCAACCTGCTGGGAACCTCCTCTCCTGCTTTTGGACAGAGAAGCAAGACAAGTCACTGGAGCCTGCTTCATGGCCAGAGAAATGGTCTTTCTAGTTCCTGTTATGACACATTTAGCTGAAGCAAAAAGTAAACTCAGAGGAAAATGCAAGACAATAGTAGGTAGTAGGAAGGTCATGCCTAGTTTTTATTCTCTTACTTGCCTCTTCTTCCCCTTCCACATGTTTCAATACTGCAATCTCCAAAATGCCATTTCATCTTAGGAAGGGCGGCACCCAGGGCAGTAGCTGGTACATTTGACTGCGGCGAAGTGACTGAACAAGTTGATTCACTGTGGTAGAAAGAATTCTTACGGATGGGTAGTTGGAGGATGGACCAGGGGGAGAGCCGTTATCTGTCACATTTCTCCCAATATCTGCCTGCTTTTCTACCAAGTATAAGCATATCTCCCAGAAGGCCAATCACAGAATCACAAAAGAGTCGGGCATTCTTAGCACCCGGATGTCAGGCAGAGCAGGTGCCACCAGCATCCCACTGTAGATGAGGCAGTCTTGGTGCACGAAGCCATCTCTCTCAAAAAGATCTTCTAATCCATCTCTCCTATTAATAAATCCATTTCTTTGTGATAAATAGAGCCTTATACAAAAAAAAAAAAAAAAAAGCCACTCCATGTTCTTCAACTGCAGGACAACTCTCTTTCCCTGCTACCCAAGCTATGCTGAGTACAGCCAGAGTGGGCTGTGGTCTCCCTAAATGCCAAGCAATTTCAACCTCTAGGGACTAGCCCACAGGCCAGGCCATCTCACAAGCAGCTTTGGTCCACCCTAAGGAGTGAAAGACAGGAGAGGGGAATGAAGTCCATTGCAGGGAGACAAACAGCGCTGTCTGCAGAGCACTCCCATCCTCTGCCAGATTGGGGGAATGAGAAAATAGCACTGGGAATCAAATCCAGACCTCCCACATGGTACTGCAGAGACACTGAGCGCTAGAGCACCAATTCCTGGTGCCAGCCCAGGCAACAAGAGCCCAGTGTGAGAATCAAAGCACGTCTCTGTGCGCTAGTGCAGAATGTCTTAGGCATTGGAGCTGGGGTCCACCTGCCCTCCTCCAGACCAAGGACAAAAAAGTGCCCCAGCTGAGCTCCAACAGTAAGATGAAATGCAGAAGAGAATTCAAACACCCTTCCCCGCATAGATGGGGCTGAGGATGGTGTGCCAGTTTGTAGGTTAATGGAGGTTTTTCTACAGCAACAGTTGATATTCCAAAATGGGAATAAAATCAAAGCCTACATGAATAAATAGGGATGGAAGGTGGGGATTTTAGCCCTTGCTCTGCATTTTGCATCTCCCCATGATCTCTTCATACTCTTGGAAGTAGGGGTACAGATACAGTGTAAAATCTGGCCACCAGCTCAGGCATCCTGAGAACCCTACCCAGACAAGGAAAGTGAGGGCTGCTCCCAACACTTTCCTTTGCCTGGCTATGGGTCTTACTGATAAGGCATTTGCAAGAGGCACCAGGATTAGAGTGGGTTGAGCCAGCTGGTCTGGCAGGTGTATGTCACCAGGCCAGAGCCCAGGGTTCCGAGGAAGAAGAGTACCAGTTTTGACCATGCTTTCCTTCTCCCTGATGAGATCTACCTCTGCCTACTGAAGGCAGGGCTGGGGGAAAGCTGATGTGGGTCCCTTGGCCCCCAGCCTGTTCCCCCAGTCCTCCCTCGACCTACCCCATCCCACCCCATTTCTCTCAGACCTGCACTCTGGATGGAGAAGCAGGGTTCTGCTGGCGGAGAAGGGGGACCAGGAGATGCGGAGGCGATGCAAACTGCTGCTTCAGGGTGGCGTGGGTGAGAGCTTGAAAATCCCCCACACCCACACCTTCCCTCTTGCAGAGCACCCTGCAACCACCCCCACGCTGCTGCTCCCCCCAGAGCTGCAGCTGGGGCACATTAGGCCACCTGTCAACCCATGTGCAATCTCTCTGCTCTGCTACCCCAGGGCTTGGCTGCAGGGCAGCACCAGGATCCTTGGACCAGGAGTGCTGCACCTCCAGCTCTCCTGCCAGCAACAGGCCCTCGGGGGTGGGGGGAGTGGACTAGCCACCTCCTTCTCCCCTCCACAGTGCTTGCAAGGCCTCGGGGGTCCCTGTGTTTGATGGTGCAATATGAGGAGGCACCTCCTTTTGTCCACGCTGAGCCTTGCAGGGAAGGGGAAGGAAAGTCCTGGGTAAAAGTAGCAAGAGGGACTGGGAATTAAAAGGGGGTAGAGGGACTCATGCTCCCTGTACCCATGAATGAGCATCTGAGTTTTTTGACACCTCCCTGTCCTTTCCTCCCCCTCTTTGCCTCTGCCCAAATCTAGAGTCACGGCTGGGAAGGTCTCGCCTGACCTCCAATCCTCCCACAAAAGCCCAGGCAGGGGGCGAGGGGCTGCAGAGCGCCGGCTCCTCATATGCCGTTGCCTTGATGGTGCCGTTATCCCCTCTCTCTCCCACTGTGCTTTTAGGAGCTCTGCCGAGGGCATGACACGCGCGGGATGGGGCAGCCCCGCGATCCCGTGGGGGTCCCGGGCGGAGCCGGCACCTGCCCGGAGCTGCTGTGGGGCCGCAGAAATCCCTCCCCAACCAAAAAAAAAAAAAAAAAAAAAAAAAAA
>VZSV01000215.1:636451-731332 GCA_013398735.1 Nothocercus julius | reverse complement strand
TCATTTTTTTTTTTTTTTAGGTGTAGGCTGTCGGTTTGGGTTCCCCCCACCGCCACCTTCAACATACGTGGACAGGGTTTATAGCTATGCAGGCATTTATTTAATGAACTCGCAGGTATTGTTTTCCCCCCTCCCTCTCCTCTCACAGCTGTCATAAAATATAGACCCACATACATACCAGCAAATGCTGCTCCCAGCACTCGCGCTGCTCTGAGCAGCTACTGCCCCCCTCTCTCCCTGCAAGGCTGCTCCACCTCAGGCATGCTCAACTTCTTCAGTCTTCTGCGATACTGCCAGGATAGGAGATGCAAGGGGGGGAGTGTTCAAAGCATCACCTTAGGAATAAGTTCTTAAAAATCCTCTGCAATATTAAATCCCCAAGAAGGCTTCCCGGAGGTGGAGAAAACATAGCAAGGTGAATTAATAAAGCAGCTTAATGATTAATAATAATAATGTAATATGCACGAGGAGAAATGGTGGAGAGGAGGCTGGAGTGGGGGATTAAGCCTTGAGCAGTAGAGTGGGTGGGGGGCCTTGCAAGTGAGCAGTGGGAAAATGGGGAGGAGGAGGCAAGAAGGAAGAGGAGGAGAGACCATGAAGAGAACTGGGTGAAAACCACCCTCCTGCCGTGGGAGAGGTGAGTCTCTGCCTCCGATGCTCAGTGGGGGCAAACGGGGAGCTCGCCCCCGAGGGCCGAGCCGGACCCAAGCTGCACAATGGGGTGAGCCCCACACAGCCCCGCACTGGCCCCCCAAGAGAGCTCTCGGGGCTCAGCAGGACCTGGCCCCCAAACCTGATCCCAGTGAAAGTGGCCCCAAGGAGCAGCCGCTGGTGAGCCGCATTGTTGCAAGCAACCGATAAAAAGGAATGCTTAAGAAAAATAATAAAATATTAACAATAATCATAAAATAGTAATCATAATAATAATAAAAAGAAAGAGGCGCCTAGCCAACAGACAGGCAGAGCAGTTGGATCTGAGCTAAAAGAAGGGAGCGAGAGCAGAGATAATGCTAATATCCAAATTGGATACTCCACAGTTAAGCCAGGATCTTTAATTGCTGTCCTCGGAGTTCCCTGGAAGACAAGTGATGTGAAATCAGTCTGAACAAAAGCAAGGTGTGTTTGCACACGCCCCTCTGCCTGCATTACTCGAGCGGCATCTGTGCCGGTGCCCCTGGGTGCTCTCAGCCTCACCAGTGCTGTCTGCAGAGGGGTCCTGTGGCTGCAGCCCCCTCCTTGTCCCTCCCATGCCTGGACTTCCCTCTGAATGGCCCAAGCAGATCGAGCCTCTCAGAGAGAGGCCCTTTCCAGGACAGTGCAGTCACTGCCACCTATCTAAGTGCACTCCCTGTCCAGGAGGGGTTGGGAAACTACTCCTCAAAAGATGGGCAAGGAAGGCTGGACGCGGAACCAAAGAGCTGTGCTGCCACAAGCAGCCAAGCCCCCTGCAACCCTGTGCCTGTGCTGGCACTTTTTTGCACGCCTCTGCAGGCCAATAGTTCCAGCTCTGCAGGTCAAAATATTGATGGGGAAAAGGTCTGCTTCAGAGCACAGGCAAGGTTTCCAAGGGAGAAAGGCCCCATGAAAACATGGTGGCAACTCTGGATCTTCTTTCAGCCTTGCCAATTTATACCTCAGAATTCACATGGTTCAAGCAGGGTTTGCTGGTCTATCAGGGAGATTACGGACAGCAACATGGCTGTAGCACCGCCTGCACATATCCATGAGCCACCTGGAGCATGAATGTGTTGCTGTGCTCGTGTATGCTGGGTATCTTTCATGTAGCCACACTGTGAACACTAGCAACACCTATGTGTGTCTTAGCTCGTCATCCAAAAGGATTCACCAAGATTTCAATTTTGGCAGCAAAGATTTTTTTTTCTGAGGGAGGGTGTTGGTAAGGTTTGCTTTGTTAAAATGACTCTCACAACATTTTTATGCATGCTTAAAGAAAGTGACTTTGATCTTTTTCATTCTAATTTCAGTAAAAAAGGAAGACATTTTAGTCAAAGCCTGAAATAATCTGAAATTATCTCAGAACAGTTGGAGAGAAGAAATGTAGAATGATACTTACATACAGAAGTTGCTAATAGCTGAAGAGATTAGTCATATGACTTTCCCATTCCTTTCGATGATAATAGTGATACAAGAATAGCAGATGGGATTTGGCCAAAAGATGTTTTTTCCCTTTCTGTATGGCAAGAAGGAATAAACTGGGACTATGCAGATCCTCCTGCATTCTTTTTAAAATAAGTGAAGAAAGAGCTCCGTGGAAATGTGAGGGAACGGTTTTCATGCAATATATTACTTATCAGTGGAAATCACAGACACAAAATGGAGGGCTAAGAAATATCTTAGTAACAATTTCTGAAAAGGGGCCTATGAATCAGAAGAGCTGCAATTCTTTAAAGCAAGTCAGCAATATTTTTGATTACCATTATTTGTGATATTAAGATGTATTTCATCAACAGCAAATCTTTTTTTTCTAAAACTATTCAGTTTTATGGTTAGGTGGCATATAGAAGTCTTTATTATCATTCTCATTTAAGAATAAGGCTAGTTGCCTTGCTATGTAATAAATCTCTATATAAAATATGTATATATTATCCAATTATATTACGCATATATATATAGTAATTCTCTCTTAACTAAATAATAAGGGCCAAGCTCTCTAGTGTGATTAGGGCTTTGAGATTTTATACCCTTTTCAAAGAAAGATGCTTATTTTCCCCTGTCCAAAGAAATCAGGCTCTTTACAAGCCTGAAATTGTGCACACAGACCTGCCAGTTACTTCAGAATATCTTCTCCTACAGATTCTGTACAGAATGGAAATTATTTTTATACTAAGATGAAAAATTTATTGTAAATAATGAGTGTAGAGGTAGGTTAAGAATAAAAAATTGTTACAAAATCTCCAGCACAGTAGTACTATGACAGGGTTTACTCTGACTAGCTGGGATTGGCTTTTATTTTTTTCCAAGATGAATGGACTGCATAAAATGAAACAAATAGCATCTCTGATGTTTTTTTTTTTCAAATATCTCTTCAATTCAAAAACACTTAAATGTTATCCATAATAGAAATTGAGGAATTTATTTTAAATGCATCCATGTTTACTATAAATTAAGGGCCATATTATTCTTGTGCCTCCTAGTATAAAAGAATGTGAATGAAAGTTCTTACATTAAAAGCATCCAGGGCTGGATGTGCCAGAGGTGCCTTTGGGAGCAGCAGAGCCATTCTACCACCACAGGACAGCATCCTGCAGCACTAATAGACAAAGAAGGATGTACAGTGAGTTTAATGTTCACTAGATACCCCCAAGACTTCATAAAAACAGAGGCAAGATCCAGTGCAGTACCTCCCTAGAAACACAGGGTCTGCAGCAAAGGCAAAAGACTGACAATTCATGGGACATCTGCACAAGCATAGATCCAGTTGCATCAATATCTCCTGGACCTTCCTGCTCTCCAAGCAGAAGAGACACTGTGGAAGATCCCAGTGTGCAGTCACTGAGTCTGTGACAGTTTTAGAACATCAGCATTACAGCCACATAGGCCCACAGACAAGAAGATGCTATGGCCTTCTGGATAAAGGCCATCAGGTTCTTTCAGAGATGAGGGAAAAAGGGCAAACAACCATAAAAATAAAAAAAAATAAAAAAAATAAAAAAAAAGAGGAAGAAGAAGTAGCATACAAACCTGACAGTGCCTCAACTACCTGTCTGAAGAATAGGAGGGTGGGACTGGAGTTTAGCACGAAATCTTTTATCCTTTCTTTTAGACTTGGCTGCAGGACCAAGAAGTGCTAGAAGATGAATGAACCAGAAGCCATGCGGGTAAGTGCTGGTTAGCGTCCTGCAAAGACACCTGGACACAAGAACACCTTTCATCTTCTTTCCTGTCTTGGAGGACACTCAGCCTGCCCACAGGCCTGCAGAAGAGAATAGCAAGCAACGCTGCATTTGATATGATATATACGTTCTTTCTGCTGTCATGCTAGCACATTTAGCCAAGCTTTCACCATTTTACATCACAATAATTGCAGCATCCCCTAGTGTCTCTGCCATGGTCACTCCATCCCCAGAAATCCTAAACAATTAACAGACTGGTTTTATGTCACGCAGAATCAAAAAAGTGCAAAGCAGATTAAAGAACAAATAGCTTTCTCTGGCCCTTTTATGTCTTTAAAGACTTTTTATTCCATTTGACTACGGAATGCCACATTCATTTGAATTGGTTTTCCTGGACAGACATTTATATGTGAAATGCACATATATTAAAATAAGAATCTGGATTGTTTTTATTTCAAATGGATATGTTATTTTTAGTCTGCAAAAGCAAAGACAAGATTTCAAACTGACACTGTCACTTTTTTAAGATGATATATGGCTCAACTACCTATAGACATATGGACTGAAGAACCTATCAGAAGTGGCAGCATCTAATAATAACTAGCAATTATCATCAGACACAGTATTGTGTATCATCAAAGCACTGCACAAGCATTAGCCAGTTATAACATCCCTTTTGGAGTGCCATTCAGAAGCCTGGAGAAACAGCTCTGAAAAAGAAGCCTTTCTCCTTCCCCTCTAGGGTGCAAAGATCATTCCAGTGGCTGGAGATTTTGTCCCACCTCGTTAATCTTAACAAGGCACAGTTTCCTGACATATTTCAATGAATGGGAAACTGTAGCCCTCCAGGCAGTCATCTCCATGCTGTTCCAGTCCTAACAAGACAAACAAATTATCTGTTTTCTCTAAAATCAACTTTCTGCTTGATGAAAACCTTATTGGTTCTTGCCAGCTTGAAGTGATGACACCCTCTCTTCTCTTTAGTGGAGGAGCTGCAAAATGGATTAGGCAGATTGCCTTCATGGTTTAAAGGAAACTGGGAAAGTGCTTTCAGTCAGAGATAAGGTGTAGCTTTTGCCAGCTTATCATGATGAAAAGCTAAAAGATTGTCTCTTCAACACACTGACTGCATTCACCTATTCTCCTCATAGGGCGTACAGCAGCCAGGAAAATCACCCTTATGTCTGAAAGCCATCTTCAATGTTCTAGCAGAGGATCCATCAGAGCATTCAAAACTAAATTAAAATCCCAAGGAGAAATAGGGGATTTAATTCTAGGATTAAGCTTTGAAGTTGCTCCCAGGAAATAAATTATTATTGGATAAGAACCAACACACCAATTATCTAGTTTACTGCTCATGCTACGGAGAGCTGCTGCACACACCCTGAGGGATCTGATACTATGGCTCTACCTAGCCAGTCTTCTCTTTAATACAATATCCACATAAAGGCAAAGGCTTAGCTCATCGCATTCCAAGCAACTTAGCTTCTCAGCTGCCATTATCAATGGAAAAATGGCCCACTACAAAATATATATATATATTTATGTAAAATTTCTCTATATACATAGGTTGCTAAAGTCACTTAAACTCTCCATTTTGCATCTTTTGTCTTGCTTTGTTGTGGACAACAGAAGATAGTTAATAACGCACTAATTTTTTGCTCTGTATGTTATAGCAGGATCAAAATGCTGTAGTATCAGTGCTGCCACAAATAAGCACATTTATTTTTTTCTTCTACAGAAGGCCTACATGGTAATTAAGTACCAAGAAAGCCCCAGTACATTCAAATGTTGTTTAGATGAAAGGTTGGGACATTTCCAAGTTTTCACTTGCTACTCGACAGATTTCTTCTAGCTTCCCAGCACCTTCACTTATGTAGCCCCTGCACTTGTCTAATTCTTAATGCTTGTTCAACATTATGATGCCACCGAAAGAAGAACCTTCTGTAGAAGGAACAAGGCATGTGAAATAGTCTTGAGATCAATGAAAGTGTATGGAGGAAAGAGGAATATAGATGTTGTCAAAGTCTATATTTCACTCAGAGTAAATGCTAACACTTAATCAGTGCTATTATAAACTCACTCAGAACATGAAGTTGCTGTGGGTAAAAAATATACACATGTCACCTCTAAGGCAAAAGCTGTAGTATCAGTGTGGACAAATATGCCAAAAATATGTGCCAAAGAAACCATTTTTGTTTTTTGCTTAAGCCCCAAGATGCCCTGAAAATATTGCCACTGAAGCATCGTTACTTTTTTTTTCTGCAAATACATCTTTTTCACACCTTTTGTCTAGGGTTTCCTTTCACTCCTTAACAAAGGAAAATGATGTATGCAAACCAAAGAAGAAATCCAATGCACACCCCATGCCCTCCCTCACATGGAAGTTACTTCAGTCCTTTTGATACCATTTAATATACACATATATACCTAAAGACTTTACCATGCCAAGGATGCATCTGGGAGTAGCCAGACCATGATGGCTGCCCACTCTCTACATGCTAAAGTAAATTCTCTGTTTATGCAGGTGTCCACAAAGATTATAGGGCTAGCAGGAGCCAGACCGAGGAGTCTGAGACTAGCACGTACAGAGGACATGGCTCTGCTTTGCACATCCCAACCCTGGGTTGCTACAGGTAGATTTGACTCTTTCCACACTCAACTGAAGGACAGCATGATTATTCATATTATAGGCAGAGAAGTGCATCCATTTTAAAATGGAAAGTGGCAAAGCAGAGGCACTGCTTAGCGTCACCAGCCTAGCTATCTGCTGGTGCAGTAGTTCCAGCAATCACTGTCACTCATGGCCTTCAAACGGACGCAGCTTTTGTTTTCAGAAAAGTTCAAGGCTGGTGTCAGCACTGAGTCTCTCTGCTCCTCTTATTCCCTCTTTAGGTGAAGCAGATGCTATTGCAAATAACTTGGTGGGGAGGAGATGTCAGTGATGGAAAGTATTACTTGTACTGACAAAGATTCTGAACAAATATCTGTGTGACATTATCTGTAGAAAAGCAGATCACTTTTCTGACACAAAGATATGGGTCTGAAAGCGTTCTTAAAAATATAAGTAAGAATCATTTCACCAGCAAGCCAAAAGCTTACAAGCTAGAAATGTTTCCACAGCATTTGGGTTGGGTGTTCATGCCAGTATTTATTATATAGTTGTATGGACTATCTAATTCAAAGCAAACATTTTCTATAGACACATTTTTAAGTGAAAAAACATGTCAGCATGCATCTGTAGCCCCTGAGATAGCTCCTTGCCCAGGGATAAACAGCAGAGAGATGTTAATGATCTTGAAAGTAACTCTGAAAACCACTATGTCTACGGTCAGTTGAGAGCCAACAGTGTGAGGGTGTAGTGAGAACTCCTGCAGAAGATCTGGCCAGGATTCAGTGACAGAGTGAGTGGCAGCAAGCCTAACATGTGAAACTATACATTGACCAAATTCCCACCAAGGCCAGGTAGGCATATTCCATTTTGTCAGCAACAGCTACCTGCTTCCCGGTCAACAGTTACTCAGCATTAGCACAGCTGGGATAAGGAAGTAGGTCTAATAGATTTCAGAGCCCCTCAAAAACTATCAAGTCCTGCTCATGTGTTCAGCCTGGCTGTCGAGCCTATATTTGCAGCAGCCTCCCACCAGGGACCCCTCCTCACAGTTTCCAAGACTCCTCATGCAGTCTCTCTAGTGTCAGTCCTTTATTAAATCTATCCTGTTTAATTCCTTATGAACCTTGAGTATCTCCCTCCACCAGTATCCGACCCTTTCTTGTCCACCTTTCAGACGCAGGTGGCCATTTTTGTGCCCTTTTTTGAAGTCTCATTTTATGAAAACGTTGAAAGGCTTGCGCTAACTCTAAACACTCACAGAGTGGAGAGAGAGTTTCCACTCACAACAACTGATGTGACCATGCTGCCTTGTCACCAAGCGCACTTTCCTGAATAAAATACACGTACCCTTGGCAAATTACTTTATGCAGCTGAAGATAGATTTCCTTTACCTAAGTTGTTTCCAAGTGAGCCAGCTGACTCAATAGTTCAGCCCTCTGGCTGCAAGAAACATTAAGATTTCTGTCAGACCGCTCTGAATTCCAAAGAAAACTGTCACCTTCTTCTCTGCTTTACTTAGACATTGCCTTACTTAGGCAGAAGTAAGAGGGAATCTAAGAGGCAATAAGCAAAGTACCTCTGGTAGACCTCAGCTGCCTCTTTTAATCTACTGTCAAATGGTAATGGAGGACATTTAACTCAACTGCTTCGAATCCCAGCAGCCCATTTTCGCTCTCATGGTAGGTGTTACTCAAACTCAAGTCTTAGTGTCTTGATTAAATATGTTATCCACAGCCTGTCTCACACTTTGGCCATTGTTTACCATACAGCAGCTGTAAACTTGGGACCAAGATTAGGCCTTACTCGAAGAGGAGTTCTCTTTCACTTCTGGAGTGATTATGGATTGAACACGGCAAAGCCTGGTTTCAGACGACTAGCCTCCATCCTGCAGTAGGCCTGAAGGTCTGTCCTCTCTCCCACATCTTAGTGCCAGGACTCAAGCACTTGGTTTGTTTATATAGCCTGATGTTGAGAAAACAGAAAGCACGATCTCTCACCATGCACAAGATACACTTTTTCCTCACCTCTTACCAGATTTCAGAAAAGCACACCTTGTTCTGTCCTTCCTTCATCATCTTCACAAAATGTCCACCTAGAGCTTTGGCCATACTTTGGCAACTTTCCCAGTACAAGGCCAGGCAGTAGAGTAAGGAAGCATTTATTGGAAAGGCAGCTCAGAAGAGCTCTCAATGAAAATCTGGGCTTCCTCTGGCCCTAGCAAACACGTTAGCCAGAGAAGAGAGAAAAGTATGATTATATTCTGTGTTCTTTTCATGCAATTGCTCTATATCTGTGCTCTTGTGTTCTGGCCAGACCATTTGTCCTTTGTTGTGCCTTTTAGAAGGAAGACTATAAAGCTTCTGGGGAGCTATAGCTTGCACCTCTCCTCCTACAACAGTGGCAAAAGAACAGCCGGGTACCCCTGCTCACAGCCCCTGTGCTGGTCAGGAGCCGCATCTGTGGACTTTGCTCTCAGGCTTTTTCAAACAGACAAAGGTCAAGCCTGCAGGCTGCTGTGTCCTTGCTCGTCATGTCCTTACTCTGGATCAAGGATGATGATAGGTTATCATGATACCTGATGGACTTGTAGATTTTCGCTCTTGCTCCAGTGTGTGCCTCTCAGGCAACTGAACTTCCATAGGCATGTAGGTTCTTGCCTTTTCCAAACAACAGCTTTGTGAGGCTGATACACACTCTCAGCAGATGACACTTTCATCAGAGACATTCCCAGATGGCACGAGGGATATTCAAGGACCTAATGGAGGAGCCATAATGAAGGAGCACAAAAAACAAACAAACAAAAAAAGTAGTATCACTAGATCTACTTTTCTAACATACTTTTATTTTCAGGACCAGTAGAGGAGGTCTGCATCTCAGGTATATTGTTCCCTGGTGGCATCTTAGGAGAAGAGAAAGGAAGAGGTAAGCTGGGGAGAGACAAAAAAAAAAAATGTTTGGAGAAAGCAGTCTTACGGCCAGGCAAAGCTATCTATTGTCGGTTATATTTTAACTGTGAATTATGTTATGATATTTCTTGTTGCCATGGTCACGTACGTACACCATCCCAGGAGTTACTCAGTGCTGGTAGTTGAGTAGAGCTGATCAAAGGCAGATCAGACTTCCCAGTCCTTGTAAATCCCATGTTCATGGAATGATGCCTGTTTGGCCTCACTGTTTTACACTCTCCAGAACAGGCAAAAATGTCAGCAAATCTCAGTATGCTATTACATGTACATGCACATTATGGCAGTCCAGAAAGAGCTGAAGGCCTAAGGAAATGTCTGTAATGGCCAGAGATGCCTGGTAAGGGATGTTAGAATCAAGCTAAGCAGTTTCATTCACAATACAGGTTGGTGGTAGTATACTACAAAAGCTTCTATACACAGAAAAAAACCTGACCTGGCCAAGGTTGGAGAGGCAACTTGTGCAGATGTAGGCATCAGACACACATCCAATGTTGCCTGTGTTACTGCCCGTAAAGGATCTCCATCAACTTACTCAACAATCCACCCGTCCCTACACTATAATTACATAGGGCTCCTTTTTATTCATATGGTAAGCCCTTCTCTCAGGTTCTTATTATGCAGAGCCACAGCTTAGCAGCTGGAAAACCTATTTGGGTGCTCTCTCCAGGACACTACAAGTTATGAAGTGACAGTGAGGATATCATGAATGAATAAATATGTGCACCTTAGCAATGCATAAAATTCCTGTGCTGATCCAGCTGATGAAATTTCCTGCCTCAAACTGGTTTGCTACCACACAATACCAGCTGGTAGATGTCCCCTTCACTCTTTGAGTTGAGGCCTTAAAAGCTTAAACTCATCAGTCCAAGATGTGTGTAAACTCACAGGGCAGAATGCCAAAGAGATTCTTTGCATGCGCACAAAATCTCTGTGCCTGCCTCTGCTGGTCATCCTAGAGGTGTAGAACAACACTTCTCCATCCTCTGGAATTGTCTCCATCTTCTAGAAATGATGCTCTGTAAAGGAGACGCAGGGCTCAGCAACAATCCAGCAAGCCTCGATCTGAACAAAGATCTAAACAGCTGCCAAAAAGGGCATTGACAGCACCTTATGGCAAGGCCTAGCTTATTCTCTGTTTCCAGATGTACCAGGCTGCACAGTAGAAGATAGAAATAACCTCAGGAAATGCCATGTTCCTGGTCCAGAGCCTCACCAGAAGAAAGACAGTAGCCCAGGCATGTGGGACTCCTAACAAAGAGAAGGCAAGAGGAGGGGCTATGCAGTTGCTACTCATGGTTTGTGTGAAGGCAGCCAGGCACAGCATAGATGGCTGATGAATTCAAATTCTTCTGTGTTCTTCTGGTGATTCCCGATGTCTGCTTCATTCTTTGTGCCCAGAAATGCAAACCGAGTAAGGGACCATAAGTGCCGCAAAGAAAGCTTAGTTTCAGCTGCCATTGTTCCAAGCACTTACATCTCAAAAGAAAGAGTTAGCAGGACTGTACATATGACTGCAGAAACCACTGTCTGAAATAGCCATATTTCAGACAGAGTCCTTGGCATTAGATCAAAGCCATCCATTTTGGTCACCAGGAGCTGGAGGCAAGGCTGGTATTGAGCAGGTCTTTGCCCCACATGATGATATCACTTCACAACTTGATACCCCAAAAAGACAGCTTTTCTGAGACACTGGTGCACATGAACATGACCCTGACAGCGAGTAGTATTAGATATCCTCAGACATTAGAGCTGACTGGTAAGGTAGACATGGCAGTCGTGAACTAGGAAACTGTTTGATGTCTGCTTGTACAATATTCGGGGAAACTAGTCTTTGGGTATACTCTCTATAAATAGGTTGACACACAAAATAACTGACTTGTACAGGAATTTTTTTTCCTTAATGGAAACATCCTGGCAAGATCCATGACACTGGTGAACTTCTTGGACCATAAAGCAACAATACCAGGAAGGTGACAGCCCCCACCACCACTACCACCTGTCAACCAAGATCTGCATTATTCTTTTATGCATCTACCATCAGTTGTAGCTCAGCTGAATAGCATTGAAATAACTAATCACACAATCTCAGATAATACTGGTAGTCTTCAAAGTCTGGGATTGTAAGCATTTGGCAAATGTACGGATGATAAATGTCCCCTAGACTTACTACTGAAAAGACCAATTTCAGAGTTTTCATCAGAAAGGACCGAGCTGTGCTTTCTCTCTCTCTCTCTTTTTTTTTTTTTTTTTTTTTTAAGTCAGAGGTCAGAACTCCTTGGTATCTTGAAGTGCTGCAACAAAAGGAATGCAATCTCTGCCTTCCTTCAGTGAGATAAGCAGGAACAACTGGTTACATTATTAATTACATATATGACTGTCATTGCATCTGTGACATTTTTGTTTTCAAACTTCTCTCGAAGTTAGGGTTAGAAACTTAAACTTTCTCTACAGAGAGCAGTACTGACTGAAGTGCTTGGCTCTGTGTGGATATTTCAGCGCAGTGACAGAGGCCCAGTGGCCACCCTTCACCACCTCCCTCGGAAGTCACAAGAATCACACGATAATTCAATTAGGAAAGGACTTCAATAAGTCTCTAGTCCAACTCTGGTCCTTGCAGGGGCAATGATGAGATCAAACCAGGTTGCTCAGAGATTTATTAGGTCTTGAAAACCTTCAAGGAAAGACACTGCACAACCCATTATGGGCAACCTGTCCTCTGCCTAACTATGCTGTGTCAAGTCCTACAGAACTACAGAATCGTACTCCAAAGGGTTTTTGAACTTGAATTTTTGACAAAGCCTATCTCAGCAGGACAGAATGCAGGCCCTGTGTTTACCGGCATATCTCCACAAGGCCACATGGAGGTCCCAGTGACTTCTCATCATGCTCTAGGGTCCCCACACCCTTTATGAGCCATATATCTCTTCAAAAGCTAGGTGGGTGTCAAGATGGGGTGCTCAACTTCCTAAACTGTTCTATCTATATCTTTTTACAGGATCAGGATTCCTGCCAGTTCCCTACCCACATAAAACCCATGAAGGACTAGGCACATGAGCCATGACCAGACTAGGACTTGTCCGTCACACAGCTCTGAGCAAAGCACACCCATGTGGGTTACCACAGCTTTTATTAACATCCTCTTCCCCCAGCCCTCCCAGTGGCAGTGTGTCCTCTGAAGTGTCCCCCCTCAGATGTTGCCTGCTGAACAGTGAAAATAGGGTTGCCAAGCAACACAAATCCTCCAAGCAACCAGCCACGTCAGACAGCAGCAACCCATCACAGATCAACTTGAAAGCCAGCACACCTGCTACCATTTTGCCTCTCAGCAGCTATTTTGTTCATCCATAGCTGGTAGCTACTCAAGTCCATCTCTCTGCTCTCCTCCCACCAGCCAAAAGCACTGACCAGGGCTTTGACTCATCCAATCGTTGATCAGCCAATATGCCTACAACTAATCATTACATGCACATAGATTGTAAACACAATCCCCTTCCCCACAGACCTCACCTGGCCCTTCTCCCTGTCCTCTGTGGCAATGTCACATATTGCAGACAGGTAGGACATTGCTCCACATCGTTCACAGAGCTGTACCATCCCTGGACTATGCACTAACAAGCCTCATCTATATAAGCACACATTCAAAATACGGATAAGACCATCTTGAGATACCACAGTCACCTCTGCAAAGCAGGCCTTATAGGACACCTGCATATGCACCTCTACCTCCAGATATCCCTTATTCAATCACTGGCCTTCTCACATCCAGCCGCTGCTCAGGCTGTCATACTGCTTCATCAAGCCCAGAGGCTGAAACTCAAGCTTAGCACTGGTTTCAGCCTAGTCCTGTCTGTCTGCTCTTTCCATAATTATTCTAGATAATAAGAGTAAAGCTCCTCCACATCAGCCCCAGACAAACGATGAGAATGCCCACTATGCACCTCATGTTTTCCCTCTCCTAGACTGTGCTGTTGCGCTACACAAAGTAGCACCTCCAGCCATGTGAGGTGAGGTTCCTATCCATGCCCCCACTGTTCTGTAGTTTTAAAGCAAATACCTTGAGAAAGTGGGGGAACTTTAAACTCCTGTGAAACACTCAGGAGGAAGGAAGGCTTTCTCCTGCTGCCTGCAGTCATCTGAGCTCAGAGGAGGTGGAGATTTTGGAGTGAGGTGATCGGAGGGAGTATTCAGCATAGCCTGAGAAAGGGCATGCCTCGACTGCCTCAGACAATCTCCAAATCCACCTCCTAAAGAGGACTGGGCTCAGGAATGTGCATGCTGGAAACATCTTTCTGGTATGGATGGAGTCCTAAAGCAGACCAGGTAGCTGAAGGACCTTTTGGCACACTTTTTTACAGGGATGATCATTGCTGGGGCTGGAATCATTCAAGCAGTTCCCTTCAAGCTGACTGCCCAAACACAGCAGGTACTTTGTTAGGATCTGCATCGTGCAAGTCCAAAAGCTGTGAGCACCAAGCGTGATTTTAAAAGGAACTTTTCAGGAGGGCCATGCCAGAACAGTCTTCTCTTGTCATTACTTGTGTTTTGCTTCATATCATGTCATGTGTAGCAAAAGTCAGTCCCTACTGAGTATGAATGTTTTTCTGTAGTGAGGCCAGAAGACAGAAGTGTCCCTGTCACAAGCGCAGAGCAGTTTCTGCACAACTCGGGAGGCCAGCAAGAAAATAAGGGTGGAAAGAGGTGTTGCATACCAGTCAGGGTGTTGCTTCTTTCCATTGGGTGTTGCCTGAACTCAGGAACTTGAAGAAGGGTCTTGATTCCCAAATTCAGCCGCTCCGCACATCATCCCATACTCATTAGCCTCTGCTACACCCCAGGCTCATCTACCAGAGTGTTACTAGAAAGAGACATCACGTCTCCTTTGCCCTTGTACTAACAGGTGGAAAAGCAACTCTAGGTAGGGCTGCACGCTGCCGGCAAGCAGATACTGAGAGAGGGTATATGTTGCTGTAGCATTTTGTGGGATCTGTCATGACTGACAGACATGAGGTGAGCAGGGAAGATTACAGCGAACAGAGGTAGGGCTCTGCAATCTGAGATGGTTCTCAAGAACAATCAAATGGGTGCTGCAGCACCCAGGATAACTTGCTTTACCTCATTTACGGAGAACCCACACAGGGAATTACAGTACACTGTAATATTTATTCACAACCCTGCATACTTTACAAGTTTACTTTTTACAAGTTTACAAGTTTACAAGTGCAATTTTGGTATTGCAGTCTGTATGCATCTCAAACAGATTCTCCAGGATCCTGTCCACACTCATCCATGACATAGCACAGTGACATTAGGAAAATCCTAATTGTGTCATGTAATTATGCTAATTTGGCATTGCCCTGCCATTAAGCAAGTCAAGTGCAGTACACTGCTGATACGGATTCTAGATTTGGTCTGCTCAGATCTAGCCTAGGTATCTCTGCCTGCGGCTCCAGCAGCTACAGAGACATCCCCTTGTACAGATGTGTTTTAAACGGAGTGGACTGAAAGAATTCAGATTAAGTGTGCTGATTCTTCCACATATGCATGCTGCACAGACTTAATTAAATTGATAACTGGGCCAACCTGGATTAAACTTTAGCAAACTTGGGTGTAGACAAGGCTTTTGTTTTATTGGAATCATTAATTAATCCAAGTTTTTATTGGCATAACCATATGATACCAAATGTAATTCACAGTCCAGTCTTCCACCTGTCTGTGCTGTCATGCAGCCTCATATATGGCATATGGAAGAGCTTGGTACATTCCTGACCTGCCCTCTTAAGAACCGTATTTAGGCAGGTTTTACTGAACCCCAAAGAACCCAGGAAATAGCTGGGGGGGGGTTGAATAAAAATAGCTTATTAGAAATAGCATCAATGCAACAATCTCTCAAGGAGCAATTTGGGCAAGGCTCATCCCACCCTCACAGAGTAGCAGTAATTTCTGGAGAAAAAGCAGTTAACTTGATTATTCTGTTCCAGCATCTCATCTATGGGCCCTGTATAGGGATGATGGCATTATCCTATTTTTCCTTCCCAGCTAGTTAATGGGAAATCCCCTTTCAAAGGCAATTTCCATTTTAAATCACCCACATTAAGAGAGACATGTTTAATACCAATAAATCCGCTTTCTTAAAAGAGAAGCCAGGCTCATCAGCTGACTAAATCCTCTCCCCCGCCCCCATTGCTGCCTTGCAATCTGTAGATCTTGCAGAAGGGTGATCTAAGACAGCTGTAGTTAGCTAGCTAGGCTTCTGAACACTAAGCTGCTCCTTACTTTGTATTCACTTTGTGTCAAAGCAAGGTCATAGAGAT
The DNA here is from genome assembly GCA_013398735.1 of Nothocercus julius. Lineage (NCBI taxonomy): Eukaryota > Metazoa > Chordata > Aves > Tinamiformes > Tinamidae > Nothocercus > Nothocercus julius. Next base: position 715,587 of record VZSV01000215.1, on the reverse strand, counting down.
GTGAGTAGCTAAAAAGACATTTCTCTGTGTAAGGGAGCTGGAGTCTCAGCCAAGAATGCTCAGAGGCTGGGTTTCCACGTAACTGCATGGCTCCCCTGGGAGCCTCCCACTGCACCATTCTTCATCAGGGCCCACCTACTCCTGGTAGGAGTCAGTCTGAGGAGAGTGCTAAGGGTTTTGCAGGATAAATGACTTTCGCCCCTCAAGGCTTCTTTCAGAACAAGTAGGAGAACCCGCCAAAGGGACTCCCAAAGGGATCCCTATGCCCTAAACGAATGCTCAAGGAGCTCCTTCTCTGCTGTTGGCATCCCCCTCCTTCTCACATCACTGCTTCCCCTCTCCAGAGGGATTTCTAACCTCACGGCTCTTGCAGACAGTTTTAACACATTCATCTAAGAAGCAGGAGGGACAAATGGCATCTCTTTCCAAGACTCCGATGGTTCTACAGGAGAGGGGAGGCTAACAGCACAGGCAGTGCTAAGGTGATGGTTTCCCCAGCCCAGAGGAGAGTGATGTGGAAGGATCCCCCAAGGTCAGTACTGCACTAGCACTGGTGCGGTGGCACAGGTACCTTGCTTGTCCGACAGGAAGAGACACAGCTGACTAAGCGGGGAGGATGGGAAGCTCTGAAACCTGAATAAACTCCCTCTTGTTTCCTGCTGCTGCGACAAGAATCGGAAGAAAAACTACAGACAAAGTAAAATAAGGCTTAAAAGAAAACTACAGCAGAAAGCCTTGGCCTGGCTGCCTTCAGTGCTGCAAAAAACAGATCTAAGGTCACCCATGTGATCTTCCCCTGCCTTGTTATGCAGCTCCAGTAGCCAGACCTTCTTCTGGTGAGTGCACTGCTGTGTTGCCACAAATGGCCTCTCTTAGGAGAGAATGATCTGCTCCATTCATTGAATATAGATCGTGAAACAGTGATTGGAATCCTGAAAATGGCTTTGAAATTTTGTATCTGAAGCATGTTAAAGATACCTGAGCATAATTCATCATACGTTTTACTCTGCAAAAGTCTGAACACTTTATTTAACAATTTACTTATAGTTAAGACTGCAAGAGCGCCCATTTGCTTTGGACCCATGCCCATTTCCCCGCCAAATATTCACTCTCCAGCTCTGCAAACACCTCTGTAGGTGAACATAGTAATGAATATGCATGTAACAGTGTGCCCTCCAGCAGTTACCTGCCTGGGTATCTGTGTAAGGCGGTGCCCATAAGGGGTGCGACTGTGCCCAGTGACCTAGGAGGTCCCTTCAGTGGTACATCCCAGCAGGAGCCATCCAAGCAGATTCCTCTCCTTCCAGGAGCACTGTTTGAACAAGTCCTCTTCATGAAGGGACATTCCAAAAGCATATTACCTTTTTTAGAAGCATAAGGGGGAAAATACAGGAGTTTTCTCAGATATCTGTTTTGTAGTTTAAAGCACTTTGGCCTCATTTTGTTCCATGAGTCTATGGCTGACTGGGCACCACTCTGCAGCATGGACAGCTCTTTCTCTGTGGGAAACCGCCTTGACTTTCCTGGAGCAGGATGCCTTCCTCCTCCTCCTCCCTCGCAGCACTCTTTCCAGTCTAGATAGCATGGGTAATTATATCTCTTTCCATGCTCTGCTTAGCCAAAGTGGCATTTCTTAAACAATTCCATAAACACAGAGAAAAGCACCTAGCTTTCAATCTTGCACTTATTTTCCAGCTGATATTAAGATCCATTTTTTGGTTTGAGAGTGAATAATACTTTCAAAAAATAACTATAATCCTGTAGCCAGCAGGGAGAAAGAAGTACTGGGGGTCATGAATGGGGGAAAATTTCCTGGTCTATTGCTTTGTAACTTGTCATAATGGGTCATAGCAGTTAGGTTACATTACAAGACCTATGATCAGTAGACCAGGGTAAAGCATACTAAGATTTAAAAATGTATGTGACTTGTTCTAAATACTGCCACTATAAAAAAACAAATGAAGGGAGATAACAGAGGCAGGGGAAGAGTGATCTTTGTTTTCTGCAATTCCAAGATCTTCTTTAACCTGTTTGATTCACAAAACCTTTGCCTTGACCCAAGTCTTTTTGGTTAAAAAATTAATAACTGCCCTAAGTAATTTCTGTCATGCCCCAGGGTAGAGTTAAGTGTGTGCTAGAATATTCCTATCTATCTGTATCTGCACTGAACAGTTAAGCAGATGCTCACTGAGGAGAAAATAGACTGCAATAAGCTGGCACGGACACAGGTCTGAATTTCTAGAACTACCATAGAGATAACATTCACTTAAGATGTGGTTTCCATTTCCATTCTCTTTTAATAAAAAGCTATTGAAAGATTAAAAATATCTGCTCTTTCAATATATCACACACTAAACATAAATAAGAGAGGGAGGAGAGACTTCAGTTAATTCATGCAAAATGTGAATACATCACATTATTGAATCTCATGGAAGAAAAAAATTGAAGTCCCTTTTCATAGCAAGGGACAAATTCTGTTTGGATCTACACAAATGACAATATTAAAAGTCTAGTCTGACATTTTGGAGCCTGTACTCAGTCAATATAGGGGGTCCCACTGACTCCAGTAGGAGAAGAAGTGTATACAATGCAACAATCAAAGCAGAGAACTCTGCAATATGCTGATAGCCTTTTCCAATTAATTTGCCCTTAGGTCTTACTCCCAACACTCCGCTCTAGCCACAGCACAATATGAGCCCATAGACTTTAGCCACACACTTCCCAGAGCTGGGGAAAAAACCCTGAAGTCCAGAAAACTGTGAAGAAGTCAGAGGGATTTGCACCAAAGTAGAAGAACTGAGTTCAGCCCAGGCTGCTTCACCAGGCTATAACCAGTTCCTGTCCCTATCTTATCAATCACAATGATCTTGAGTAGGCTCACAAAAAGCATGTGACTGCTCATTGACTGTAATGAGCAGCCATCATAAAGCCAAAAAAATTACATACATAAAGGGGTTTCTCCTCTCACAATCCCGAGAAGAGCTCAAGCAATTACTCTGCCAAATTAACCTGCCTCCAAATCAAGCCTTTGGTCCTGCACTTTAGGAAGGTTTTAAAGAGCATGAATTTGAAGTACCCTTAGTAAAGACAAGATCAGAAACAGAAAAGGAGAGCAGCAATGGCCCCTGCATCCTCTCAAACACCCACTGCGAAGCAGGGTCACAGTCTAGAGCTGGTAGTTAGCTGTCATAACATAAAACCTGGACAGATCCAGCACCCTAACTGTCTTCCATTATGTACCAGTGAGAAAAACTGCCTTACTACCCTAACTGATGATCAGTTCTACTTTCAGCAACGTGACTAAGGATCACCATGGATACTACAAGACATGACATAGTTTAATCTCTGAAATAAAATTAAAAAAAAAAAAAGAAAATCACTTTGTCTTAAGCATTTCTTTCTGAAATACTTAGCACCATGGTTCCCTGAGTCCCATATCTTGTACTCCATGGTACTCACCATGGTACTCACTGTCATAGGGTGAGAAGTCTTTCACTATCCTCTTGTAAGAAATGTGGTCCAAGGTGGGATCTCATTCATGTTGGTGCAGAAAGATGATTAGAGAAAGAGGACTGCAATCAAGAATTGGCACAGACTGCCAGAAAAAAAAAAAAAAAGCAAATCCTCATGGTTTTACTGAGTCTTTGGTCTCCAGAAAGAAGCTAAGGAATCTACTCCTTATAGCCACATCATCTTCACATACATGCATACCAGACTGGAAAGCCTAGCAAGGAAAATTCAAGAAGTATCAATGCTCCTTCTGATACTGCCTAAAAACACACTTACCGTGAAGGAAAGAAAATACTGGTGTTTTGGGGAGATTTCCGAGACCAGCAGACCTAGAGCTAAGCATCTCCAGAGACCTCTAGTTCCCAGTAGGTTGTCAGGAAGCAGCAGGATCAGGCTGCTCTGCCAGGGAAGGTGGAGCCAGGAGCCAAGGGTGACAGAACACTAGGCAGGGCCGTGTTCTCACTGACAAGGGTAGAGCCCCACAGCATCTGAGTCAGATGAGCAGAGCAGGCCCAGTGATGGTAACAGTGTCAGTCCAGTAGTCATCATTTAACTTTGGTTAAAGTGACGAGGCAGGGCTGAGGTCAGTCTGCGAAGTCCAGTCAGGCAGCCAGCCACAGTAGAACTGAACACAGACCTACTCACAACACAGCTCAGGATGGGCACTCAGCTTATCTAGCCCTCGCAGGCCAATAGGCAGAGGGTACATGGGTGTATAGGCAGGGGTCTCAAGTGAGGCTGCTCAGGGCAGTCACACGTGACTACACAATCAGGGCCTGAGAGTGGCTCATTTTGGGCAGTAGGCAATACTTTGTTCCTCCATTTCCCATTTATGGTCCATGAGTCAGCTTCCATTGCTGTTGCTGTGAGTTTTTCACCTAGCAACAAGGGAAACGGATGGATAGAGTGGTGTTCGGAGAGACGTTGAAGCAAAGTGAGATGAGAAAGAGAGAAATTAAATTGTCAGGGAGCTTAAGAGGCAGGTGTGGTGCCTAAAGCTACTTGAGTTTCTAAAGACAAACACAAGTTTGCGCGTAGCAGGGTCCCTTTTACGCTTTAGCCTTCCTGGGAAACCACAACCATCTCTCGCAGGATAAGGGACATATCCAGTTCTCCCTTCAGACATTCTGTGGATGCACAGGCTCCCCCAGAAATCCTACATTGATCAGTATGTTAGAAGCTCCGTAACAGCTTGGCTGTGACCAAAAATCATTGTCATTTGCTGTGCACAAGCTTACCACAGATATGTCTCTATTGTGCTGGTTATCACATGGCAAAAAGCACTCAGTCAAAGGGTCAAAATGAGGTAGTCCTTGCGATACACACCGAATTGCAACTAAGCACCACCATAGCTAATTTTCAGCTGACTGAACTAAAGCTCCTGGGATGAACAGAGGAAGTGAGATCAAATGCTCCCCAGGGAAAAAAAACACCTCAGGGGCTAGAGCCCTGCACCCTTTCCCTCACCACAACATTCCTGCAGACCTTGCTAATGGTGGCTGGCTCAGGAGCAGGGCAAAGAGTTGGGCTGACCCATCACCTCTTCCCAGGGAAGAGGATGCACTCAGAGACTCAGGGGTCAGTACTAGGGAAGGCTGTGCCTCCTCAAGCTCTAAAAAAGGACTTTGTTCCCACTCAGCATTTTTTTCCATCTGGGCTAAATCCGCTCTTAGAAAGAGATAACTATCTCCAAGGAAACAGGCTTTCTGCTGTTCTCAGGGTCTCCGCTATCTCCCCCTCTCCTTTTGTGGTGGTGGGGTCACTCAGCAGCAAGGCTGAGACATGCAGAAGCCAAGGGGCTTCTGGCTTGCTGGGCTGCCCTGGAACAGGAACAGAGGAGCAGAAGATGCTTCAAGCCAACATGTGCTTGTCTCCATGCTAGAGCCACAGCCATGGCAGTACCTTCCCAAGCCTGCCCAGCCTTGGAGAGCTCATACAGGAGTGATATCAGAGATCAGCCATATTCATAAGTCTCTCATTACCCAGTCTGACTTGTGCAGTCTGCTTTCAATCTTCTTCTTTATTGCCAAAAATAGCTTCATTTCTCAGCACCAGCTTTCTTCGCAAACACGCTTACTGCCCTCCCTCCCGCCACAAAGAGCCAGACATGCCCTGCTCACAAATGTCCTTCCAGTCTGTCCTTCACATCCTGGTGTGGAGTGTCTGCACTATGGCACCCCCACCGCTGACGCCATAGTCTCCTCTGCCAGCAACCCTCCGGCCTGTCTCCCCGTATGGGTGCCTCAAGTCCATGAGATGCTTTGGGCAAGTTGAGAGCCCAAACTCAGCTCAGGGATGGACAGTGGTAACATGGCTCTGGCCTGAACATGTTGCAGATCCCCACAGGCTTCCCTTCCATCTTGCTCCGTTCAGTCATTGCTTTCTCGATGCACTTACTGAAGCTCTCTGAAGAAGCAATTCAGGTCACAGGAAAGGAAGGTTTCTGACAGCAGTTTCTCCTTGTCCCACCTCTGGGGTCAAAGCTCAATTCTGAGTCCAAAGGAAACTCCCATACTAGTTACATCTTGGGGCAGTTATTTGTCCCACAAACCAAAATTTACTTGAAAAGGCTGCTTTGCATTAGCTACTGAGCTGAAAAGGAGATAAGACTGCAAGGGTCTTATAGGTTAGACTCCACCACAGTGACCAAAAGACAGAGAAGATCCCTTTCCTGGACTATATTCCAAGATAACTCAGACCTTCCCCTGCTTATAATTGCAGCTCCCAAATCTGTGACCACCACTTCTGGGCAGCTTTTCCCTTCTCAGGATCAAAGACACATGACGGCCCCACACTGTATTGAAGGAGAGTTATACATAGTTATACATAGGTTTTCATACAGTCCTTTAAGCAGATCCTACCCAAAGACAGCATCTCTGAGACCCCAAATAACAGTGTACACCTGGCAGCACATGCACCTTATTGCCTTCACACCCCAGAGTTACAAGCTGGACACAGTCCAACACAATATCCATACAGAGTTCGTTGCAGGATCCATGTCTTATCTTGCCTCAGCATCTGAAAGCAGACTTTGGCTAAGTCCTACACGCTGCTATTTAAAGTAAACCAATTTGTATTCATTCTGCTCACTACATTCACCAGTTGTTCTGAATTGTGTTTGAAGCTGAAGGGAAGAGGAAATGTACAACAAGAAAAAATTATACACTGGTAAATTTTGTTCTAATCTCTTCTCCTCCCATTATTGCTTCCCCTTTTTTAGGTTTCCTTTTTGTTTTCTGTTTTTTTTTTTTTTATACATATATTATTAGCTTTAGTATAATTTTGACTGACAAAATATGTTGCTGATAGCATGGACTAATTACACTACCTAGAAGAATTAATTACACCATCTGTGACTGACAGTGGAGCTTGACTCGTTTCTTCCTGGTAGATGGAGCTACAACACCAGCTGCTCTGAATCTTCCCCTGTACAAGGCAAAAGAGGAACTCCTGTAGGAATATTGTTTAAAAGCAATTTCTTCTCTTTTTGAGCAATTTAACATCATCAGGTGACCTAGCTTGACTGGCCAAGTCACGGGCAAGGCTCATCTGCTTTGCCTTTGCTCTGGAAAGGAAATATTTCTACATCCATCTTGATCCTCTGCTCCTAGAGATCAGCTGACTGAGTCTGTCCTAGCAGTTAAAATGGCCCAGGAACCATTTGCAAGGCAAGTGGTGGGGTATGGGTCATATCCCTATAGCTACTCAATAGCTCTATCTACTGCTACCCCTTAATATTTCTTAGGGCCGGTCCTTGGACAGTGCTGCCCTAAGCTGCAGCCAGACTTTGTCTGTGAGCTGGCTCTGATTTATTTGTGCCACGGCTGGATAGTCAGGATGACCACAGGAGAGACAGTGCCTTCACCCTGCTGAGTTCACGCGTAGAAACTCCAAAGATCAACATTTGTTGTCATTCCCCTAATTCGATGGGAGTGCAGACTGCTCTCTCAGTGCCTACTGCTAATGGAAAAGGGAACACAACACCTTGGGGAAGGTAGGGGAGTTTCTGAGGCAGTGGGATTTTCCCCTGCTGGAATGATTTCAGCTCTTAAAGGTTCTCCCACTGAGTCTCATCAACCTTATCCTGGCAGTTCATCTGCTCTGGCTGCAGCCCTGGAAGGATGATGGGGACTTTGGTTTCTACAGCCAGCTGAAAATCTAATCTGGTTTTCTTTACTGGCATGCAATGGACCTGCTTATTGTGGCTGAGTGTGGGTGACAGAAAAGCTGCTCAGACACACATCCTTGAATATGTGTTTTCAGTTAAGGCAGGGGACTGGTGCCCTTATGGGTCAGGAAAATATATATAGTAATTCTTAAGGTAGCTCTTCCTTCCCTTTTAGCCTCTAGCTCTGCTGCAGTTCTTTTCCTCCCACTCCTCCTCTCAGCCCACTTGATTTACACAGGATAAGCTGTTTGCAGTTGCAACATTAGAGCAAACCTCTTGACTGTTCCATCCCTCTCTAAAATTCAGGACCCTGAGCACACAGTTGTTTCTCTTGCTACTGGTCAGGGATCATAGAATCATAGAATCCTTAAAGTTGGAAAGGACCTTTAGAGATGATCTAGTCCAACTCCCCTGCACACGCAGGGTCACCTACAGCATGTGGCTCATTGGAGCCACTGCGTCCAAGCGGGTTTTGAGGATCTCCAGAGAAGGAGACTCCACAACCTCTCTGGGCAGCCTGTTCCAGTGCTCTGTCACCCTCACTGTTAAGAATTTTTTCCTTAAGTTCCCGTGGAACTTTTGATGCTTTAGTTTGTGGCCATTACCTCTAGTTCTGTCGGTGACCACCAATGAAAAGAGGCCGACTCCATCTTCCTCACTCCCTCCCTTGAGGTATTTCTATACGCTGGTGAGATCCCCTCTCAGCCTTCTCTTCTCCAGGCTCAACAGGCCCAGCTCTCTCAGCCTTTCCTCATAGGGCAGATGTTCCAGGCCCTGATCGTCCTTGTTGCCCTGTGCTGGACTCTCACCAGCAGCTCCACATCCCTCTTTTACTGAGGAGCCCAGAACTGGACACAGTACTCCAGGTGTGGCCTCAGCAGGGCTGAGTAGAGGGGCAGGATCCCCTCCCTCGACCTGCTGGAGATGCTATTCCTAATGCACCTCAGGATCCCACTGGCCTTCTTGTCTACGAGAGCACACTGCTGCCTCATGGTCAGCTTGTCTTCCAATGCAGTACATAGATGATGAAACAGGACTCTCCAGCCTTTGATCCCTAGTTCAGACCAGTTGCTAGAGCCTAATGCAGTAATCCTCAACCTGAGAAGCCTGACTCCTTCGCTAGGTAACCAGTGGTGTGCTCAAGACGTCCACTGAGATCTGATATTGGCCTCATTTAGCTTTTGCCCCAAGCCTTGGACAGCATCCAAGCTATATTTTAGTTAAGTCACTGGAAAAAACCTCAATAACCAGAAAAAAAACTCTTGCTCTGCACCAGGACATGGCCAGATCCTGGGGAATTCCCAGGTCCTAACAGGGGAGACTTGTTCTGTTATGCATTGCCCAAGGGAAAAGTCCAGTACGGCAACACAAGACTGACAATACACAATGGTGTTCTGGCCACATCCTCTGAGATCAGCCCAAGACTCCGTAAAGGGATTTCTAACATGATGAAATTCCTCAAGGGTTGAGAATGATGTCCCAAAGTACTATTCCTGTACAGTCAGAGTGAAGGCTCAAACCTAGCTCATAGCAAGTATTTGCATAGAGGCATTTCACATGGGAGAATATTCCAGAAGTCTTCCTCCTTTCTATCGCAGAGGAGCTGTGGAAAGTAAGAAAATTCAGCAACTTTTCTCCCTGCTTCTGCAAGTAATCCTTGTGCCTCTCCTTTTTATCAAAAGAATTTCTCCACCTCCAGCTTGGTAAGAACTTTACCCTGCAGCCTCTGTTCTCTCCCAGACCATGGTGTCTGTCCCTGAAGACACCCCATCATTTTCATTTGAAGTGACCTTTTGTTGCATGTTGCCAAGTTCTCTATAAACAGGTGAAGGGTGCAGGAAGCACAGACTGGAGGAGAGCTGCAGAGCTGAAAGGAGAATTTGCAGCAAAGGAAGGAGCGCAAGAAGCCAGAGGTCTAAAAGGCAAATGTGGTCATATTGAGTGGAACAAAGAAGCCTGTGTCTTTACAAATAAGGGTGCCACATTCTTTGTCCACAGTCTTTGTCAAGCGGGCAAGGGAGTAGAGGCAGGGAGGTTAGAGAGGCTGTTTTATGCGTGTGTGATTGGGTGCAGTTGACCTCAGGGGAGAACAGGAGGGGGCAGAGAGTTCCTTATCAACAAATGACCCCAGAATGAAACCTAGTAGAGTAGGCACAAACATAATGAGCTAATGGATATTAACTTTTCCACCCAGGAGAGGCATAAAATCACTTTAATTAGACATGCAATGTATGACCAGGGAGGGGGAACATATCGAGGAGCAACATACATCAGGCAGGCTGGGAAGTCTGTAACTTCTGAGTACCTTAGCCAATGAGGAAAAGGAGAAGGCATCCCTCGGATGGGGAATTAGGATAAAAGGAGGCTATGTCCTGCAGCAATTTGAGAGACCCCACAGGGGTATGCCCTGGTGGACTCTGCCTGTATTCCAATGAAGTTTTAGTACACCTCTGTCTCCTTTGTGAACATTCAATTCTTGACAGCAAGATTTTCCGCACAATATGAAACAAAAGGACTTAGAGTGAAAGGGAAAAAAACTGACCAAACAGAGTCAGAGGGTAGGGACAGAGTCAATGGGAAACAATAGGGAAAATTTAGAGAGTAACAGAACAGAGATGCAAAGAGTGAGCAAAATGAGGGAGGAAAGGAGGAGCAGATGCACAGAGAAAAGACAGCCTGCTATTTGCAGTCCTGGAAATAGTGACAGGGTGAAGGCTTGTGATCTGGTACTGGATTTTCAAGCACTTTTTTTTTTCCATAAGATGTTCCTGTATTTTCATCTGGGTATTTCTGTGACCTCGAAAAGTCACTTTATTTCTTTTTACCACAGTTTACTTACCTGTCATTTGGAGGTGGTGCTAATATCTCCATCACAAGAATATGGGTATGTTTGAACAAAAAGCTTCAAGACCACAGGTAAAAGTGCAAAGTATTACCACATTTAATCAGCTTTTCTCATATACAAGTACAAACACACTCAATGATACAACTATATATAGTGCTAAATATACATGTATAGAATAAATATATTACAAATATATGAACCCTTTTATTATTTATTTAGGCTAAGCTGACATTTCATGGTTGCTTGGTTACTAGAGAACAGTAACGAGAATCTGCTTAGTATATACTGCATGAAGAAGGAAGGAAGAGGGCAGTTGGATATCATGTGAGACACTGCCACTTGTTAGCTAGAGTCGGGGCAGATTTGCCCTTTTGGTAGGAAACATGGAGGAAGGCAAAAGAGATCAAAGCTGAAAAGAGTTCAGGCAGAGAGGCAGTGAGCCCAGGCATGCAGTGCATGTGGCTCTTGGCATTCCCATGACACCTCCACGAGTGTGAATCAAAGCTGAGGTCATCAGGAATCATGAAGCGTTCATGACTTCCATGACATATTCCATCTTTTGAGCTACACAGACATTAAGAGATCATAACTGATTACAAGGTCTGCCAGTCCTCACACTGGATCTCTTCTCTCCTAATCCCCATCCACATGCACAGTGGCATCCCCATATCAAAGCAAATGCTTTACTAACTTCAAGGAAGAAGGTTTTGCTGATCAGGAAAAACAAAAACAAAAAAAAGGACCAAAAAAAAAAAAAAAAAAAAAACAGAATCAAAAGCAGGAACAAAGTGTATTCTTCCCCTCCCTCATTCATTCTCTCTAAAATTTGCTTCGGCCATAATTCCCAGACTTTACTTGGCCTGATTTTGTAAATTCATGGAAGAGTCTTACGGTTCCGGAATTCAATTCACTGCTAAGGATAGTCTGGGTAGACTTTGTTGCTGGGAAACAGCTTTTCCAGACTGATGTCTTGTGTCGCCAGCTCTCACACCAGCCCAGAGAGTGTAATGTGGGACCTTAAATCAGTCCCAGGACAACAAGAGCTCACACCTCACCATTCCCTTAGGAACGAGGCTTCTGGAGTTGAACCTTCCCTGAAGGCACTTCTAAAATCAGACAAGGTGTCTAAGATAGAATTAAAGATATAGTGTATTTGCTACATTCCATATATTAAAAATAGAATTGCTACACTTAGAGACAGGCACATAGCAATTAAAGAATATCAGACTTTTTCTGTAGTTCAGCTGCCAGAAGTTCTCTCTCAGCTTCATCCAGTAAAAGAGATGCGAGAACACAGTTCTAGCAGAGATCCAAGTTTCAGAAAAGACCTTTGTCCAGGATGTTGCTCGGATATATATACTGGCTATATCATGTAACTTGAATACCTAATTCCCTCATGGGATTCCACTAAGAATCAGGATTTCATCCCCTTCTCCCCAGTCTCCAGCAACCCCCTATGACTCATAATGTCAATATTTATTAAAGGTAAATAATAAAGGTATTTCTTCCAAATTATTACTGACTGCCCTAACTATTGAGATGTTGTTGTCCCTGGATCATATCTAGGAACAACTCTCCTAAGCAGACAACTGAAAACCTCTCCACTGCCCAAGTTAAACACCAGTGTCTAATGTAACTCTAAACAAGGTGTTTGCATATTCACCACACACCAGCAGAGCATATGTGTGGGAGAGGACCAAAAGGACCACCACAGCCCAGTACTATGATTGCAACAGGAAACAGCAGAGGCTTAGGGGAAGACAGTGCAAATATGCAGTGATATTTCTCCCAATATACTCTCCAAGCATCCAACTATCCATGGCTGAGAAATTTCTTCAGCCAAAGATCACATCTGCATCTGTGTGTTTAATAGATCTTAATGGCCTTTTTCCCCATAAATGTGTCAAGCTGTTTTTAGAAAGGTTTATAATTTTGCCCTCCACATCATCCTGTGAATACCAGAGTTTAAACATGCATCATGTAGAAAAAGGTCTCTTTTTCTGTTTGTTTTGAACCTCTTGATGGATAATTTTACTGAGCACTCTTATTTTTCATAGTTGAAGAAAATAGTCATTTCCTAATAATTACTGACCTCCTAATGACCTTCTATGATTCTCCTAGATCTCTCATATTTCAATCAGACATCCCTTTTCCAAACTGAAAAGTCCTAACATCCTAAGGTTGCCTGATAGTAACCTTACTGCTTTGTTAGTTAAAACACTTAAAAGTGCACAGAACTGTAAAAATTGACATAGGTGTAGTATAAAGTCAACATACATTGTACAAATATATTACTGAGAACAGCACATGCAGTCCACTACTGGCTCTTGATGAAGACCACATAGCAAACAAACCTTAGAGAGAACAATGTGCTTGGGACAAAACATACCTAAAACCATACTGAAGTATACTCTTCAGGGCGGTACAAGCAAATTCTTGCTCAAAATTCAAAAAATATGCTTAGCTCAGTTAAACTGATATAGAAGCAGCTGTGCTGCCACAGAGATCAAATGTCTGCCATGTTCTGATCAGCCTCATTACAAAGCCTGTTCTGCATGAGGCTGAAACCCATTCAATAAAAGCAGCTCAGACTGCCTGAAATCAGATCTAAATTACAGTTCCAGCAAGTTTCAGATTAAGCATAACTGAGCAGGTTTTTAAATTGCTTTGAATTTTGAAGGCAAATTCTCCAAACCTGGGGTTTGCTTTTTTACCGTGCTCCTGCACCCTGGTAAGTAAACAGTATTGCTCTTTAACGACCTTAGCACAACATAAGTCTTCCTACTGCCTCACCAGCTTTGGGTGCTATCTCAGGCAGAGGATCTGTACAATAAATCATGGTGGGGGTAAGGCATATGACATCTTATGGTCCACATGTAAGAGCTAAAGGAGCTTCAAAAGAAAGACTAAGACTTGAAAACTCTCACCTTCAAATTATAGTACAGGTTTACTCTGTACCCTCAAAGATTGTGGCATGAGGAGCTGCATGCTTCTGAAAGGTATTGAAGTGACCCTTGACTGTTACACTACCTACATGCTTAGCAAGACTGACTTCATGTTCATCATGTAATCTGAAGGCATCCAATAATAACTACTCTAAAAAAGTCAGACACGTTTTCATATTTAATGTATATACTGTAGCTAAATAAAAACCATTTTTGAAGGGTAAATAATTGCAGAGGAAGAGAAAAATTCAAGAGCGTAGGCTTTGAAGATGCACTTTCAGCTGAAATATTTAAAAAAGTGATTAGTTGAGACAGAAAAGCAGGAAAGCTGTTCTTATACGGCTAAATTGACACTGGAGGAGTGTTTCACACTTACTGTGGTGTATAAGTAGAAGGAAAAAAGGAGATACACATGTAGGAAGGGGTGGGATGCAGGTTATGGTCTAGCAGATGTAGTAGGTCTAGCAGATGTAGTAGACAAAAACAAGGAACTTGAATCAGAAACTTGCCTTGCCCTGGGACTAGGGGAAAGTCCTTTATTCTCCAGACTGACAGCTTTTCCATTTGTACTAGGGAGGCAAATCTTACAAATGGGGCATTGTGAGAATTAATGGTCAAAGAGGTTTAGGAATATAAGTAAAATATGGTACAGCCAACTACAGACATTGAAAAAAAAACAGGAGCTGGATGCCAAAAACAGTCATTACAAGGTCTTCATTCTTTTTCTCTAGAAATGATGCTGTGTTTAAATTGCCTTTGAAGCACCCTGATCCCAGCTCCCCAATGTGTGACAAGCACAGTCACCAAAAGTAGATAGTGACTTTGGATCACCCTTGCAGTGACTCTGGATGGCACAGTGAAGAATTTCCAGGTCCTCCCCACAACCAGCAGTGACTTTTCCCAGTGCACCTCCCCATCTGCAAGACCAACAGTTAATTAGTCACCTTTCAGCCCCACCTCTTCTGTTATTGACGCAGTTCATCCAAATTTATTCCCCTCTTCTCCTAACTTCTTGGCACACCTCTGTTGGATTGGTGTTCACTTTTCTATTCCTGTCCAGAAGGCATAGATTGAGTTAAAATGATGTGGAATAGGAAGGGGTAAAACAACATAGCCAAAGGTTCTGCTTGACCCTTTCTACTCCTTTCTTGGCTAGGATAAAAAAAAAGAACTCTAGACTTTTTAAACTCTTTTTCTCTCTTCCAGGCTAGATACTGCATTTCTAAAAGTGACTGGAGCAAAACAAAGTCAAACCATTTTCCCCAAAGGTGAAAAGGGGAGCAGCACTGCACAGAGCAACATCTGTTCCTTCGCTGACCACTGACAGAAGGTCATCTGTGCTCTCTCCCAGGTTATAACCAAAGTTTTCCAATTATTTTTTTTCTAAATCTACAAAATTCAGTAGCCATCTGCCTAATGAAACAAGGGGCATCACTGGGGAAACAGCCCCCTTAAAATCATTACAAAGACAAATATCATGAACTGTGGAATGTCTTTTGCAGATGGATCTGCCAGGTAGGCAGGATAGGGAGTGCCAGGTCTGAAGCAAAGAAACTTGCAAAAATCAGCTCCTGAATCTGGGAATGGCTCCACTGGGAAGAAGGAGAGAAACGTGTTACAATGGACAAAGAGAAGCTGAAGTAAAAGTAAGGTATTTCCTAGAGGTAGAATTGAAACTATTGGGATATACAGGTCACTCCTCACCCTACTTGCAGTAATACCAGCTCAAGGTTTGTCATCACAGAAATAGCCAGGCCTGGACTTGGGCAGCAGCTGGAAGGGCAGCACAAGGAAACCAAGCAGGAGTTGCGTTAGTGGCTCTGTGGACAGCCAACACCTCACTTACAAGACAGTAGCTGAAGATGCTGTCTGCCAGTTGGCCCCTGATTCTCCTAAAGCTTTGGAGGTCATCATTTCCTCCTTTTTAGAACTGTGATGCCCTAAGTCATACAAAATAAGATTTTATCTGCTTTACCTAACGCTAGTAAGCCTAAGATAGTAAGGCTTCTGGAAAGCCCTCAGTATGGCTGACTGCTGTTTCTCTCATGCTTTCACAGGTAGAAGTAACCTTGCTCTCGCCACAGACAGCTCTCACTGCTGCTTTTAGTGGGGATGAAGTATGTCTCTCCAGACAGATATGCTAGGCTGGGACAGGAGCAGATTCAGTTCAGAAACAGAGACTGGAATAAAAGAGGCTTAAGTAAGGACTCCTGGATGTCTTACGAAGCCAAAGAGGACTATGATCATACCTGATGCCAGGCAAGGAGGCCACCACCAAACTATCATTGTGTGCAAGGGACTAGAAGTGGCAAAAAGACAGAACAAATAGTGGAGATTAAGTGAGAAAAGGAGAACTGTGAGGCCAAAAAACAGCAGTTAAGATGGCAAACTGCAAGCTGGACAAATGTTATTCGGCTCTCTCTCCTTACTGAGCGAAAGCACTTTGAAAATAAGTCATTATTATTATGAACAGAAAGAAATAATCCCAGTTTTGCTCTGTCATCTGTCCGTTCAGTTGAGAAATGTCAGATGCAGAGGGAGGGGGAGGAGGAAAGGTTCACATCAGACAACATCCATTTGTAAAATTGTATCTGCCAGTTTCCCAGCAGCTGTGATCTCCAGTTAATATCGGGAGTGAATCTGAGAGGCTAGACAGAGGGGGGCTGGGGGTGGAGGAATAATGGCTTCAGTTCTCCCTAGCAGTATTTGGCACTGGAGCCAGCACCTGGTAACAAATTGACTCAGTCACTAGCTCGCACATGCTCCCTCTCTAGTAATGGACTCCTTACTTATTAGCAAATACAACTGACAGTAAAAATAAACATATTTGCACCCTCCCCCTCTCGTGCTGCTGACACAGAGCCCTGATTGACGGAGCTCAATGAAAGGAGAGAAAAGGAGGACAGTTGCTGCTATCAACCAATTTTAACATAAGAGCTAATAATTATTTCTTATGTTTACACAGTATCCTTGTGTCATGATCCGATGCTCTGTAAAGCACAGACCGCAGTCTAGCAAGTTCTGAATGGTTTGCAGTACATAACATTGAGAAAGGGCTCTCAATCTAAACTTCACTGTTTAGTTGCTCAGAGGTGCCATATTTTAAGTTTATTCATTTTCTGCTAGCACTGAGGGTGCCCAGTGCCCAGAGTTAACAGCCTAGAAAACAGAACCACAGAAAGCTGTCAGGTTCTGTTTTGTTTGCAAAGTGAGCAGAGTTCTTTGGTTCTGAAGTATAACTGCGGAGACATGTGCCTTAGTCCAGAGATGAAGTGTTTTGGCAAATGTAAGGAAAAAAATACAAAGATATTATGCCTGAGTTATCTGAGAACTCAGGAAAAAAAAAAAAAAAAAGAATATTTGCTACCTTTAAACAAATAATTAACCAAATCTTTATGCACTGAGGTACACAGCAGTTGAGATTATAACTCAGTGAGGAATTGTCATTACACTGGATCAGAACGAAAGTCAAGTCTTCATCATTCCAAAAGTATATCTAGGCATTAACAATGTACATATTCAGCAAAACCCAAAAGCTACACAGGGATCTTGCCCAGCAGAATGCAATGGCAGATGCAGTTTTGTGCAGAAGCAAAGCCTCTACTTCCCATCAAATATTATACAGCACAAAAATTTCAGCAAAGAACCATTATGCACATACTCTACAGCCTATGTCTGGAGACACTATTTTGAGCAAGAGCCGTATGTAAGTCTTCTAGCACACAGTGTTCTGCATGCATTATCCCACTTCACGTTACTCACTGCACATATCCTCCTGCCTGAACTGTCAGCTGCAATCTCACCAAAAAGGGCAACAGAGCTGAACCCTTTCCCCTAGTATTTAATATCTTGGAGTCCATCTGCTTCTTTGAGGTTGAATTTCTGTCAGGGTGGGAGGGTATCTGGCAAGGACCCATAATTTCCATAGCAGAAGAATTTACCATGAAGTACATTTTATGCCAGAGTATTTCTTTTTAAACTGCAGGGCTGCATTCTTCAGGGAATAACATTCTAGTCTTATGGTTGCAAAGAAACCTTAAAATACCAAACAGATCTAACCTGGTGCAACACTATCCTTCTGGATCTCTGGCCAGAATGGAAGTGTCCTTTTCCTTTCTCTGTGAGGGAAGTGTTATGCCACAGCCAGTTCCGTGGCACTTCAACACTTGTGAAAATGGCATAAAATCTTCTCACTTACTAACTGCCAAATGTATTACCTCTATTACACACATCTTAATGGGAAGAGCAGCTGAATGAGTTTGAGATTCTCTACCTAGTACAACCAGCAGTTGAGGTATCAAACCTCAGGTTACCACAGCCTCTCTCATCCATCTCCTTGTCAACGGGTTCAGCAGTACAGTGTAAAAACTCATTCCACGCTGAAAATAAGAAGTGCCATGCAAAACAAATCCAATATAACCTCAATGTTGTTACCAGGAAAGACACAGTATTAATGTGAACTTTACCATTTTAAATATAAATACTTGGGGATGAGGAATATTCCAGAGAATTGACATCCAAATGATGGAAAAATACATGGGTTTTGTTTCTAGCACTTGGGTGGCAAGACCATATCAGAGCTGGTTCCTGCAATTAATCTAGCCTGGCCAATATTCTCCTTCCCTTCTTCTTCCTTTTGACTTCCTCTTTCTTCTGCCTACCCAGCACTCCCTGTCTACTGGCATCTGTTCTTCCTTGATGCTTCTAGCATGATATATATTAGCTTTGGGACTGAAAGAAAATGACATCGAACTGAGATCAGCTACACTGGCAGTAGCATTTAGAGTTAAGGGCTGGAGGTTCTAAAATCTCAATCCTTTGGGAGCTAGGGATAGGATTTTCTTTAAGGGCCAAGGTCCTAGAGGAAGCAGAAAGTGAAAAGGTTCCTTAGGAAGAGGAAGGACGCACTATCTGATCCCCACTTTTCACTTCAAACAATCAAGATCACATCTATTTCTCCTGCATGCTCCTGCATCCTCCTGCACTGCTTGAGAAGGAAAGCCATCATTTTTCCTTCCCAATCTAACTGTGGCACCATGTTTTGCACAAAAACCCATCTGTTGTTGATGTTCAGTTGTTCAGTGCGCTCGACAGTTCTCTGTTCCCCTCCACCACAAGCTGTTGCTGTAGGGTTCAGTTCTTCTCATTTGCTTTCTTCAGACATGCCAACAAGCTGCAGCTCTGAATGACTCCTAAAGAGTACACAAGACATACAGCTTCTGATCTTGCTGATATAAGTGTTTGTTTTGTAACCTTTATCTGTTCCTGATATCATACCTGAATTCTTCTTCTACAAAAACCACTTTATTTTTGTATCCAAGCTCCTTGAGTCTCTTTCACTGTGTTCAGCACATCCTGCCTCTGGGGCCACACCTTCTGATAAGATCAGGTGAAGAGAATCAGAGCAGCTCTGTAATAGCAAATTATGTTTGTTTTAAATCTATATTTGTCATGCCAGTATGCAACAGAGAAGATTCAATTAGCCACTGAAGCTCGCTTTTGGTATGTTTTCATGAGTGCAGTAAGAGTTTTGATGCATGACTTCAGGCTCCTTCAACAAACAAAGAACACACACCATGAAATTAAGAAACATAATAACGTACAACAGAAGACACTTGGCTGCTGTTTTACATTTCACTGAGAAATGGGCCACCACCAAACACAGATCAAGATGCCTAAATTTGAAGACATTTTTAAAATCAGATTCAAATTTTACACTACAGTCTCAGTTAAATGACAGAAAGAAGCTAATCGCACAGGGCCCTTGCAGAACAGCTCCCCCTTGCCCTCCAGAACTGAGGAGGAAGGAGAAAGCAAGGTAACTACATAAATGCCCGTGATGTGGCACAGTAGCACAACTCCAAGATTGTTCTGCTTGTTTGATGGCAAGGACATTAAAAGGACTGCTCTGCCAACCAGGGCAATGTGTAGATAGCATGACCCTGTCTATATTCCTGTCATGCTTCCTATTACAGGTCTGTACAAGTCTGAAGGGGATCCATCCAGCTGCATGAGTCTTGATACATCTCTTCAAAGCAGAAGATGTCCATCTGGTGTCAGTGATGCGGTGTAGATGAGTAATATTAAGAGCCATCATTTTGAGCCTCTGTTGGACTTGCCATGACCTTTTCTGAGCAACTATAAAATGCCATCTTTGGGATAGTCAAGGTGGTTCTCAGTGAAGAAGGTCCTCAGGTTTGCCAAAGTATCTCTGAGGCAGTGCTAGCTCTGTCAGCCATGTCTTATCTGACCTTCCCTGATGACTACAAGTGAAATGATACCTTTGATTTTGCAGATATTTTACAAAGATTCATTATTTAACATCTACACTTCCCCACATTTGCACTTACTTCTTAGTCCTCCATTCATGTTAAGACAGGAACTCAAACAAAAGAACCTAGTTTCAGGGCAACAAGAGAAAAATTATTTGGCTCTGATTTCCAGCAACTGCTTTTTTCTACTGTGATTCCTCACAGAGAAGATTTTCTCTGAGGTTTTGCGAATGCTGGCAACCTTCAACCGGAAGGAGCTGCTCTACACCAGCGAGCTTTACCAGCTGAAGTTTGGCTGGCAAATTGCTTATAGCTTAGCTGTTCTGGCAGTACCCATTAATGCGTGTCTGTCTGTGCTGCTACTATTTCCACACAGCACAGCATGAGATTGACTCAGACAAAGAAAATAGCACCTGCAAGTAGAAACCTGGGGTTTGCATCCAGGTGTGAGCAGCTGGGGCTTTGTCATATGTCTCAGGTTACGAGGAAGCCACAGTTGGGAGCATATGGCTGAAAAGTAGTGTAGGAAGGTCTTATCAAAACTGGCTCTGCCATTCTAGGATTGAAGAGAAGATTTCATTCTCCAAAGAGCTGCCAATCCAGTTCATTTTTTTGCCACTGACAGTATTTTCTAAGTTTAAAAATAAGCTTAGTGAAGTATGTGCTCCCTAACAATGCACATCTCTTCAGTTCCAAAAAAAAAAAAAAAAAAAAGGCAGTGTGTGAATCAAGCGCTGCAAACCAGAATCATGTATAAACAAATTATAGTTTAAACTGACATGTCTCAGGTATCCCATTTAGATCTTCAGATCTTCCACTTCAGATCTTCCAAGGAAATAGGTTTTCACCACTGAGAAATATATATGCAGTAAAAAGCAACTAAAAAGTAAAAAGTATAAAGCAACTTTAGCCCCATGTGAACCAAAAGTAGGTTGGATATCTATTTTAAATAATCACCCAAATGTTAATTTTTCATGACGGAAGGAAGACCTGAGAGGAAAGGAACATTCCCCTCTTCTAACCCTTATATTCTTCTCCAAACTACTATTTGACTGTTCAGGTCTGGGGCAGTGTATAGCACACGTTCAAACAGGTAAAGCCCTGCTTCAGTAGTTACATGTTAACAAGGACATCTTCAGAGATAGTTTTATCTCACCTTGCATTGTGGCTGGGCACACCCTGTCTGTAGGGCCCTCTCTGAATATTTCAGGCATCATCCAAGTGATAACTAGTCTGAGAGGAAGAGGAGAAGCCAGGAGGAGAAGGAGGCTCTCCACATACATGCATGCAGCCCAAACCCTTCTTCCTCATGACATTCATGCTCCCTCTTCCTTTCCCCGCATGGGATGGTGACCCTGCTGGAGCAGTGGCAGCCCAGGTGGCCACAGGGCAGGGAAACGGGCACAGGCTGCATGTTGTTCGCCTTCTCCCACAACTGCCCCTCCGCACAAAAGGGAAAAAATTCAGCAAGCAAAGAAATAAGGCAAGTGCTGCTAAGTGGCTCATTGGTTTCTATGGCAACTGGCTCCGCTCTACTCCAGCTGCTTACCCCACGGTCCCTCTGTCACCCTATTTTTAGCTGGAAGATCAAATAAAAGAGGAAAAGTGTTGGGGGTTTGGGGAGGAGAGGGTTGGGAGACCTTCCTGAGTTTTGCGGAGAGGAAGTGAATATGGCTGCAACCTTGTTTTGCTTTTAACTACAAGTTAAATTCTCACCGTGGAAGCTTCCTATGCGATTCCTCAGACCTGATGTACAGCTGGGCCCAGTATTTGCCAAGGCCATGAGAAAAAGTGTGATCAAGGCAACCCACCAGTCACCTCAGGTGAGGCGGAGGTGGGAATTTGACCTTAGCACTAAAGGTGGAAAGGGCACCAAGGCTTCTGCATGCCCTCTCCCCTCCTCCAGCACAACACAGTGAAGTGATGGAGGCCAACACATTTTTTAACTCTTTGGTCAGTAAAGTTATTTATAGAAAATAAAAAGAAAAAAAAAAAAGAAAAAGAGAAAAAGGAAAAAAAGGAGAAGTCTGTCTATGTGCTTTCTGTCCTGCATGGTGCAACAAAACACTTGTCAGGGATGCAACATTAATTGCGCAAGCACCTCACGGATGTAAGACCTGGAACCAAATTCATTCTGGCCTTGTGCAGGCTATATTTTACTTAATGGATTTTGGTGCTGGAGAGCCAATTAGCACTTTACTTGTGATCTGCAGTATAACTCCTGCTAAATCTATGGCAAAGATATTTTAGTCTGCAGTCTTAGAACACATAGGAGTGTGTGTTCAGAAAAAGATGGATCCCTTCAGTCTCATTCTATTGACTACTTGCCTTTCCAGAGCAGATGTACCCAAATACTATGAGATACAGCTATTTCCAAGAAATTTCTAGTTTCACTCCACTCCCTCTTCTTGGAAATTCTAGAAATTTTACAAGAAATTGTTTAAATTATCCTCAAAATAGTAATCCTTAAGCTCCAAAACAAAGGAGGTTCATGTCCTAAATATTAATACTCACTTTTTTTTTTTTTCATTTCACTCACTTTTTTCATCAACTGCCATGACATTTGATGCCTGCCTTCAAACCACTCCTGCTATCAGGGTTATGGAAGGCTACCTTTGTACCACTCATTTTCATTTGCTACCACGACTAGGGATATTGATCTGTGTATCTCTGTTCACACAGCAAGGCTTCCCATTTTGGAGCTGTGATATTGTCTGACTAAGAGGACAAGAGGAAGATCAATGATTTCTAACAATGATCACTTTTAAGAAGAAGTTCATTGGTAAAATGACTTACTGGTCCAAGTATCACATTTGCAGTCTCTGCAACCATTTTTGTATCCTAGTATGCATTAACACTCTTGCTGTAGATGAAAGCCGTATATTGTAAGGGAATCGTTCATTTTAAAAATGTTGTTGGCCATTGCACATGATGATAAAGCTTGGCAAAAATGACACGCACAGAGCAGCTGACAGAGGCTGATACAACCCACAACAAACCCTGGGACTGGGACTGAGGCCTGAGAGTGAGCAGGGACAGGGACAGGAATGGTTGGGAGGGTCCTCAGGGTTCTGGCAAGAAATTTTAGAAGGCAGCTCAAGGAATATTTTATTTTCTAGGAGTTTGGAAACTGGCTTACTCCACAGAGCTACTAGGATTTTTCTTTACTTTAGAATACAGCCTCTAAAGCATCCAGTAGCAACATGCCTCATGGTTTAATTACCACCATGTGAAGTACCTAAGTACTGAATTTGCCAACTTTTCCTTGAATAGCCCTTTATCAGTTTGTAAAGAGAGACACACACAGAAAAGGAGGTCCCAACAGACCTTTTCTGCTACGTTACTTTAGACACTTTGATCAAGTCCCTTCTAACTAAATTTCATTTCTTAAAGCCACTACCAAGCTTGTCCTCCCCAGGGAGCCTTTTAAGACCCATTATCAAAGTCTTTCTTAGCAGGAGACAATACACTCCCTGGTGTGTCCTGCATCTCTGCACAGTCTAGGGGGCATCAGGATGAAAATCCACAAAAGAAAGTAGAGAGAGAACTCAGAACTACTAATCTTCTTCTTAAGGACCTGGACGAGTGATCCCTTCCCTGAGAAAAGGACAGGCCAGTGGGAAATGTACAGTAAAGCCAAAGCCAGAAAGAGGCCAGTTCTGCAGGTACTTCAGCTGGCCCAGAAGAGATAACGGGGAGATCATCAGCAGTGAGGAGCCCCAAAGGCAGAAGCAAAGGTGACCTGAAGGAAAGAAAGTAGGGCAAACCTGCAAGGGAAAGAAGACAGGAAGAGAGAAAATACATGCAACTAAGTACACAGGCATAGCAAGAATGAACTGCAGCCTATGCTCGGTGGTGATGAAGCACCTGGTGCCCTGAGCAGTAAAAGGATGAATAGCTCCTTTTAAAAGGGTCGTCAAGGACTGAAGAGAAAGCAACCAAATGTGTATGTCCTCAATTTCCTCTGCAGGTTAGCTACAGAAGGATGAAGCTCTGTTACTACCAAAAATGTTCCTTAATCAAGAAACCCTGCCCCGCTTGCAAAATTGGATCTTGGCTTTCCTTGGAAAGCATTTGGGGACCTACAGGTGGTAGGATTTTTATTTATTCTGTTTCCTGACAAGAGGAATGTATGAGCACTTGCAGATGAAATGTGTGTGTGCACGTTTAATATTAATTTATGGAGAGTAGTTATGTGCAGCCTTGAAATTTGTTTTCCATGTGTACTAGTGCCAGGAAACTTGAGCCTTTGAATGTTTATGAAAAATGAGCACACATGCAGACAATGCTGACAGAGGAAGATACTCTTTGAAACGTGCCTATTTACACACTCCTTTTGTACTTCTCATTTGTCCTTTTTCAGCACTTTTTAACCTGGGAAAGTTATCCTCAAGAGGTAATCAGAAACTCAACTGTCAAATAAAGCAGAGACACTGCAAAGATGGTACCCAGCAAGGCATGGAGCCTGTGACTCATGGAAATGTGTGAGGAGAAATTTTTAAGAGGTCTAACCAGAGTGTAAGGTCTAATAAAATAATCATTCTCCAGGCAGCAGTGGGGACCCATGGCAGATGGGACATTCTATCTCCACTAATTACTAGAAGACCAAGTTGAAAAGAAAATACTCGTATGAGAACCAGCCCAGTGGAACTGTCTTTTGTTTCTGTTTCTTCAGATGGCAGCAAGGTATTATAGAACTCTTCAGTCAGGGTGATGCAGCCTAAAACTCAGGATCAACTGCTTCACCAAAGTAACCAGGATGTCAGAAAACATGTGCAGAAGCATCAAAACTTACTTGTTCTGCAGAGCTCTTGGAAAATCCTTTCTGATAGTGGTCTTTGGGAGAGCTGAACTACAAAGTTTGTGGGTACCAGTGGATTTTGGAAGTGACCACTCCAACAGCTGTTACCATTCTGATGAGTTCAAATCTCTCATCCTCAGCGGGAAGTAAGAGAAATCCAGAACACAGAGATAAAACTCTCTTCCAGAAAGAAAAGTAAGCTCTCTGGAATGTCCTGTCCAGTAGATCTTCTCCACGGGAGATACTCAAGGAAGGAAAGCAAAAAGTCAGACATATATCTTTTGCTCCTTTGTAAATGACTGCTGAGCATTAGAGAGGATATTCCTTTGCCAAGGAGAACTTCAGGGTCATCAGATCTCCTTTAGAAATGTAATGCTTGCACATTTATCACCTATTGAGTTAGACTTTGTCCAAGCTTGATTCTCTTAATACCAAGCAAGTGTGACTTGTAATGTCTAGTCAGGATGTTAGGCCACTGGTGTCCTCTGGCTTCTGGGAACAAAATCAGAGAGGAACTGAATCCTGAAGCTGTTTCTTTCCTCATCAGGGGCTTTAATGGGGTCGAATAATTCCATTACTCTGCCCAGAAAGGACAGGCAGTCTATCTTGTCCTTCTCAAGTCTATTAGCTTGTTCATAATTTGAACTGGTGATCTTGAAAAAGTTGGTATAGTTTAGAGCCTGGGAATCTTCAGAAAAGAGATACATCACTAGCTTAAGCAGGCCACCCTGTGAGATGCCATCACTCAGTGCAAAAGGCCTGTAAGCAAATTTCCATTCTACCGCATATCCCAGGCTTGTGTTGTCTATGTTTGTCATAACAGCAGTTTATTCACAACCTTAAAACTTCAGCCGCACCTTGGCACCCAGTGACTGTGGTTGCCTTGGATGCAAAGAGAGATGGCAGAAACATTTCAATGAAATGTAAGCTTGCTTCAGTGAAAGAAACAGCACCAGAATGAAACAGGGAGGAGGATGTTATGTTATGTAAGACATCCAGGAAAGAAAGTATATAGAGCACTAGCAGCGTTCCACTAGGCAAAGAGACCTATAGGTGTTGTTTCAACCACTGGTAGTACATCACAGTATGGTGATATTGTAACTGCCCTTCTGGTCAGCATCTGGAGCTACTGTTCAGCCAGGAGACAGCTCAGAAGGTGCTTCCACTCTACAGCAGGAAACGGCTGGCTGGAAGTTAGGCTTTCACTACGGACATGGACCACAAGAGTGACCTGGAGGAGTTTCAAACAGGTCATAAAAGCAGCCGCATCCTCAAAATAGTTTTCCAATGGCATGAAGTAGGCTCAAGAGGTACAGAGAGGTTCCAAAGGTAACATATGACCTGCTGAGTTCCTCAGCACCTAAAATTCTTGAAGATTTGTTCTCCTGCCTGATCTGTCTCACTGGTTGCACCCTGCACAGGCACATCCCTTTCTCCGTGAGACTTCTGTTGATGGATCCCCCAAGACTTTTTGTCTCAAGTGCACCACTATGAAACATCATTGCAGAAAATTACATGACATCATTCAGCAAGGGACAAAGATCAAACAGCCAACTTGGAAGTGGGCTTGTAACATCATACTGCGTGATTCCTACAAAGGGCTCTAATATTGGGAATAATGTAAGGAACTGCCATAACAGCAATCTGACAATTTAGTGTTGCTATGCAACTTGAGTTGTGAACAGACTTTTGTGGCTGCTTCTTGTTTGTTCATTGACTGTGCAGTGACAGTATCTGGCAATCTTCCCCCCACATTACTTTACCTAAAGCATTAAGAATTCACGTGCAGATTCTTCTGCCAAGGTGTTCTCTTCCAGCCAGCAGTCTCCGAGCAAACTGAGACACAGACACCAACACTGCTTTTTCTAATCCTCTCCTCCTTTTGTGCCACACTCACATATCCTACTGCTTACCTTTACACACATTTTTCCTTTCCTCTGTCTGGTCCTAGCTCTTCTTCTTCTTCCTCCTTTCCTAGCCTGTCATCATGTTGTAAAAGGCAAGCACTAGCTTTGAAAACTTTTCCCTTGCCATGTCTCAGCTCTCATCATGCCAGTTCATGCTCTTTCCTAGCTTTGTACATAAGGTTCCTTCAGATCTTGCCATCTTTCTTCTATGTTTTCCTACAGACTCATACAAGGTGAAAGTTCCTCTTGTTTTATTCACCTGTTCTGCTATTGCTTGATACTGCATCAAAGCTTTGACTACTTTCAGAATCCTCGAGCAATGATGCCTAATACTATTTCCTTGGGACTCTGACAGTCTAACAAAATTCATTACTTAGGGAAGTGGACCTGTTAGTCTCCTGCCTGTAATCTGACTGCTCACAGTGATAACTCTTTGTGCCATCCTCAAGAGCTCTCCTTTAGGTTCTGGTATCTCTTGAATATCAAGATGATGGCCATTCTGCATCTCTATTAACCACTGCTCAGTCCCTATAATGCTTTGATATCACTTTTCAGACAACTCATGCTGTCCTCACTAATTCTGTTGCGTTTCTCTGAATTTCTTTGCTTTCTCCACTAAGTTTTGTGGTATTGCTTGTGTGATGTTCAATAGTTGCAGCTCAGAGTTGCCTATATTTAAGCAGTAGGAGAGTGAACACAGTGAAATGTGAACTGAAACTCCATATAATATTGTTAGAAATGAGAACAAGTAAAAGAGAGTCTGCCGTGCATGATATCTCCAGAAAAACATCTTTGCAAATATGTATCTGTACAGGCATTGTGGAGATAGGGTTTATGTTATACAGAGGAGAAAAGGAGCTGACAGTAGAGATTTTCAGTCCATATTGATATTTCACAATTGTGCATCTGTCTGCAGAACAGCTTTGGAGCTCTCGAAGTCACTGCATTAAAAAAAAAGGAAAGAGAAATCAATAACTTCACTCACCCTTTTACCATGGCTCAGAGGGTGGAGGAGGAGAGTGTCATAACAGCTCACACTAGTGAGAAAATTTTAATCGAAACAGTTTTTCAACCAGCAAATACTATTTGGATAAAATCAACATTTTTTCCCAAAATGAAAGTGAATGAAAAATCTCTATAGAAAAGGAGCTTCAAATAAAATTTTTTATATTCTATATGCTCTTTTCTATATTCTGTTATTAGCCTGGAATCAGGTTTCGAGGATATTAAAAAATTAAATCCTTAAATAGTACCCAGAATGTTTTTTTTTCCCTTCTTCTTCTTCAGCGTGTAAAAATCTCAATTATTTCATTCAGCAAAGACCAATAATGCTTGTACCACTTTCTGTAGAAAATTCATTAATTATTACTTGGTAGCAAAATCACTTAATGGTTTTGAAAATAAAACAAAAGATTACTTGTACTAAATTACATAACAGAATATTTAATTATGAAATTCACAGTATGCTAGGATCACTGGTAGGATTGCATAACATGCCGTCTTATGAGACTTGATTTGGTATAATGTAATTCTTCTCTACAACAGACATGTGAAACTATCAAATTTTAACTACATTTCAAAGCAAAATGTCAGCTTTTTTTAAAAAAAATAATCTAATTGAATTGTTCATAGTGTTCAGTTCTTAGGAAGTAATTGAAAACAGCAAGCATTTTTACTACTAAGAATAATAACCTTTAAAATAATTTTTGAAATTTTCTTCAAAATATACTTTTTGAATTTCAGCTAGCTCTCACTTAACCTATGATTCATTCTTTTTACTAATTCTTAATCTCCCTATTTGGAATAATTTTAAGGCTTTGTCTGAAGCAATCATCATAAATATAGCATGCACTTCATCTTGGTTGGTTCTACCAGCATTTGTCACTAGACAAACCAGATCAAGCTCCCCGTTTTCCTCAGTACTCATTTTTAGTCCAAGCTAGTATTTTTTATAGCTATTTTGGTAGTTCTCAAAATTATCCCAATTGGGATATATAAATGAGGGTAAATAAAGTCCAGATAAATCTTTCTTCTTTCAACCCAACCACATCTAAGAAATAGAAAAAACTCCCACCACAGCCCTGTTCACAAAATCCTGTAGTAGAGAAGATTTCGGATGGGACAGATAGGTCTCCATCCCTTCACTCATTCTGCATCTGGAGAACTCGGACTTCCCTTTCTATCATGTGCGAGCACGAAGGAGAGCAAAAGGTCTCCCTTCCCAAAGCAAACTGATCGGCTCTTAGTGCCGTCACCGTCTACAGTGAAACTGCAGCCCAAGGCCTCCACCTAGTGCCTGTTGGCAAGGTCGACACACCACCCTGGCTGCTAAACTTTTTGGATGAAAACGTGGGATGGTAGTGGGTGCTGAAGCTTAAAGATAAAGAACAGAAACTTGCTTTCTTTTTGAGACTCAAATATGTACAATACAAAAGTGAGTATCAGCTCATCATGAGACACTCAAGTCTTGTATGCAGTCACCTAGACCTCAAATAGCAATTTCTGGTTTTCTTTCAGAGAACATTATTTTTTTCCTCCCCATACAGACTGTGTTAAAAGCCAAGACTTTAGGAGGTTGCAACACAAAAGATCAGGATAAGAGAAGCTTGTTGGATTACATAGGATTGCTTCCTCCAAGAAAACTCTCCCATGCCCAGGAATATCTTCTTAAGCTTGCCTTGGAGCCCTGCCTTTAGTCCACAGTCAGTTGCCAAAGACCACTTAAGGACTTTTGAACACTTCAATTCCTGCTTATTGGAGAGACACTTAAAAATCAGGCCTGCCCTCTAGAACAGATACGATGATATACAGGAGCATTCTTGCCCACTGGTGCTTAACTCCCTCCTCCACTTTCATTTCATAGACAAGGTGGGACTTTAGCCAGCAAAAAGACTCAAGGATTCTGTCACCAATTATTTCTGCCAATGCCTTCTTCCATTTCCAACACAAGAGTGTGTATTTGCTGTTGGACTTCTATTTTCTCAAAGGCAGCTAAAGCTGTGCAATTTTGGCAGCTGTCAAAGCACAGGAAGCATCAGCCTTTCTGTTCAGTTCAGAGTAAGTTCAGTTGTCTGTGTGAAGAATTTTACTGTTGCCTTCCAAAGAAAGACTAGATGTTACAGTCTAATAATAAACAGAATAGATAAGAAGTCACCCTCAGAACTGTGTTCAAACTTCTCTGCTGAATGCAGGATTTAAAAAAACTCTTAGATAGGTGTTTCCAAGACAGAAACCTGTTTTGCAGAAGGCTTTTTTTCCCTGTTTTAGAAAATCTTTCTTCATCTTTTTGCTTCAGCCATTTTGGATCAAAACTTGTACTTCCCTCTGCTTTCATTTATGGAGGCTACAGACCATGTACTCCCTGTAACATCTCTCCTTATAGTTAGTTGGGTAAATGTGTGTGTGTAAATGTAGATACATACATACACATGTTCATGAGAAAACTCTGTTAGGAGGAGGTCACAGTTGATAACTTGGTCCTGGAACTTTTAAAATATGGAGTTGCACTTGGAAACTGGAATCCCTGAAAACCATGAAAACTTCCTGAGTCTTAACACCTAATCCAGCCACTTCCCTGAATTCTCACTATCCTATTTCTCTCATCCTCCCTCAGTTTCCCAGCTGCCTCATCTTTTGTCTGACAGGCATCTGAAATTTAGGGTATGTTTTGTAGAGCTTAGAGCCCATTTTAGCTATATCTATCCAAGCATAAAGGTAAAAGGGAAAGGAGAGGCCACTGATGGAAGAAATGATTGGAAAAGATGAATCCACATTGCCCCTCGGGGGATGATGAAGGCAGTGTGAAATACAGACAGTTCAGCGTCCTGCTAGCATGAGACCACCAGACTCCTCTGCTGGAGCTGCAGCTCCATCGCTTGTACAAGCTATACGGTAAAGACAGAGAGAACATTTTACTGACGTCACTATCCAGCATTACTTAGAACAGGGCTAAGCACAACTGCAGTAAGAACTGCCTCCGAGCTATTCTATTTATATTCCTACCAATGCTACCATTGGCACAGTCACCCTGCTGCTGAAATCCTGACCCTGCGCTGCCACAGCCCAGAGAAGATCGGCTTGGATTGTTTGAAAATGTGGCATGTCTTCATACCAGTAAAAGCAGCATTGGTAGGGGGGTGGAGTGTGCTATTTGCACAGGACCTGCGTCAGGATTGGCATTCAGTGAATAGCAAGGCATATGAAGGCATTTTATCCCAATATAGAGAATAACGCATCTTCCTCTGCGTTGCTGGTGGTAACTTTGGCAGTCCAAGGAACAATGATAATTGCTTGTTACTGTGGAAACAAGACCTCCAGAAATAACACTAATGATCCAGCAGGGTCGTGGGAGAAACACAAGCATACTGTCTCCTGCAAACACACATGGTTTGCCTGCACACAAAGAGATAGAACTCTGGGGAGAGGATCAATTTGTTTAAATGCAACAGCACCCAGCAGAGTCTCTACTCATTCCCCTTGCCAGTCTGAGCCCCAGTACAATTTAAGCGACTTGAAAAACATCAGGTAGTTTATGGAATCATTGCTTTTCACTTCCCTGGCTGACTTAAAACTTCCTGTTTGATTGGGAGATGCTCCCTTTGGAGGAGCCATCTCTGTTGTGTGTGCAATACACCTGAAGGGAAGGTGCCTCTGGTGATAAAAACCTGTTCTTATGAATTCCCTTACCCAGTTTGCAAATGCAAGGGAAACTGGTAATTTGGGGGATATGCCTGTAGTAATCTGAATGTGAGGTACTTTTCCTAATCACAGTCTATTGGTGAGCCATGACTCCACCCAAAGCAAGACAAAAGGAACAAAATGCATAGCAGAAAAGGGAAAGGATGTATGAAATACCACAGAGTTTACTGCGGCCTCAGCACACCATGTCCTTTTCCTCTTTCAGGCTCTGTTGCCCTTGGCAAAGAAAGGATGGTGTAAATGGTGTGAGATGGTGGATGGCAACCTGTGAACACAGCTATTTCATGCTCTGCATTCTTCTGCACTGTAAAGTCTTCAAATGCTGCTTTCTGCC
The DNA here is from genome assembly GCA_013398735.1 of Nothocercus julius. Lineage (NCBI taxonomy): Eukaryota > Metazoa > Chordata > Aves > Tinamiformes > Tinamidae > Nothocercus > Nothocercus julius. The sequence continues at coordinate 684,107 of VZSV01000215.1, read as the reverse complement.
CTCAAGCCCTATTAACACAACAGTGTGGTGGGAGGCTGCATATTTACAGTCAGTTCAACCTCATGCGCTAGGTGCCAAGACATGGAGTTTGTACTAAAACTGTCCTGAAGGAGACTTCCCTCTGCCTGCCAATGACTCTGAGGCCTCTAAGTTTTCACCAGACTTATAAAAGAAGTGTTTTACCCTTGAGAAGGGCGGGCAGGAGTTGGCAGTTGGCAGAGGAGAATAGCGTATGTGTGCCTCCTACCATTACTGCCTTGCTGTTAGCTTCGTGAGGGCGCCTTGCCGCATCTCCAGTGCTCACTGAATGCTTCCTGCCAACTTCGAAGCAGCCAAATGAGGTTCATTAACAGCATCCTTCAAGAACAATTTTGGCTACAGCTGGCAGTTCGTGGGGCAAAACACCACCTCAGAAAGCTCAGAAGATGAACATCGATGTCTGTAATCTCCCCCTCAGATGTACTTCCAGCATGTTCAAATACATACGCTGATCCAGAGATAATGGGGCCTTAGCAAAATGTACGGGCCAACGGCTTGTTTGCTTTCAAAAAATCTATTTATGACTGAGATATGGAAATCATACGGGAAAGATGGAAGTGGCTGTACTTCACTGATGACAGCTGCTGGGGCAGGCTAGGAGCTTCTCAAACAGAAAAGAAATAAGTAGGGTCACCACTTCGCTTATTATCAAATTCCCTCTAATTATTTATTATTACAGTTATACCATGAAGCTTCATTTAAAATCTGCACAGAATAAGAACCAACTCCAGTGATCGCCATTCTGCATAGCCAAAGAGCGAAAGAATGAGAATGAGAAGACAGACTGTGTGCTATGCTGTCTGCAGACAAGCACATGAGGCATAAAGGAGTACAGTGACTCACCAGAGTTATCTCAGGAGTTTGTGTTAGAGCAACTAGTACACTAATAGCAACTTCAGTCTACACAGTCTTTGTCCAGAGCTTTAATCATAAACTCCTCCTTTTTTCTTACAACCTAAAATACAGCAAAAGAACATGGGTAAGCAGTGGGAAGTGGTTTAATGCATAAAATGGAAAATAGTAATTAGAAGTTAAATGATCAACACGGTGACATCTCACTGAAATAATATTGCATTGACATAACATTGTGCGGGAGGGTTCTCAATAGTTTTAATCATTTTATTTTCTAAAGACTTAATGCACATTTATGTCATTTTTTCCCCATTCAAAAATACAAAAGAAAAACAAAAAGACTATTACAGGCCCCAAGTCATTCCCAGACACAGATGTCAAACAAAACAAATAAAAGTAGGTATATATTAAAGCCAATAAATGAGCAATCAATTTTTTGATGCTGAGCTGCTAAGACCCCATTTCAAGATTTTTGTGTTTCCCCAGCAACAAAGGGGCTTTCACAGGCACCTGAGCACAACATGGTCCCAGTGAGCCAGGCAGGCTCAGAGCTAGGAAAAGATGGAGCCAGTTGAATAAGGAAATAAATTGGGCCGAATACCTTTCATTCAAAGAAAGAAAAAGAGAGCTTAAAACCATACTGGCCTCCCTCCGGTCTGGTTATGTGAGGTGTTGCTCAGTGCAAGAAGAGAAGAGAAATGAAATCCAATTTGGATAATGATTTCAGAGGCCACACATTTGCCTAGAGCACCCCGACCCTCCAAATTTGGGAGGTTGCCATGGCAACAAATTTCAGCTCTAGGTAAGAAGAAAATGTTTCTCTATGAAAGCCATTTCGCAGAAGCATAAAAGCCCGAAGATTAAGCCCTACTGCACAGTTTATAATCTTTGTTGCCACATATTCACAACTAGATGAGTGTCTCATCTCAGGAACAGTTAACCAAATGCAAATAAATTGCTTTTGTTTTAATTCACTTGGTGTCCTAATGGAACCCATCTCTGTACTTTGAAATAACACCCTCAAACTTGAAAAAAAAAAAAAACAAAAAAAAGTAGCTATTCGTTTGCATCCAAACTGCATCTGAGGGAGTTATTAAAACTTTTGATTCTCAGAAAATAATCTATTCTTAATCTATTTCTTCTAATAGAGCTATTACCTTAAACCATATCTGGCTCCCATTCATAGCACTTTAAGCAAAGCAGGTTCAAAAGGAGCCCAGTCCACTGAGGCATAGTGGGGAGCCGAACAGGGCTCATGTTACAGGTTTCCACTCTTGATAATTTCAGGAAAGATCATGTCCAAATGTTCCTGCATTTGCCAGGCCTAGATGATATGTCAGTTAATAAAAGCCACCAGAGCAAACCCCCTCAGCTCCCATCCTGGGATCTCCAGGTAATCAGTGGGAACTGAGCTGCTGTTTCCTTGTTTGTCCCATAGCAACAACATCTTCACTCCCAGTAATTTCTCTCAGACTTAGAGAACACAGCTGCAGATGTAGGAAGCGTGGGAAGTCACACAGCCTTAGACTGTGCCATATTGGCATCTGGGTCCCAGGGACAGAGTCCCAGCTGCTAGAAGCTCCCATAATACCATTTACCTTCACACTACTGGGGATCAGCTTCATGGCATTTCACGGTGCCTTCCTCTTCAAGCTTTTCATCGCTGCGGAAGTCTCACACTGCACGCTTGCAAGAGCAAAACCCTTCCTCACACACCCACCAGCGTGGCGCTCACTCTCTGGCTTTCATAGGGTCAAATGAGCAGCAATATTATGCTCACAGAGAATAAAATTGTGCTTTAAGCAACATGCCTCTTTTATGGAAATTAAAAGAAAAAGGAGTGAGGATGATACCCAGGGGTCTTGCCTGCAGGTGTATTATGCAGCTAGCAATGTTCTTTCATCTCCTGTGTTCTCAGTACAGGAATAAACACCAGATCTCTCCTTCTCCCCACAAACCCGTGGAGCCATGGCCTGCCTGACTAGGCCCTGCCTGCACACAGCCACCTCACACAAGTGGCTCAGCACTTCGCCTATTTTCCTTTTGTCTCGCAGCCTTTCAAAAGAGCTGTGCTACAGTCTGAAGTCTTGACACTCCACTCCACTTCTTCTTTGGATTGCCTTTCACTGAAATGTACAAATTACAATCCATTTATTGTGTAAAGACTTACAGTGAACTGTGGCACAGTGAACTGTGGCACAGTGAATTGTGCCAGGTTAACTGTGCCCTGAGCCCCACAAACACGCGGCCAAAGTTCAGCCCTTGTCCACCTAACAGAGGTGCTCTTTGGCTAATTGATTATATCCTCTAGCCCTGAGAGCAGGGAGGGTGACGACTGCTAGCCAGGAAAGTCAGTGGCAATTTTGAGTCTTCAAGCAGCTGCAAATTTGTTCATGTGGTTCATGATGGGGTGAAGATCCTTGCCGCTTGTCTTTCTAAAAATGTCACAGGACTTTAAATAACATCTGCACTGGTGTTTCCAAGTTAAGCAACAGTGAGGCCTGTTCAGCGCAGGGCGGTCTAAGCAGTTATTGCATCTTCAACAGAACCAAGTGCTAAAATCTGCCTGCAATCTGTGTCCTGACGCTGGTGCTTGCAGGAGCAGCATGTCTGGGCTCAGCCCAGCCAACAGTCTTCCTGCTGTCTGCTCAGGCTCAATCCCAGGAGTCTTTGTCCTGCCTCACTTCCAGAACTGATGGGTGTTCTCCTGGCAGCCCTGGATAGCAATTCTCCATGAGAAAAGCATATAGGAGCAGGAGGGACATTCTTTGCTGATCTTTCCTGGTACTGGCAGGCGTCTTCTTTCTGGATGGAAGATAAAGCTAGTCTTTTCTGCTTGAAGAATTTTTATCCTTTTTTTTTCTTTTTTTTCCTAGTATCATTCCCGTATTTTGATCAAATTCCTGCTTGGTTTAATTACATACTTTCTATCTGAATTCCTGCCTAAGCTTGATTTAGAGAAATTATTCATTTCCCATCTTCAACATTATTATTATTGTGCTTATTTGCACAACGTGCTTAGCATTCATTGTACACATCTCATTGCCCTGATGGGCTCATCTAAGTGGCACTGGCAGGATGGAGCAGAAGAGCACTCCTCATCTGACACCCTGAAAAGTCAGCTCTCCACTCCAGCACATACGATCAAAGTTACACTGCTGTAGATTAGGGAACATTCATAGGTCACATTTGATGCATCACAAAAATATTACCAATTCCTCCACAGGGCACGCCTGAAAACTGAACAGCAGCTTTATTTAGCAGCACTATCTTTATCTAGCTGCATAGAACAAGCTATAGGAACCTAGGTTAATTTCAGACTACTAATGTTTTTCAGAGTCCACCTTCCCAGACACTGAAGAAGCTAGGGAAAACCTGAGTGGGCCTGGAAGAAGCACATGCCCTAGGAACTCATGTTGTATTTCCTTCCATACAGGATACAGTATTTATGGATTCTTCACCTTCCATGACCATCTTGTGTGAGTCTCGCACAGTGTGTGCTTTCCTGTCATGGGGTAACATATAAATACACGGAATTCCATTTCATGAAATACAGCTTTGTGAAAATGACATTTTCCTTGCTCCAGCTGCTTTCATCAGCTTTTGGACTGTGTTTCTCTCCTCCATATCCCCATCTGGGTTTTACCATGCAGAATCAGAGAAGAGCACTTTTTCCTTCTTCCCTTTTCAGCCAGACACTTGGTTTGAAACACCCAGGAGACTGACAGACTTGGGTCAATGTGACAGCCATTCTGCTGGCTAAGTGACAGACGTGCAGCAGTAGAAGAGCCAGAATGGAGGAGCGCATTCTCCCACGTAGGCACACCCACAGCTGCGACCATTCCCAGCACGTGAGGTCAGGCGAGTATTACTTAAAATTACAGTGAATATAAAATGGATGATCTAACACTAACAGCATTATATATTAACATGGGGTAATACTATCCCCAGGACATGAAAGAGCCTTGTGTAAATGTCAGAAGTGAAACAAACACCCAGACAGCCTATATTAATTATATCAACTGTGCTCTGGCTTTTGGGGTTTATTTGCTTTTTGATGTGGGTCAGGATCCAACTCCAAATACTGGGCATCAGAATCAAAGCAGCAGCATCTTCATAATCTGGCCAGAGTGCCCTGTGTGAGAAAGCTTCATTTGGATCTAATCATGGATGGACACAGGACAGTGATGCAGCAGAAGACAAGGTATTATTATGTAGCTGGCTTGCAGCCTCTTACCAAATGCAGAGGTAGAACCCAAAACAGCCTCAGTCTAAAGTGCAAACAAATTTCAGATGAGGTGACACCTGACCCTCTTCTTCTCATGCACGCTCCTTATTGCACTACAGCCTCTGAAATCTCTCTTGAGAAAGCAAGCAACTCCTCAGAGGCAGGAACTTTCAGTGTCATAATATCAAGCCATATCAACAGCAACTTTCCAGTAACCAGCTTTCACTAGCTTACAGGTTCATTCATTATACATGGAGGTGGCTTAAAATTGACCATTCTCTGAACGCATGACACTCTTCAGTCTCCTCCCTCCCATCAGTAGGATCCTCACTCCTACTACCAGTATGGCAGAAGGGGCAGCCATTCTTCATCCACTGACATTCAAAACTCATTATCCAGACTTAACCTGCAGGTGACATTGTAGCTCTGGAGACAGAAATGTCCCACGTCAGGAGAAGTTGAACAGCTTGGGACAGGAACATCTGAGCTGTCCTACCTAGACCCAGAAGAGGAAGCCTGTCCACATTCTTGAACATATCTCCCACATTCCATAAACTTACTCAAGATTTCTCTTCTACTGAACACAAACAAATATATACATGCCACACCCAGGAGTTAAAAATCCACGTTCTTCACCACATACAGGCATGAATCTCCCCTGATACACAATCCTGAGTAGTTACACACACAGCACAACTTTTATGTTACCTCATGGCTTTGTGGGCATTGCAAGGGCTATAATCAGGTAATTACCAAAGAATTTAATGTTTTTTTTTTTTTTTTAAGCATGTTCCTAGCTTTCATGAAAATGTGGCAAGTTTGCAAACAATGAATGTTTTGAGCCCAGACGGCACGTTAAAACATGCCAAAACATACTGCTTTAGGTTTCTTTTGGTTGTGGTTCAATCTCGTAATTTTAAAGACAATCTCATTTGGGGGAGGAGGGGATCTTGGCATATGATTTCTGCGTATTTGGGTTGGCAGCACTGTTTTCAATATGCAAACATTCTTCTATACTCACTAAATACACACATGTTCAGGGACAAGCTTGTTATTAGTAAGTTTACACAACATATTTCTGGCAGTCACAAGCTCATGCCAGTCCACAATACAACATACTCGGTGCTTACCTGTGGTGAAAGGTCCTTTTTCCACTCCCTTTGCTTGCTATGGCAGATGCTATCCAAGCCTTCAGAACAATTTCAGAACTGACTTGCCTGAGGTTCACTCTGAATATGCTTGGTATTAAAATGTCACTCTTCCCCAAGCCAGTTGCCACCAACAGTTTCCCTTCTCTTGCCCCTCATGACTTCAGCTGGTAGGCAGCTTAGTCAGACATTTTTAAAAACTGGGCACCCTGTATACAAGGGCTGAATGCCCCCTGGACTGGCAGCAGCTCTTTTCACTTTGTGTAGCAGTATCTTTGCCTATGTGAAGATACTCTGTGTGGAGATGGGGAATATTTTGCATAACCTGATATAACACAGCTAGGTCAGCAGGACTTTGCAGTCCAGGCAGAGCCACATGCAATGCTCTTGTGTTGCAGTTCCAACCTGGCCAGAGACGATTAGACTACGTACCCTTTTCTTTAATGCTATACATTTGCCTTTTTCAACTTGGGGCAGCATTCCTATCAATATTAGCTTTATCCAACTTTCCTTTCTTCTCTTTTTCTTTTCAAGTGCAAAGCCCTCATTTGTGTCCTACATGAAGAGCAGTCATGCTCTGCAAAGGCCACAGTAACATCTTGGCCAAAACCAAGCAATCTCCTGCTGGGAATGGAAAAGTGAGCAACAGTAGTATGGTCACCATCAAAATTTTAATTAAAATGAAGGACTGATGTGAATGAGATAAAAAAAAATCCAGCTCTGTGGTGGCAAGAGGAGGAAGCAAGGAAGGAAGGAAGGAAGGAAGGAAGGAAGGAAGGAAAGAAGGGAGACATCTACATTAAAAAAAAAAGACTATGTGGATATTTATGTTTTAGAAAGTGATCAGCAACCACCCAAGCACAACCCCAGAAATGGAAAGAAACTAATTGTTGGAATCTGAAACCTCGTTTCTTCATGGCTCCAAAAGGGGTTTGGATAATTTCTTTCAGGTTTGGGGCTGGGGGCTGGGATCAAAAAATGACTAAAGATGCACTCAGTGCTGAAGGGGGACATCAAACCATGTTCTTCACATAGAGACAGGTAGTTTCCAATGTGGGAAGAGGATGAGGCACCTTGAAAGAAGAGCAGGAGATGTACAGAAAGAAAAAAAAAATAGGGACTTGTGATGTATGTATATTTATGATTGCTACAGCTCAGTGAGGAGAGAATTCTTGTGAAAGGAAAGAAAGCACAGGAGCTAGCAGAGTGGCTGAATCCAATCCTGGGAAAGAAAACACAGGGTTTGGTGACTGGCAAAGAAGGTATGCTCATGCTCCTGGGAAAAAAAAAAAATATATATATATATATATATATTCAAAATATATATTCAAAGCTGAAACAGAGTGCCTTTGTAAGAACAGAACAGCTAATGGAGTAAGGGGATCTGGGAAAGACACCCCAGCAGAGAGGTCACCATCAGTTCATACAGCTTGTTGCAGACACTCTGTGCCCTTCCTCAGTATAGAAGCAGCAGATATTGAAAGTCAATAATTCAACTATGTGAGAAAGAAAAAAAAAAGTTTAGTTTCCAAACTCTGCAGAGATAAAGGAAAGATCAGCTGAGGATCCAGATGGGAGCTTCAGTGAGGAGCCATCCTAAAACAAAAGGAAATGAGGCAGAGCACTGGGAGCAGCTGTTTGAAAGAAGCAGCAGGCAGAAAAGGGATAGAGTTTATCAAGATTCTCCCTACAGCTCCCTAGGAAGCTCATCTATTTTATTAAACCACCTATCTTATGAAATGAAAGCAGTACTTGCCATTTCACTTTGTCTTTTCATTCCCTGTCTTTGCTCTCATCTAAACAAACCAGCTGAAGAAAAACATTCTGTTTCTGAAGTGCCCCTAATCATTATCAACACTGCCCTGTGCCCAAACTGTGGTGATGTAGAGGCCACAAAGCCACTGGACCCATTGAGCCAGAAGGACTAACGTACCCATGGGCAAATGCCTACAGCCAGCGCCTAATGGGAGATCCCCAAAAGACACAGGATGCTCCTCCACAGCAGGACCACACAACAGGACTACCAGGGCTGCAGTGAGAGAACCAGGGTGGGAGCTGCTAAACGCAGCCTTAGCTTGCACAAGTGCAAACATCAGCCAAGACCTAACAAGTATTGCCCTGGTCTTCTGAAACCCATCCTGATCTTTGGAAATGCCAACTCTTGGGCAAAACAGAGCATGGTCGTGCATGTGATTCCCTTGGCACTTCCCCAGCTAGTTTCAGTTTTCAAATGGTTTTGTATAAATAAATAAATAAATGCTTCCTCCCATTACAAAATAAATTTGTAAGGATTTCATCTGTGGAAGCACTGAAATTTCAAACAAAATCTATCTTTAAAATGTCTTTCAGATCTCTCTGCCATCCCTCTGCCAACCAGAGCAGTTTCCTAGGTCTCTGGGCCATAAATTAAGAGTCATGGATAAACAGTTAAGAAAGAACGTGAAAAAAAAAATTATGTTGCCCTACCCTTAAATGCCAGATTAGTGAAGTTATAGGATATTTTTAGGGAAACAGATGTGAAACTGGGTTACAGATCCAAATATTTCTGGGTCATTGATTCTTTCCCAAATCAGGTCAGTATTCTAACACACAACCTCCATGCTGCACTGGAAATCTCCAACCACTTTCATGAAAAGCAGGTCCTTATTGAAAATCTACCACTATATATTGTAAGACCGAGATGAAACCCAGCAGAAAGCCAAAGGAAACCTTGTATAATCTTATTATTAGTTTTGATATTTAAATAGATTTTTCAAATCATTTACAGAAGCAGCTAGACTGGCAGAATTATCCTTTATGTGCATCAAATACAGTTGCCAAGACATGGGCTGTAACTACACTGACTTGTTTCACTCAATCCAGAGGTGTGTGTGGGGGGGGGGGGGCATGTATTTACAAACAGTGACAAAGTTCATTTTTCTCTTCCTACGCCAATCAACACTTTAATTCAAAATTTAAAACGTCTACATTTTAAAATTGTGAAAAAATGGACCAATTAAAAAAAAAAGTAACTTTTTGTAAAACTTCTGAAAAGCATAAGCTTTCTGTAACTCCCCCTTTCCTATTCATCTATTCAGGTATGAGAAAATATTATCTCATGATGACAATCCTTCTGAAAAAAATCACTACAATTTCCACGCAGAATTATCAATTGCCATCAACCTTTCGGATTTACCACTGAAAAACTAAGCAAAATTCCTCTTTTATAAAAACCTCAAAAGTAACCCTTGCTTGCTAAGAAGTGGGCTCCCAACTTCACTGAATTCAGAATGAAAAATTGCATAGTCTCTGTTCCCATCACACTCTCCAGTCCTAAGAGAACTTTCATTAAGAGTTCATGAAGTATACAGCACTGCTGGACAGATTTGTTATTTTTAGTCCTTTGATCTCTCTGTTACTCAGTGTTAATCTCTTAATTTGAATGACAACAACTCAGTGCAACCTCAAAGGTTTGCGTAGCCTATTTGAAGCAGTTATTAAAAATATAAAGGCAAAAACAAACCTTGTTTTGTTTTCGGTAAGTTCCATTATGTGTTGAAGGTGTTTATTTACAAAAAAGTTGAGAAGCTTTAGAAAAAACAGCGTGATGCAGCTTGTTAATTTAGGTGCTTGGAGATAACTTTGTTGTTGTTTGTTTTTTTGTAGAGCTTAACCATGTCTCTCAGGTTTTTAAAAGTGACAATACTGAAAAAGATCGGGAGATGGCAGCATTGGTAAAGCATCAGACACTCCACTTTCTGTACTGACATTTGAGTTGTTGAATACATTTTGATTCATTGTTGCTAAGGCCTTCAAAATATTCTGATAAAACATTTTCTGAACTGCTATCGATGTACAGACCTTGTTTTTGTTCGGTACAAATGGGAATTGTCAAAAAAAAAAAAAAAAAAAAGAATTATTAGAAGAGAGTAGTAACTGTTCTGACCAGAATTATCAGCCAAGTCTCAAACAACGGAATTGCCAGGCACATTACTTTTTTATATGATTAGGATTAATAATCATTTGTCTTATGGTAGACCCCAAATGTTCCAATGCAAACTAATTGCAGTGCTGCTACAAAACCAGGTATTAAAAGGCAGCTACTGCCCAAGAACTTTACAATGTAAATTAGGCCGCTCAGAATGAAAGCATATTAAATCACTCAAAGTGAACATTCTACATATGATAGTCTGTTCTCATACATGGGTCTTATAGCAGCATGTAGTTCTACAGTTAAAATATATATATATATTATATATATCTATATATATAATATAGATATTCAAAGCATGGAGGCACTGGCGCCTGTCCAAAGAAGGATAACGAAGCTGGTGAACGAGCGGGAGCACAGACCTTACGAGCAGCTGCTGAGGGAGCTGCGGTTATTTAGTCTGCAGAAGAGGACACGCAAGGGTGATTTTATCACTCTCTACAACTATGTGAAAGGAGGTTGTACTGAGGCAGAGGTCGATCTCTTCTCCAGAATAACTGGCAAAAGGACAAGACGAAATGGCCCCAAGTTGCATCAGGGAAGTTCAGGTTAGGTTCAGGTTAGATAGCAGGAAAAATTTTTACATGGAAAGAGTAGCCAAGCATTGGAACAGGCTGTCCAAGGAAGTGGTGGAGTCACTGTGGCTGTTCAAGAAACGCGTAGATGAGGCAATTAGGGACATGGTTTAACAAGTATGGTATTGAGTGGCTTACAGCATGGTGGTGATGGGTTTATGGTTGGACTTGATAATCTTGAAGGTCTTTTCCAACCATAATGATTCAATGATTCTGTAATTCCATTAGAGCCCAAGACTTCAGTGTGGTCAGTGCTTTTTCAAATCTAGCCATCTGAGTCCCATTCAGATCCAGGAAAAATGGCTGTACGTGGCAAACTAGTCTTTTTGGACCTCAGTCCACCTTAAAAGTAAATATTTGGCTGAGTTATGCCACAAAAAAAAAAAAGGATCTGGGGTTCAATCTGAATGGTGTAACATGACAGCCAATTATCTAAGACATACAAGACCTAGACTAGAAGAAAATCAGACATTTTCACTGTCACAACTTTGTCCCAAATACACAAATTGTAACAACTTCAGTTACACAAATCTTTAAGTGTGGTCCTGGGGTGACTGTCCACCATGAAACCCACTATCAAACACTCTCATGAAAACCGTTCTGTAGCAGGCAGTGCAGTTGTGACTGTTCTTAAAAATTAAGTTTAAAAATTAGTTTTGAGGGAGCCCAAGTTCAGTACATTGCCTTTGACCTACTTCCCTAAAGGTAACCCTGGCACTCCAGTAGGGAGACCGGTAAGTCCCTTGGGACAAGCTGGTTGCACCCATGACACCAACACTGGCAATGGGGACCAATGGACCCGCTGCAAGGGTACCCACCAGGAGCCAGAGGGAGAGATTAGCACCCCAGAAGCCAAACCATGAGGCAGAACATGTTGCTGTGACGGGGGGGAGCTCTCCCTCTCTATCTCCCACACTGAGATGTCACCAGACAAATCCGTCAGGATAACAGCTTGGTGCCTCCAGAAGAGAGGTCTCCTCCTTCTCACTCCTCTGCACATGCCTGTGTCCTTCCAGTCCCTAGGTTACCCACCTGGAGCTTTGGCCAATTGTTTCAGCTTGCTAAGATGTTGGAAAAGTAACAACAAAACAGCAACTGTGGTTTCTGCCATTTTAGTGAGCATTCAATTCACTAAAAGTCACAAGGGAGTTAAGGGGCAAAAGGACGCCTGAGCCCAGGGGTGGAGCACGCAGGACTGTTCCTCTGAAGAGCCACAAGTGGCACATCAGCACAACTATGGTGTGAAACCTCACCCCCAACACCTGGGGACTTTAAGCATGATGTTTTTGAGTAACAGCCATATGCGACTCCATGTGCTAATGATGATGTAACTTGTTGTAGACCTATCAATCTACTTAGATTACCAATCCCATGACAGATTTATAATCTCATCATATAAAAATCTTCATTCCAAATGCTTCTATGTTTCTTTATGTGTTCAGAAATGCTATGTATTGCTTTTTTATGAAACACATTATCATCTATGCTATCCTGTTTTAACAGAATCTGTTTATCAACAACTTCATTTGACTACATATATCGTCTAACATATCACCTAACTACATCACATTACATCATATTAAGATTATGCTGTGTTTCATATGCTATTTTACTCATTCTTTTCAGAAGCAGGAGTCTTATGTTTGTCTTCAGAAAGAAATAGTAGAGATACATCAGAAAGTTGGCAGTAAGCAGCTTTTGTGCAATACCTGCATGTAAGCTAAGTAAATAAAAGGAACATAATAAACATAGGGGGTCAGGGCTAATTTTCAACTGCACGCTTCCCACAACTTCTGCAAAAAGAAAGCTAACAGCTATAGGCTCTTACTCTAACTGCTCAACAAATCTCAAGGCTGGTTGCTTAATTGGTGAGGTTAAGAAAGGCCTTTTGAATTTCTGTTCAGGTTTTTGTTTTCAGTCATCTGTAAAATAACAATCTTGCACTTATCTGTTTTATATACATCTAATTATAAACTATTAGAGGAGACGTTAAAATATCATGTGCACTTATCTTAGTTACCCAAAGACTTCTGAAGTAGTGAAATCCTAATTACTTGTGATGCATGACTAGAGCTTTTAGATTAGCTGCTTTCTACACATAAGACACAGCCTTTGTTAATAACATGACCATCACTGATGGTTTAATTTCAGAATATTATAATGTTCTCCCAATTCAAGACCTAATAAAGAATACTTGGCACATTTTACAATGGTATTCTCAACATTTGGATAATATATCTAGCCATAATTACAAATAAATATCCCTTGAATGTCTGTTGTATGATCCAGCTTTGCTCTATCAGTGGTGGTAAAGCTGTTTTAGCCTATAAACATCATAACTCATAACCTACCACTGAATTGACTCCAAAAGAATGAAGGATCTGTTGACTGACTCTTCTTCCATATTTCTGTTCTCCTGGAAGCACAGAAGCCTTTGAAATGATGAAAAGGCTTTTAATGGTGTGGCCACACAGTGGAAATATTGAATACATTTTTCTTTACAAGAGCCTGTTTTAACTGTCTGTAACAGCTTTCAGAAAAGCTCTAATATCTGTGAATTTCAGTCACATGATAAAGTCCTTTGCTTTCCATATGATTTTTTGGTAATTTCTACTTTTTCAAGACAGAATTAACTGTGGTTGCTCTAAGAAAACCTTTTGTTGTTGTTGTTGTTTGTTTTGCATAGTAAAAAGAGATAACATTACTTTTCTTGCATAAATACTATCGTACCTACAGAGACTGGAGATAGATTCTACTCTAATGCTGCTGAAAACACAGATTTGCCCCCTTTACCTTGTAAAAAATAATTTGTGTGCAGTGCTAATGCTGAACAAAAGAAATGTACTTCTCCTTTCAGAAGGTTCTTTATCGGTTTTACTAGACTTGAAATATTACTGGTATTCATCAAATAGAAGTGAAAGAAAGCAAATATGACACACAAAATTAGGCAGTATTTCAGCTATTTGAGAGCTTAATCAAAAGAAGTTATATATATTTTTTGTAATTCTCTTTGCAGGAGTAGTGAGAAAACAAAATTCCAAAATAACATAAATTCTGTCTGTCATACAAAAAGATAATTCTAAGAAATATACAGTATTCAGCATATAACTTTTTTCCAACTAAAGAGGAAAATACACAGCCCAATAATATTAAATAATAAGAGCACCCAACACTAAGACTCAGATACATATCACATTATATAGGTATTTGGGCTTGAAAATTTAAATTACACTTTACTCACACCCATATATAACCCTGTCCTTTGAAGGAAGACATTACTGTTAGTGCTGTTCAAACTTCAAGTATTTGCTACGCAAACTGATAATAGGCTGTTTGTAAAATCAAAAAAATAAACAGCAAATAATGCTGCCCACTAAATAATAGCTAACATGATAAAATATTTTCTGAAAATTCATACTGCACATAGCACTGTTATCTTTTTAGAGTTTACTTTTACAAAGATCCTTTTTTTTGCCTATGAATACATTTAGCAAGTATAGAAGCACAAGAATCCATTTCACAGTAATCTAGAAATACTTACATAGTGAGTTTTTCCCCTAATAAAGTACCCTTTGATCTTATAGAAAAAAAAAATCAGGCAAATACATTCTGAAAACTGAAATTTGAATGTAGATTAAATAAATTTGAAACACAGTACAAAATATTGCCTGTGAGGACAATTAGTCATAAGAACAATGGCGCCAATTTTTAATCCAAGAATGAATGTAATTCTGAAACTTTAGCTAGAAATTATTGAGCTTGGTTAAAAAAAAAAAAAAAAGAAAAACTGATGGCAATTCTACAATCTGCCAAAGCAGGCGGTCAGAGATATGTTGTTTTCCCATCTACTGTTTTCTCCACCTGAAAATTTATTACTATAAATGTAATTCTCATGAGTATGTATTTTGCTGTATTTTAGTCATTTTATGAGCACTCTGGCAGAGGGCTGGCGTTTTTTTTCCTTTCACTTGTTGATTCCCTGTTGTATTTTAGCAGTAGGGTCTCACAAATATAAGTTCATATAGCTTCATTCCGGTTGCTTCATTAGGTAATCATCAAAAGTTTAAGCCTGTCTCAAAAACAGTTCTCTGGCCCTACACAAATAGGAGAGTTTATCCAAAAGTCTGTAGAGTATTTGCAGCTCATGAAAGGAGGACATTAACCATGAAGCTAATATAAGCGCAAATCTAGATAGTCAAAATTATCTGGAGCACACAGGCCTTTACCTCTTCATACACAATGTCTCAACCTTCAAAGGCCTGTAGTAATTATTTCTGCAATTACTCATATAAGCAGCATTTAAACTTAGTAAGCATTTTCAAAGGGGCATTATTCAGCTCAGGTGACTCATGCCAACCAAAATTGCATTAGATGGAATGGATGCAGCCTAAAAAATGCACCTGTTAAGACACTTCTGAAGAGGATTAAGAGGGCCTAAGAGATACTTGCCATGTCAGCAATTTGGGCTATAAATAACATCCAACTATTCCTCAAGCAAAATGATCTCCTTTGACTTGCCAGACTAGTTCCATTACAGCTGCTGGCTATAGATGAGAACTCTATATTGTTAAATAGAGCTTCCTCATGCTAAAACACGTAATTCCTCACCCAGTGTGCTGTCCCGGATATCTAAAGTCTAATTGCCTGATTTCTGTTGTAAGTGTATCCCTGGACTTTTGCCCTCTCCCTTTCCTCTGCCTCTGACTCCTATTCTGCTGCAATATTTCTCTCACCTGCCCACGTTCAGGGCCCTGCATGTTTCCCTACATACCGCATCCCAAGGACCAGGTCGCCTCCTCGCCTGAAGGCTCCACCCACTTTATCAGTTCATTTGGTGGCTGAGATGATCAGGTAGACATCCCAGGGAAATTTCTAACTCTAGTCCAGCCAGCACATTAGCACTTGAGGATCCTGGACATATAGTATTTTGGGGCAGATGTCCCACCTTTCTTTGATGAAACATGAAGAAAGTGATACTCCTAGAGGCTTCAGTGAAAAGTTAGGCAAGAAAACCAGGAGCAAAAGAAATGTAACCTCTCTCTCTTGCTTCAGGGAATATTTTTATATTGGGATCAACCACAGGGCAGCTTCTCTCACCATCCACCCTTTGCCAGGAAAGGAGCCTAGGAAGGCTGGAAATAACCAAACGTAACCCCTCCTCCCTCTCACAAGCAAAGCTCTGAGTGCAGCCCTTAGCTGCTGCAGGCTGCGCGGGAACTCAGCAAGCAAGGAAGGGCACAGACTCCAGACCAGCTCCCAAGGTGACAGCCTGATCCTGGGGTGCCAGCTTCTGTGTCCCTGGGTGCCCTTCTCCCATTCCTGTTCCACGCTGTGACCTCAGAGACAGCACAGATCTCCCTGGCCTGTACAGCACCAATGAAGGAGAGAGGAAGAGAGCTTGGGATGTGCAGCCTCGGTATGCAGCTGAACCCAGGAGCTGGGGAGTATTCCCAAGTCCCCAGAATCAAGAAAAGCTGAAAAGATCGCATTTTTGAGGGCAAGAAGATCACTAGCTATTGAATACTGCTTACAGCAGTCTTTGAGTCCAGCTTTTGCTCTTCATTTTCTGAAGCCAAATGATGAGAATAAAACTCGTGAAGAAGAAAAAAATGAATAAAAGCTCTGCTATGGAAGGTAACCTAACAAATAACCCTCAGTTTGTGGGTCTCCCCCTCACCTTCATGCTTGGCAGTGTACGGAGTCACTACACAAGATGAGGTAAAGGCAACTGCCAGAACTGAAGTAGGAAAATGGCAAAAATAAACAAATGCTTCATCAAATAAAATCACAAAGACTGGCATCCTTCCAAAGTGCAAGGTGCACTGGACATTGTGAAACTATACTTTGGTCTTCTATGCAATCCGTAGCTATTGATATCTTCTCATGTGTCTTCAGAAGGTGCACCAGAGAACAAGTGGGGCTTTAAGTCAAAGAGAATCTCCTTATTTACCATTTTCACAAATAACAAGATCTTAACAACTTCAGCACTGCCTGCAAGAAAACTTTCAGTTGGCTTCAGGCAATAATAAACCATTATGAAATGTACCCATGTACCCTGTACATCTCTGCTGACACTGCAAGGTAACATGCAATCATGCTCTGTATACAGCTATATGTATCTGTTTGTATGTTCTTTTTCCTTTTCCCATTTTGGCAATTTGAGATTACTGCTCTTGAGAGAAAGCTTCAAGCTTCCAGCTACCCTCATAACAAAGAGTGAAATTTTATGGGAAACTTAAACTATGCAGAATTATCAAACTGTTCAGAGAGACACTACAGAAAATGTTGATGCAGCATATTGATGCATATTGGAACTGAAGAAAATACTGACATTATTACTACATGACAGTAAGGACTGGAGGTACCAAAGCAATAGCTGTCTGTTCTGAACTAGACTTGTCTGCAGTGAGACCCAGGATTGGTGCCTGAGTCCTTCAGTGTGAGAGCACCTGTTGATAAACACGTGGCTTTGATCACATGAGGCCACATGAGACCAGTGGAGAGGCCAGTTCTGCAGAGGAGAAAAATTGTACCAAACTCTGCAAGAGTTTCACACATTGCTTTGTCTCATTACAAATGTCAGCAAATCATAATGAGTCATGATACAATTATTTCCACCAACTCCTGATTAGATGACTACAATCTAGGTTCATGAAAGGGAAGTCCTGCTTGACCAACCTGATCTCCTTCTATGACCAAGTGAGCCGCCTAGTGGATGAGGGAAAGGCTGTGCACATGCTCTACTTAGACTGCAGCAAGGCCTTTGACACAGTCTTCCACTGCATCCTCCAGGAGAAGCTGGCAGCTCATGCCTTAGACAGGTGTGCTCTTTGCTGAAGAGGGTGAAAAACTAGCTGGATGGCCAGGCCCAGACAGTGGTGGTGAATGGAGTTATATCCAGCTGGCAACCAGTCACAAGCAGTGTTCCCCGGGGGTCAGTGTTGGGGCCGGGCCTCTTTAATTTCTTTATCAACGATCTAGATGAGGGGATTGAGTGCGCCCTCAGCAAATCTGCAGACAACACCAAGCTGGGAGGAAGAGTTGATCTGCTTGAGTGTAGGAAGGCTCTAGAGAGGGATCTGGACAGGCTGGATCGATGGACTGAGATCAACTGTATGAGGTTCAACAAGGCCAAGTGCCAGGTCCTGCACTTTGGTCGCAACAACCCCATGAAGCACTACAGGCTTGGGGCAGAGTGGCTGGACAGCTGCACAGCAGAAAAGGATCAACAGACGGCTGAACATGAGCCAGCAGTGGGCCCAGGTGGCCAAGAAGGCCAACAGCCTCCTGGCTGGTATCAGGAACAGCATAGCCAGCAGGACCAGGGAAGCAATCATCACCCTTTACTCAGCGTTGGTGAGGCTGCACTGCGAATACTGTGTTCAGTCTTGGGCCCCTCACTACAAGAAAGACCTGGAGGTGCTGGAGTGTGTCCAAAGAAGGGCAGTGAAGCTGGTGAAGGGGCTGGAGCACAGACCTTACGAGGAGCAGCTGAGGGAGCTGTGGTTATTTAGTGTGGAGAAGAGGAGGCTCAGGGGAGGCCTTATCACACTCTACAACTACCTGAAAGCAGGCTGTAGTGAGGCAGGGGTCGATGTCTTCTCCAGAATAACTGGCAAAAGGACAAGAGGAAATGGCCTCAAGTTGTTCTAGGGAGGTTCAGATATTAGGAAGAATTCCTACACAGCAAGAGTGGTGAAGCATTAGAACAGGCTGCCCAAGGAAGTGGTGGAGTCACTGCGGCTGACAGTGTTCAAGAACAGTGTAGCTGAGGCACTTGGGGACGTGGTTTTGAAGGCATGGTGGTAATGGGTTTATGGTTGGACTTGATCTTGAAGGTCTTTTCCAACCAAAATGATTCTACGACTCTATGAATCTACATTTCTTTTCTACTCTTTTCCTAGCCTCATAGAGAGGAAAAACAACAGAGGGCCTTGTCCGAAACACCCAAGCAATTTCCTAAAGTCAGTACAGCCTTCAGATATTAGTATTTTACCATTTTCAGGCAATTCCTACATTGTGCAAATGATGGTGATCATTTTCTTCATCCAGCTAAGATAATTACTGTTTATTCTTGAATGTGTTTCCAGGCTCTCTTTAGTGTCATGGCATTTTTGACACATGCATTTCTGTGAAGAAAGAAATTTTCTGTATTTCATCTTCTTTCTTCAAGATATTTTACAGAGAGAAAGCTGAAGCAAATGTTACTTTGACATGGTTGGATTCATAATCAAGAGACATATGGTTTCAGAAAAAGTTAATTGAAGTCTGTAATAAATATGAGTCTTGGAATGTACAAGTTTATGTTCATTAGGAATACAGCCGTAATAAAAACAACGTTTGATTCAAATTGGAGTCCACTGAAAAGAAAACATCAACCCACAGTGACTTAGAACATCACTTCTTCCTGTTTTGACCACAAAATTAGTGTGTTACCTACATTGCTCATACGTAAAAATATGAACATGATCAACCAGTTAACTATTTTGGTAGTCAATGCGCAGCACAAGAAAGATGAACACCAAACTTCTGAAGCTTTAGGTAAGTAAGCAGAATGGCTCCTGTATTCAGAATCATGAGTCAATCTGGTGGACAAAGATTTATTTTCTTGCAATGAGAATATCAATAAAGTCCCTTTAGGCTTTCCCCTTGAGTGACCACCTGAAGATGCTACATCTTCAGTTCATTCAGTTCATATAGACTCTCCTTTATGTCTTCTAACCTTCCACTGCTCACCAAGATGCTTGGAAAGGCACCAACAGCAGAGTGCAGCCTTGCTGTTGTCAAAAGTGATAAATCAGGATGAGTGTCAGTAAAGCAGACAGCAATGGAGGCAAAAGCAGACTATCCTGTAATAGATGAGCTTTATTATATATACAGTATACTGGATACAACTATACAAAACTAGGGAGCAATACATAGAATTACATAGAAGAAAGAGTAACTAAATCACTAATTCTAGCAATCTGACATCCTAACAGCCTTGGGGAGACGGCATACTGCAGAGACCCATGACAACTCCATTCCTTTCTATTCAGTGTTCACAGGTCCTTTGTTGCTGTCACTTTTCATACTTTTCCCAGTTCTTTTGAGTCTTTCAATAATTCCTCCTACTTCAGCAGTTGCTTTTCCTGCCTTTTTCCTATTCCTTTACAACGACGCTTTCTTCAGCTCTTTATCTCCTTCCATCCTGCTTAGTGACTCTGAAATCACACAACAGCATCTATTTTTTCCTGGCTTTATTTTTCTGGTTCAGTTCTGGGTTACTTAAGTCAACTGTTCCACATGCCAGCTAAAGGCTGCACTGGCTACATTTGAACTGAATGTATAATGATTGCTAGACTTGATTACTCCAGCATCAGACTTCAGGATACGACCATCACACTAAATGCCATTGCAAAACACCAGCGCTTCATCTGTGGCCATGTTTGAAAATAGTATGTGAAAGAAAATAAGTGAAAGAATATGTGAATATGTGAAAGAAGATAACCATAAAAATAAGTCAACACAGCATATTTTTGTCTGACTCATATAAAGCCCTTAACCTAATTCCCTGAAAAACAAGTTTAAAAGCTCAGATTTCATAGAAGCTTGACTGTGAACATTAAACAACATGCAAGCAAAAAAAAAGTTAAACATAACGTTTTCATTAAGCTCAAGAAAAAGCAGTGATGGACAAATCCCATAAATAAACATAATCTTAAAGATAAAGAAATTAACAATTTTAGGACAGGAAAGGAAAATAACTTTCAAAAATCTTTAACAGAAAATTGTCATTATCTCCAGATTGAGACACAGTTGTTCTTTTTTTTTCTGAAAGCAGAATTAGGTTATACTATAGAAAAGTACTGGACAAACATGATTTCTCTGCAACTGTCTGCACAGGACTGAGCTAGGAAGCACTCTTCTACTGCCAGCAACTAGCAAGTCTATTCAGCTCATAGAAATAAAATCTGTTGTCAGAGCTCTGCAGACTTCACCACTTGCAGAAAGAAAATTTCAAAGTTAATTTTCCAATTCCTTATCCCTTGCTCATTTACTTTCCCCTCTCTCCTGCGTCTCATTGATCCCCTGGCAACTCCTGGCTCCCTGATCACTTTGCAAGACCTGTTCAATCTAGTCAATTTGCACACTGCCCACAGCAGCAGTGTGCCCTCATGGCCAAGGCGGTCAAGGGGATCCTGGCCTGCATGAGGAGGAGTGTTGCCAGCAGGTCAAGGAAGGGGATCCTGCCCCTCTCCTCAGCTCTGGTGAGGCCGCACCGGAGTATTGGGTGCAGTTCTGGGCTCCCCAGTACAAGAGGGACGTGGAGCTTCTAGAGAGGGTCCAGCATAGAGTGACAAAGATCATTAAGACACTGAAGCATCTATCTTATGAGGAAAGACTAAGTGAGCTGGGCCTGTTTAGCCTGGAGAAGACTGAGAAGGGATCTTACCAACATGTACAAATACCTGAGGAGAGAATGAGGATAGGGCCAAAGTCTTCTCGGTGGTGGCCAGTGATAGGACAAGGGATAATGGGTACAAGCTGAAACACACAGGCAGTTCCATCTCCATATGAGGAAGAACTTCTCTCCTGTAAGAGTGACAGAGCCCTGGAACAGGCTGCCCAGAGAGGCTGTGCAGGCTCCTTCTCTGGAGATCTTCCAAACCCGCCTGGATGCCACCCTGTGCCACATGCTCTGGATGTCCCTGCTGGAGCAGGAGCTTGGACTAGATGATCTCTACAGGTCCCTTCCAACTTTAACCATTTTGTGATTCTGTGAAAATCTTATCAAAAATTTCACTTCAATTAAGCTTGTTAGTATCTTTTTCAATATTTACCCTAACATTTTCATAAACATTTTTGTGATTAACTTAGGTTTGTGAAGAGATTTTTACATTCTTTTTACTTGAAATATGCTGTGCAGATCTGCTTTTGTATGCAATCTTGAGGAAAATTACACTGACTACCTCGAGCATTTAAAAGCATTTTTGAGTACAACAGTATCATCCTTAGGAATCTAAAGCAGGATGATGCAAAGGTCTCATACCAACTTCTGGCAATCCTCTACACCTCAGTTTGAAGGAGTACTACCAGGCTCTCATAGGGATGGCTTGAATCTTGTAGATTCAAACACCTGTTTCACTTCACATCTTTTGCCAAGTTCTGTAACCATGGCAGATGCCAAAGAATTCACAAACTCAGGTGAAATCAAACACAGAGGTAAAGAACAAAGGAAAAATCACGTATTTGTATATAAATAAAATCTGACATAAACTTACATGTGTGAATTCTTAATTCTTTCTTAGTGAAGCATTTATTAGATTATTTATTAATGTACTAATAAATTTTGTAGTTTCATATTTGTTTAATTATACATTTGTTACATACAAACTAATTAAACCTTTGGAAAATGCAAAGAACAGTTTCAGCTCACAGAGGCAGAAGTGCAGATGGCAGCAAGAATCTCCTGTAAATTCTGCTGAAACAATTTCTTGATTTGCCACTATGGGCAATTCTCTCAAAAAGCAGTCAAAGCTTTACGTTGCACAGATGCCTAAGAGATCAAGACTATCTGAAGATTTGTCTTTAGAAGGCTGCAGGCACAGTTTACCTGGCTCACTAGTAGATCCTTAGAGGCTTGCCAGGATTATATAACCTGCAGCTGTAATAATTACTCAACTTATTCAAACTGGAATAGTATGGTTTGCAGAGCAAGAGTCTTTTGTTGAAAAGCAGAATGGCATGTGGGTGCAAGAAAAAAGCAGACTAATTGATTCTGTTGAAAATCAGTTTTCCATCAAGTTTGCAGTATGTTGTACAAAACAGTAACAGCACCACAAGGGTGAGTACATAATGGTATTTGTAATCCCCTTTTAGATCAATTTAGCTATTAAATGAACACCAAAGGATTATCCTGGTCACCTCCAGATACTTATTCCCTTGGGCTGACATTAGTGTTTGCACCATCACAGCGTGGAAAACTAGGCTGGCAAAAAAAGAATTGGCTGAAGGGAGGACAGACTGATTTCCAGATGCAACTCATCACATCACCATACACATACTAGTGGAACAAGGGAAATGACGAAAAGCATCTGGAGACAGTGAGAGAAAGAAGACAGACCTATTCCTTTCAACTGCAGGCAGATACTTCTGACAGATCTAAAAAGCAGTAAAATGACAGTCTAAACCGGTCTGAACAAAACATGGAGGAGACTTTCAGGGGCATTTTTTTTCTCGGAGTTTCCATAGTAAAACATTTGTTCACTGCAAGTAAAATGTAATAATCCAAATGGCTACTGTTTTAGAACTGAAATTCTAGAATTCTTTATTCACATCTACTGTTCTGCCCTTTTTTCTCACTGACCTATCAACATTAATTGCTAAAATCAAACAAAAAAAGCAGGGCATATTTGCAGTTGAAGAACGGATTTTCTTCTGTGAGACTAGAATATTTCAATTTCACAAGAAGCAACTACATACACAGCTTCTTTTTCTAATAGGGAAAACTAGATTATAGGAATGGTAGCAGAAAGATGACATAGCCGCACAAGGAAATAAAGCATAGTGACTTACTCGGATATATAGCTGCTTTGAATTTCTTAGGATACAGGATAGTCACATTCTTCTGTAGTTTACAAATGAAATGAAAGTGGAAGGTTTCTTTGTCCCAGTCCAACCCAGTAATTTTATCTAGAAAAGTTACAGAATTAGAATTAGCTTCACCATCCATGGAAAATCCCGCATTAGAATTAGAGGATGCAGAGGGTGCCTGCAGAGGAGGCAGAGGCCTGTGGAACTCAGACTTAAGTAATTCCCATGGGCAAGGAAGAGGTGGATTTCAGTGCTGGAAAGGGAAGGAGAATACTGGTGGAAGGATCCGTTAGGAAGTTATAAGGTCGAAGAAGGAACAGGCTTCGTAGTGTATGGTAAATCAGGAATGCAACTGAGGTAAGTTGCCGAAACTAGGAGAGCTCTTGAATAAACGTAAGGAATAAACGGTGTTGTCCAAATTTAATTGCATTAGAGCAAGAAGTATATTCTGCCTGTCCACCCCTCAGTCTATTCCCAGACTTTTCGTATATAAAACACTAAATTTAGTTTTCTTTTAACAATTTTTTTGTTTACATGACTCACTAAAGCAAAAGGTAAGAACTGGCAGCCTGCAGTATATTACATTAAGTCCTTACAAGCCTGAAGAATTCAATTTACTGTATCAAAACTGTCAGATTTTCTTAAATTGACTGACTCCAGTTCGTGTCCCTGTCACCACCTTTTCAGAAATGTAGCCACCTCTCCTCTCCTCTCCACTATTCCTGGCATCATTCCAGTGTTTTGAACTTGGCTGAAAGTGAACAGTCCAGTTAGAACATTTCATCTAGCACATTTACTTGGATATAACAAGATTTATGCTTCCAGTTCAGAGGTGAATCTTAAATAGTTAAATATTTACTTAACCCTTCTATACACTGGGACAAACATGTATGCATAAAATGTATTTTGTTACTGCACACATTCACGTGGAATTCTTTGTGCATGGATGAAAGCCAAACAATGACATCCCGACCCAAACCCTCCCAAAATTCGGAAAAAAATAACTGCCGTTGACCAGCAGAGGGAGACAAAAGAGAACAGCCCAAAACAAAAAGAATTTGTTTTCATCCTAAATAAGGCACAACATGCTATCATGATTTTTACAAGCCTACTTTCAAAGACGTTAGATGGGAGTTGCTGGTTACCAAATAACTAGTATTGAGTTGCAATGTAAAATATTTTTCTAATTTTCTAAATTCCTGAAGTTACGTTTTGTGTTGTTTTTTTGTTCTGCTCCCTGTAGTTACAGACAAAACTCCAAGCCCTTTCCCCAGATTATGTCAGAGGTATGACCTGCCTTTCCTATAGAAAGCAGGGAGAGGCAGAGCAAGGGAGCAGAGGCAGCCAGAGCAGAGGCTTACTTTTATCGGAGTGGCCTCCCAGACTCAGAGCCACATCTGCCAGCACTGAAAGTGCAAAATGTGAGAGTGCAATTATTTTCTGTTGAGGTGAGGGCTGGAGGCCACCGATGGGATGGTGGGAAGGGAGAACAGCAGTGCTGTGATATAAAGGGGCTGGTCCTTTTTAACAGACAGTTGTTTGCAAGCAGCCTCTCCTGAGATTAGAGTGACACATTTTTTTCCTTTTCTTACAAAAGCCAGAAACTACTTAATTTGAAAAGAAGCATTCCTCTGTACTCCTGGAGTGGAGATCCTTAAAACAGTTACCTAAAATGCTGCTTAATTGCATACCTTAATTGCACACAATGCAATGTATTCCTCCAAACCCATGTTGCTCACATTTTACTTGTAAATGTGTATGCATGTAAATGTGTATGCGTGCAATTGCACTTGCACGGCATGTTTCTGTACACATACATCTACCCCTGAGCTCATTATTGTCCTTAGTTTAGTGGAAATTAGAAAACAGATATGTTTCCTTTTATGGGCGTAAGGTGTGAGAACAGCCTTCTTCTGTGAAACACTTCTACAGCTGGCTAAGGAGTGGATGCACTGTGACAGAAAACTGAGGGGAAAGTTCAATATGCTGGATGGCAGGGCTTCCACTCAGAAGGATCCCAACAGAATGAAAAAAAATAGATCAACAGGAACCTCATAAAGTTCAACAAAGAAAAAAATGCCAAATGCTGCACCTTGGAACAAAACAACCCTATGAACCTGTCCAGTTTAACGGATCAGCTGGCTAGACAAGGACCTTTTTCTGCCGCTGTGGAAAAGGACCTGGGAGTCCCAGTAGGCTAGAAGTTAAGTACGAGCTGTGCAGTTTTGCTGCAACCAAGGCCAACAACATACTAGGCAGCATTAGCAAGAGGTGTATCCAGCAGGTTCAAGGGAAGTGATCAGTTCCCTCCAGCCAGTACCTGTGAGGCTACTTCAGCTTACAGTCCAGGGCTTCCCAGTAGCAGAAAGATACTTGCCAAGCAGAACAAGTCCAGCAGAGGGCCAGGGCCGGAAGCACATGAGCTAGGAGGAAAGACTGGGTGTGCAGGACATGTGCCGCAGTGTTGCATCAACAGTGGGACACCTTGTGGAGGGGGAAGGTGATTTTATCTTAGAGCAAAGCTGGTTTAATTTGCCTTTTTAAACTTGCTTCTCACACTGACTTCCATACCCAGATATTCAGAGCACCAAGACATGTGTCCAAGCCATCTCTTAGACATGCAGGCACCAAGACATGCATGCACTAATGGTCTTGTAAGGCTTCCTTGCAGAAATATTTAAAGCAAAGCCTGCCAGCTATTAAGTGCTCCTCAGGTTTGCTGGGATATATTACACCATCTTTTGTGTCCCAAGAAGCTGCCTGTAGATGTACTGGGAACTCAATGACCTGCTTATCTGGTTCCATCAACACAAGCCATTTTATAGCCATTTTTTTTCTGTCATTCTTTCTGGTGCTTCCACACCCATTTCTATTTTTTCCTCATTAATAACAATCTTAATGTTTCTGTTACAGTCCTCTGCAATGCAACTGGGTTTGTTCAGACTGAGAAGAAGGCCAAAGTATTGTCTTCAGTTATCTACTGATAGCTACAGAGTAAAAGAACAGGACTTTGTTTTTTCCTTTTTGTTTTTTTTGTGTGTGTGCACAGTGGTGGGACAAGAGACAATTATCATAACCCACAATAAAGGAAATTTTAATATATATATAAAAAATCTTCATGGTGACAGTGGTCAAATAGTGGGACAGCTTGTCTAGACAGATTGTGGAATCAGCATTCTTGGAGCCATTAAAAATTTAACAAGCAAAGACCCTGAGCAACCTGATATAACTTCAAAAGTAGCTGTAGGGGTAAGAGGGAGGTGATGACAGGGTTGGACCCAGATGACCTCCAGAGGTCCCTTCCAATTTAATTGCACAGTGATTCCATAGTTCCGTTTGAGTCCTCAAGGATTGTAAACTAGTTGTACATATATGAACTTTTCTTCACTCTTTCCTCGGAAACCTCTACATTTTACGCATGTTTGTCAATCAGATTGTTATAGACATTACGTACACTGTTCTCAAAATTAGTAGAAATTATACATGTATTTTTAAATGCAGATGTGAATGGCACACATGCATGGGCAAGTCTGTACAAAAGCACTATGAATATTGGATGTTGGGAATGGCAAACTGCTGTTACACCTCCTGAGGTCTGCGGAAATAGGGCACAGGCACGTATACATTTGGCCGACTTCCAGAGTCAGGTGGAAGCGTACAGCATCCTGTGTTTGCTTCCCCTCATTAAGGTCAGTGGGAGTGCCTGCATTCAGGAACAACAATAGCAGTGAAAGAACTCAACAGCTTGCTGCCACCAAAAGCAGTTGTATTACTCCTTTCTCACTGTTCTGGGGTTGGCTCCAGTGGGTTTTTTTTGGTACTCTTTGTTGAGCCGATTTAATTCATGGATCTGGCAGAATACTTCCTTTGAAAACCAGTATATGCCAAGTTAGTGAACTAAGCTGGTTCACTGAGGTGTCTGTAAGTGCCACAGCCAGCACAGAAGAACAGCTACATATTAAGTAGAGGGAAGGATTCCTTCAGTAGCAAGTAGTTGGTAGATCTACTTAGCTGCAGCAGCAAACTGAAGCCAGGGAAGGAAGTGGCATACTTAACCATATTCCACCCTCTCAAGGCTCTCGGAAATGTTCCCCTGAGAGGTACAAAGCTACGTGGTCTGAGTACCTTCTTCGGAATTACGGAGGTCTGAAAGCAAAATTTTCAAACTGCCAAAAATACAGCAGAGCTGGATGCAGCGCAGGCACATGTACGGCTCCAGTCTGGTATAAAGCCACTCAGCCACAGTGAAGTTATGCCAGCCACTTGCTCCGGACAGCAGTTGGGAATCCCACAGAGCCCAGCAAGACTAGTCACACTGTCTCCTTTCTGTGCTGGATGCTGCTGGAGAAAATTGCTCCAGGGAGGGAAGCTGATCTTTCAGACCTCATGGGCAGTATCCTCTCTAAAAAGGCACAGGCCAGGTCACATTAATTCTGTAAGAATGGCAGACGAGTCAGGGAGCAGAAAAGATATAGTGTCTTTTGTGGTTATGGAGTGACTGGGAAAAGTTGGGGTGTGCTTATCTTCCTGGTGACTGTGAACAATGAGGTAGAATACAGAAGATTCAGATTTCCTTCTGATTCTTGTATTTACACATAGTTAATGACTGCCACTGGGATGGGGGAAGATGGGCAGCGCTTTCTCTGCTTTAATCATAGTAGATACTGAAGGGCAGCAGAGCTCTGTTCCTTCTTGCTGGGCTGTGACAAGAGGGGATAGAGCAGCCCAGGGCCCCAAGTATTGGGGGAGGGAGACTGTATGTGTGACAGAGGTGCAAGCAGCAGTCCCACATATTGAAGCAAAAACAGATGGGGCCAAGGTATCTCTGAGCACAACATGGTACTCCATAGGACACCATAAGATACAACAGGTCTTCTACAAAAGATAAGGTGCCTTTGACAGTAAGAGGCAAACCTCAAGATGTGCAGGAAAGACGTGCAAAATTCCCTGCACTGAGGAGAGGAGAATGTGGGTAGGAAACCGAGATGGAGATAACTGTATCAAGGACAGTTTGAGGGGTGAGCCAAGGCCCCCACACGTGCAGGGCAGTAGCAGGAGGCAGTGCCCAGCACCCCAGCACTGCAGCCTTGGGGAGGGCCCCCGCGTGCCGCCAGTCAGGGGTGCTGCAGGGCCTCAGTGCTGCGGAAGGGAGGAGGGCAAGGGGGCGGTGCTGCTCAGCGGCAGCAGATCCAGCCGGGGCCGGTTTGAGCCGGTCTGTGCTGGTTGTGCTGCTGGAATGAGACCACAGCAGCTGAGGCGGCCTCTTGCAGCAGGGCAGGTTGCAATCTCCGGACTGGAGTCACCCGCAGGGATGGGAGCCGGGCTCTCCGCGCGGCCGTGCGTCGAGGCGGCCGCCAGGGGCAGCCCGGAGCCAGACCCTCTTCCCGGCAGGGTTCCACTCCCCGCTTTGTGTGTTGCCTGCGCTGCGGCAGCGCGGCTGAGGGGCAAAGGGGCCTCCCGGTGTCGGGTTTCAGCTGGCGCAGCCAGAGCGGCCTCCGCGGGGGAGGGGGAGGGGAAGGGAGGAGAGCAGTGCCGGCCTGAGGGCTGTGTGTTGCGGGGAGGGTGGCTGCCCGGCCTGGGCACATGTGGCGTGGGAGGCCTCGCGCTCATTGCGCCTTGCAGAGGCACTCTGGTCCCATGAGGTGCAGCCAGCCAGTGTCAAGCGTCCTCCTGTGCACTGCTGTGTTGCCCTGTGGACACCCGCTACGTGGCGAGGAGGTGCCCTGGGCACGCGGAGCGTCTCAGCAAGCCTCTAGGCAGCTTGAGGCGCGAGCGCGTGCCCCTGAGGTGCCCCCGGGCACGAGTCTGCTGTGCTCCCGGTGGTGCGCCAAGAACAGGGCTTGGTTTTTTTTTTCTGTCTAATCCCTTAAGGATAGTTTTTTTGGACTTCAACTAGAATCTCATTTGAAATGCATTTCAAACGACATCTGTTTCCTAAGTTGCCTTTGCCCTGTATTTGCAAATACAAAACACTACATTTGATCTACCATGGTAGCATGCAGAGTACAAAAAGGTGTGTAAATCCAATAAGAGAGAGAGAAATGTTCCTTGGAGTTCCCTGCTTTTCTTTCACAGCTGATAACAATCTTCTCATTAAAGTGTCTGTCACTGGAGTACAGAGACATTTGGATTCCTTTGACTTTTGAATGAAAACAAAATTTCACACTTTTTTACCTGCTAGAGGACATTGCTTTTTACTTCACTTTGCCCATGCTATCATTTGATTACACTGTGCTTTATGGGTCAGTTTTGAATGCTTCTAGCATAAGAAGCTAGTATAAAACAGAAGGAAACGATTGAGAGTTCATTAACAGATAGTATGTTTTCCTTATCTACATCTTCCCTTGCAAGGAGATCAGTAATGGGTCTGAACAGCCACAGTTTCTTCTTTTGTTCTCCCTGCCATGCCAGGCTGGTAAAAGGAATGTAAACTTGCCAGTAGTGTTTAGCCTAAGGGTAACTCAATCAGCTTATGATAATACTGAATAGGAAAGGAACACTCTTGTGTCCCCCCCCCCTTTTTTTTTATTATTAGATTAGGTCTTTCCGTGTGCCTTTAATCTTCTCATGTGTTTGATCTGATTTTAGTTTTAGTCTGTAGTCTCTATCTCCCTTATTGTGGTCTGTTGTTCTCCTGATAGTTTTGATAAATGGAAGACACTTCCCTCATCCCTGCAGAGGTGTGCATTTGCTTTTCTCTTCTTTACCCCTCAGGGCATAGACTTTACATTTGACCATGGCCACAGCCTTGTGAGAGGTGGCAATGGTGGTATAGAAAATGGTGCTCCCTTGCTTTGTTATCTGACCCATGGGCCTACTGATAAAAATGCTTGTGGCTGCCCCAGTATTGCCTTCCAGCAGTGTTATCTGAAGTGGAGTTGCTCTGGTAACTTCAGAGTAAACCTGGGAGAACATGTAGCTAGGAGAGAACCTAAAAAAAAAAAAAAAGTGTGTTGTTCTTCAGAAGACCAAAGGAGTCAATATGGACAAAGTCACTGGCAGAGATGAGTTTGTATTTCAGCCCAACATGCTCAGCATTGGGGTAGAAACAGATGTGTTAGTTTCTTGAATTCTAATCCCCTTCAAAAGAGATCTCCCGTATAAATATAGTCATCAGCAGGTATTCTTTCCTATGGACGGGAAAGATGATGAAGCAGGAGATCCCCCCCCTTACATTGGCTGGGACAGTGAAGTACTTGCGCTCTTCTGTGCACTGCATTGACAAAGGATGGGGATGGGCCCATCCTGTGCTATGGGGTTAAAATTCTATTGTAATTTGTGGGCCATTTTACCCTCCTAGCAGTCGTACTTCTGGAGCTGTTCAGATTTTTTTCTGTTACAACAACAGAGAAATTACAGAAACCAAAACTGTTAACAAGAAGTTGTTTAACCTGCTGGAAACGAGCTCCACAGAGAGGGATTTGGGAGTTCTGGTTGACAACAAGTTACCCATGAGGCAGCAGTGTGCCCTCGTGGCTGAGAAGGCCAATGGGATCTTGGCTGCATAAGGAGGAGTGTTGCCAGCAGGTCAAGGAAGGGGATCCTGCCCCTCTCCTCAGCTCTGGTGAGGCTGCACCGGGAGTATTGGGTGCAGTTCTGAGCTCCCCAGTACAAGAGGGACGTGGAGCTTCTAGAGAGGGTCCAGCATAGAGTGACAAAGATCATTAAGAGACTGGAACATCTATCTTACGAGGAAAGACTAAGTGAGCTGGGCCTGTTTAGCCTGGAGAAGACTGAGAGGATCCCTATGTAGACCTGAGGGAGGAATGTAGCGAGAATGGGGCCAAAGTCTTCTCGGTGGTGGCCAGTGACGGGACAAGGGATAATGGGTACAAGCTGAAACACAGAAACACAGAAAATTCCATCTCCATATGAGGAAGAACTTATTTCTTGTGAGGGTGACAGAGCCCTGGAACAGGCTGCCCAGAGAGGTTGTGGAGTCTCCTCTGGAGATCTTCCAAACCCGCCTGGATGCCACTCAGTGCCACATGCTCTGGGTGTCCCTGCTAGAGCAGGGGGGTTGAGCAAGATGATCTCTAGAGATCCTTTCCAACCTCAAGCATTCAGTAATTCTGTGAAGCATTATTCTCTGCACTGTTGCAGGATACATAAAATCCCCTCATTTCTGTTTCTTCAGTAATATGGTTATTGTGTTTTAAGGAAATCTTTACTGTAATTGAGAAAGTCAGATATGAGTATCTATGACAGATGCAGAAACTGTAAATTTTCAGTAGACAGATTTTTTTACCCGTATTTACTTGAGAATTGTTACTGTATGAATAGACCTTTTTTTTTTTCTGGTTACATATTCATCTGTTAATTATTGGTGAATGTTTGTTGCTTCAGTCATAGTTGCTGTGTCAATTTTGTCCCATGTAAAGAGTGTTACATTTTTAATAAAAATAATAATAAAAACACAGCATCTTTCTCTTATAGTTTAACCCAAATGTCTCTCCAAGCATGTTTATTTGTTACAGCATTCTGGAGTTCCTGTGGGACTGCTCATAACTGCAAGAGTATGCATAAGATACTGCAAGTGAGTTAGTCATTGAGCAGATAATTTTAGCTATTTGCATATTTCAGATCTCTAGGTTGACACATTGCAAAGTAAGATTATGTTCTTGCACTTTTAAGAAAGAACACACCACTGCTGTGTCATAACTGTAATCCCTTTATATGGTAGTCATGAAGAAATTTGTTCCCACTAGGATGGGATGAGGCTAAATGACTCGCTGAAGGTCACACTGCAAGTCCGCTCAGACGGAGTCATGCACCGAAAGCCAATCATCTGATGGGCAGCCACTAGACTATGCCGCTCTTCTGCAATTCCTAGAGTTTACATTTCTATATTTAATAAAATAGCCCTTCATCGTTCACCTATCTGCAAATACTCAAATTTCATGTCTTTGTAATAGCTGTTGAGAATACTACAGATATCTAAAACAGTGCAGGATATTTATTGAAATACTGTGTTTTCACTGCTCTTATTCACTGTTGCCTAGGAAACACTGAACTTTGAATATAGGTCCTGACAGATAAATAGAAGAAAAATATTTTTTTTTATTTCATATAACACCAAATTAAAAACCAAAGCACCTCTAAATGATGGTCCAGGAGATCTAGGGACATCTTACTTGCATCTGGAATGGGCATTTAAACCTAATGTCTTGACCAAACTCCAGTTTGTGTAATTAGGTTTGGTCTGCCTGAAAGTCCTCTTGACTTCCCTAAGCTGTTGAGCAGAGAATGTGGAAATGCAGCACGTATATGTGTGTGTGTTCAACACCTGATCTGGCTGGATTTTATCCACGCAGATCTCTCTGAGATAATCAGAAGTGACTGTTCCACATCTTCTCCTTTCTTATGGGAGGGAACCCAGTAGGTTTGGATATCCATTCACTGCCTTCTCAAGACAGGTTGTCTCAGTTGTCTTCCATTTCCCTTCTTTGGTGACTGTCAAGAGAGATTACCTGAAAGCTCAAGAAACACTTTGCAATACAAAAGTAGGATATATGCTGATGGTAGGACATTAAGATGTGCAAAGCTCTTGTTATCAGTCAACCTGCCTAAGGCTAAGCTGCCTACCATGAGCTGCATCTCATCCTTTCCACTTTTTTTTTTTTTTTTTTTTTTTTTTTTTTTTTTTTTTTTTTAAGCTATATTTCTGCTATTCTTCAGGGTAGAAAAAGATGCTGGACATAGTTTTCTCCCTGATGAGCAGTCCTTTCTCTTCTGCCTCAAAATGCACCCTATTGATATAAAAAGTAAAAACTATAATTTGTATAAGGCCCAAATATGTTGCCAGGGCCTAGCAAGGTAGAAACTAAAAAGTACAATTAAACTTGGTATAGAAATGATAAAACTAACATTCTGAAGAAGAGTTGGTGCCCACACATTATACCAGATGCAAGTATTAGAAGGAAGAAGAATTAAAGCCACCAAAGGCTAATGGAGATACATAGATTCTTACCACTATTTCAGCAGATAAACATTTCAACTTCAGAGCTAATTCTGTGTCATTCTTCTCCACACAGCTGTGTATCAGTATCAGCTTTCCCCACAACTCCCAGCTAAAAAGACAGCTATTAGATATGGATACTGGGGATAGTACTGCACTGTGTTGAGAAAGATATTAGTTCAGTATCGCATGTGGTGGGCTGCAGATTTAAGATATTCTTACTTTTAGGAAAGAGAATCCTTTGAGGCTGATGTAATGAAAGAATGTAATGATGCGATGTAATAAAAGAATGTAAACTGAAAATGTGTTTTTAAGGAATCCACTAAGGTGAGACCTGAAATTTAGAACTACATGTATTTGCCAACAAATCTGTGTATATAATGCAGGAGGTAATGAATGCTAAAATTATTTTTTTTTCTCCTAGAGAATAGAATAAAAGTATTATTTGTATATAGAGGCATTCTATTTATATGATAGACAGGATTTATAGGCGCCCATATTATTAAAGTTGCTTGAACTTCCTAACTTAATACCAATATCCAGTTGCAAAAATCTTTGCAAAATACTAGCTACTTGGGCTAAAACTCTCTGACCATTTCTCCAGCAAATGCAGTTTGTATTTTATTTGATTACATCTTAATTTATTTGGAAAATGTCTGCCAAAAACTTTCCTCTATTTCTAAGAATGGAATCAAGGAGAAAGAGGAGATTATTTTGCCCAATTAAGTAATTTTGATGACCTTTTCTTTAGGCTCTCCAGAGCAACATGACATTTTGTAAATGGCCTTTATGCTGAGGATGTGTTTTATACTGTTTCTGCAGAACTCTGTCCATATTTCACAAATTAAAGTCCTTCTTTAAAACAGAGGCAGTTCATGCTCCCAGCAGGCATCCTAATTTATATTATCATCATGATCATCATAGACCCATCTAGCTCTCACTCTGAATAAAGATCCAGCTGTGCTAGACACCATACAGGCACAAAACTCGGAGTCCTTACTGCAGAAGTCAGCTCATCAAAATAGAAGATACAGGACAGCAGATGGATATGGATAGGTGGATCAACATAAGGAGTCATTGAACTAATACTGGTCAGTGGGATGAGGAGAGGTCTCAGGACTCCCATATACTAGTCGCTGTCACATTTTTTTGTATCCACATGGGCCATGCTACGAATGAGCCCATGAATATGTATGCATTTCCTTCCTTGTAGCTCTCAGCTGTTTGCAGGCTGGATTATGACCAAACAGCAGAACTAAAACCAAGGAACTGGCCTCTGTTGCTCTGTGCCCTTCTTGATTCCCACAAACCATGACTTACTTCAGACGCAAGGAGGGCAGAACTAGATACGGAAAGTAGTAACTCATGTGAGACAAGGGATGAATTAGGGATACAACCAAGATAACA
Source organism: Nothocercus julius (assembly GCA_013398735.1). NCBI lineage: Eukaryota > Metazoa > Chordata > Aves > Tinamiformes > Tinamidae > Nothocercus > Nothocercus julius. The sequence goes on along the minus strand of VZSV01000215.1, from coordinate 649,354 downwards.
GGTGGAGATGAAGAAAATGGAATGAAGGGACTGCAGTTTCCTATGGAAGTAGGGGACCAGCTAATCAAGAAAACGAGGTTGGGAGTGGAGGTATAGGTGAAGCCTGGGGGCTGCTGGGCTGTTGGGCCTAGGCCTTGGAGATAAAATGTGTTAGGAGAGTAAAATGCCTATTAGATCACCTGTTTTGGGTGTCAGAGGAGACTGGAGCTGAATAAACACTTACTGTAAGCCTGGGAGAAAAATGGTAGAAATTTTCATGAGCCAGACAAGTATAGACTGGGAAAAGAGTAAAGAGGAAGGAAGGGGTCAGGAGTGAAGCTGGAAAGCCTGAAGCAAAAAAAAGCCAAAGGGAAACGGGCAGAGGAGCTTATGACTGATATATCAGATTTCTATTTCAAGTCTGTAATAGTATTTACAACTTCTAAATCTCCCTGGTCCTCAAGTTTAAGCAAATAGTAGTGAAAGCTACTAGCAAGGACATGCACTCTGCATAGCAGATGAAAACATACTACCTCGATCACTTACTCAGTTAGCACAAGTCACAGAAGTCTGACCTAAAAATGAGTAATTCACTTGTGTCTAGGATCAAAGATTAAATTGACACCGTGTGATTGAATTGTTAGAGAATATGTCCAGTTTTGTTCATTTTCTATTAAAAAATATTTACAGATTTCCATGCTAAAACCAATTGTTAAGGCTGCGAAGTCAAGAATTCAGAAGTACTTAAGTTTGCCTGTGCAACTTCAATTTATTCTTTATATAAAGTAAGCATTATAGTCAGTTTAATGACATAATGACCCACAATTTTCACTCATAAGATCTTTGCTATACTCAGCATACAAGAAGGACCTGTTGTAGGAGTGAATTAGGGTTTTGCGATAGAGAAAACATACGTAGAACCCTCGAGTCTGATGCTGAAGCTAGAAGTTGTGGTAGGTCATAATCCCCATCTGAACACGGCTCTCTCAACACTTTACACCTCTGAGAATTCCCTGTAGATTTTCTGTTAAGTTGAGCCTTGACTAATAGTTTTGTTGTTATTAATTGTAAATGAGTCTGAATCATGCTGTTGGTGCCTGGTCGGGCTTTTAATTTACTGGTAATACAGAAAAGTGTGGGCTCTTTGATGCTTTTTTCTTTATGTCATTTACACAGCATGTTCCCCTTTCTTTGGGACTTAATGATGCTGTCTGGTCAGGCCTTGGTTTCAAATTTCCTTTGATTTCTCCATCTTCTTAAGAATGTGCGAAGGTTCCTTCATTTCTTATATGCATACAAAATAAAACCAGACTCTTTTTTGGTGTGCCATTTAGGAAACACTGTTTGTGCTGTTAGTGTTGAGGCCTAAAGACAATAGACTTTAAAGGCTATTTTTAGGATGATTAATTACTTATCTGTAATTGTTGCCTTCATTTTCTGTTACAATTTACAGATAAAAAAGCTACATTAATACTTAAGATATAATTCTATGATTGTAATTGCACTTCCTTTAAGAGCTATGATAGAAATCTCTTCATTTGCTCACTGCTTTAGGGAATTTTAATTCTCTGTCATTGGAAGAGGGAGTATTATGTCCTACAGTAAAAGGGAGATCAGAAATGGCCTGGCTACAGAATAAGTTTATTCATGTCCAACCCCTAGAGAGCAAGAGAAATTGTCCTTCATTTTGGGTTCTCAACCACAGTAATGAGAACTTTGGCAAAAATAATAGCTTCAGAGAAACAAAATGAGAATTAAAATTCTTTCTGTTCCTCTCCTGGTAAGCAAAACAGAAAAAAATATATATATATTTTTGCTAAGGGGCATTTAAAAAGACTTTCCAGCTGAGATTAAGCACAGAAGATTTTTAAGGCTAAATGTGGAAAATCTGGAAGATTTAAGCACACAAATACCTAAAAATGTTTCGTGTATAAAAAGTTGTTTCAACTGGAACTATTCTGAACCCTCCATTATCATGCACTATCAAGTGTCTGCCTTAATACAGGTAACCATAATTAATGAACACTAAGACTCAGAAAAAATAAATCTTAAAGATAAGCGTTTAGGAGTATTCTTCAGAGATTCCAGGGTTGTCCAACAGCTTAATATTGTATGAGTTGCCATTATTGATAACAGGATAAGAGTTACTGGAAAAACTTGGGAGATCAACGGCCTCCTCGTTAATCTTCTGACTTGCAGTCAGCATCAGTTGGTTGTCACTCCTAGTAAACTGAGAAAAGGGAGTCAAAGCACAAGCACTGGTTGGCATCGTGGCCAGATCCAGCCCTGAGTGCCTCTGAAAATATCTTGAAGATCAAAGAAGGTTCCCTGTAACAAACTGGCTCAAGGTATATTTCTTGACAAAGGTGTTAGGATAGGTAAACAAGGTATTACACATATCCGTAATCTTAAATATCGGTATAGTGTGAAGGCAAGTTCTTTGCTTTCTTAAGTGCTTTACTGAAGCAGAACTTGACAAAAAAAGAGGGAAGGAGAAAGAGAATAGGAAAGGAGAAGTATCTTTTTTTTTTTTCTCTCAAGAGTGTAAATGTCCAACTAGAAAAGTCGGACAGACACTGAGATGGGGCCAAAAAGAGAAGCAGATACGGGGAAGAAATGCATGAAAAAAAAAGAGATGAAGTAGTTGTAGAAAGCACATCAGGAAAGGGGAAAGGCATGTATATTAAAGACAGAAAGTAAAGAAAGAAAGGCTGGTAACTAGAGGAAGGGAGTAAAACAGGGAAAAGCCAGCAAATGGCAAAACCACATAACCGAGGAATTCCTGGAGAAGTAGACGGTGAAATAGCAAATCTATCAGGAAGACAGTAGGGTAGAACAAAGTATCTGTGATAGTAGTGCAGCTGAATCATAAGCCTGGATAAGATGAATTAACTTTATAGGCGTTGGTCCTTCAAGACTTACACATATGTTTAATTTTAATTTTAGTTTTAATTTTAAATATTTGAGTTCTGTTTGCTCATACACCTGATGTTAAGCATATGCATAATTTTTCACACGCTTAGTGTCTTCTACACTGCTTTACAAGTTGTAAGGTGGTATAAGGTTAGTAGATAATAGGGCATAATACTTGAATACCGTCATTTGCAATGATCTTTGCTTAGGAGGAACACCGACTTTTTAATAAATCATCTGTTACATAATCTTCAAAGAAATCCCTCAGAGATTAAAATATCTCTATGGACCTCAGTATAAGCTCTATGTTTTTTTCTCACAGATTTATTTGCTAAATGATACAAGGAAGATCTTACTTGGTATACTGTAGCTTAGAGTTTATATACAGCACAGAAAATATTCTAACTTGGTACGGCAGTGCAGGCTGTGGCTACTAAAATTCCACACATACAGTTCTTTGAGGCATGTGATAACTGACTAACTGTAATTCATCTGGTCTTCAGAAGTTACTGGGCTTTGTCTTACAGCAAGGTTAAGGTTGTTGATCCTGGAAAATCATTGTTTTAAGATGATGATTGGCTGGGAATAGCATTAATCTTAAGTAGAGTTTTTATAAATCCTGTAGCATAGTTCACCCCTGGGTAGGAGGGTTTGTTCTAATTAATGTATGCAGTAATACATATTTTCCTGAATTGGATTAAGAAACTTTCAGCATCTAATTTCCCAGGAGGTTGTCTTAACATAATCCTAGGGACTGGTTCTTCACAGAGATGTCTAACATAGTATCGCAGCATATCTCCTTTCAGTTAAGCAGCATCTACCTCATTTCAACTCAAGTGAGAAAACTGTGTACTACTTTATCGTGATGCAGAATGGTATCCCCCACATCCATCCATCCAAAGCACGCAAATATCAGACCTGTGTAGGAGGAAAATATTTTGCTGGTGGCTTTTCTTCAGGGCTTTATATCAGTAAAAAGACAGATGTAGAAATCATCAGAAGAGTGAGGCAAGGAATTTTTGTCCTAGCCCTCAAAAGAGCCCACAGAAAGAGTGTTCCTGGGACAGAGCCCTGCCTGAAAGGAGCTTGTAAGTGTGAGCAAAGGAAGTGTCTCCTCTTGTTACGTTCTGGCTGTTCAGGCAACATTAAAGGTGTATGTTTTTGATAAAAAGCATGGAATTGCTCCAAAAGCCCCCTGCCTCCACTGTCATTTTTACCTACTGAAAGTAATTTGTGGGCCCTAGTTTGATCAGTAACTTGAGTAATTACAAGAAAACCTAGCAATTCAGGATCACACATTCCCCCAAATTCGTGTTTTCTTCATTGGCTGGAAAGTGATATATATGTCTTCAAACACCATGGATTTCACATGTTTGTCATTTACAATGCCTCTTCTCACGGTAATTCATTTGGTAACAGTAGTTATTTGATTGTTTCCTATTGCTATGTGAGCTCTTTCATGCTGGAGTTTCAAAAAGTTTTCAGAGTTCGACAGTGAAGAGTCTAACCTCTCCAAATATCAGCAGAGGTGTGTAAAAAACCTTTTTTTTTTCTAGGATGAGAGTAAAAAATATGCTGAAAATTAATGATGCAGTGCAGCATAATTTGAAGGAGGACTTATTTCTGTCTATCTGACAGGTGTATATCATAGTTTAAGTGCATTCTTAGTAATTTCAGCAGGATGTGTTTGCATTTTAAAGCAAACTGTGCATCCATATGTAAAATGAAAAGGAAGAAGCACTTTGAAATCTTTCCATGAAATGGTCCGTGCAATCAGGACCATGAAACTACGGAAATATTACAAAAGAAACATTTATCTTCTTTAGTATTTACATTATGATTTTTTAAAGAGTTTTTTTTTTTTTTTTTTTTTCTCATTGATATTTGAATAACTTGCACTTAAACAATAGTTTTCTAACCAGAAGTCTATGTCTGGAATGGAAGTCTGTGTCTCCCACACCCTTTCCAGACTGATCTTCTCCTCCCCAACCACCACAGCTCGTATTTCAGACTGTAAGCTGTCAGGAGGAATGTCTTATTTGACAAAAAGAAAAACAGGCACAACCACTAACTCCCCTCCAGGACTGGACCTGTTTCTGTCTTAAAAGAAATGTGAATTTGCTATCCCTTGTGGGTTCAACAAATCTAACAAAACCCATGACACATGCACCCAGATCTGCAGGGGTTGAAAGTACTGAGGGGATCTGTCATGGTCAAGAGGCTTTGCCTCATCTCTCAGCTAAGTAGGTCATGACAACCAACACGGTGCTGACTTCTCATGTGACCTAATCCTGGAGCCAAATCCAGATTGTTGTTCTCATGCGATTTAGGCAATCTGCTCACATCTGGTAGGCAAAGAAGACTTGGATATAAACCTTGGAAGCAAGGTTTATAAAAACAGACCAAGTTTACATGTTTGCCCTTGGGCACAGGACATTTAACACCAGTTCTTGTCTCTACTAAAAAGTGTTTATTCAGACAATTGCATGTGTGTGCCAGCAAACTTTGTGCCAGCAAACTTAGTAAGTGGACATGAATCTTACATCAGTAATTGAATCGCTTTTGTCCATCCTCCCAAAAAAACTGTCAGAGGAGTGCCACTCACACTGTAACTGCATCCACACGCAGACTTTTGACTCTGGCTGTCAATCATAGCAACTAGGAGGGCTGAGTTTTCTTTAGCTTTGTCCATAAAACTTTAAAGGGAACATCTTGAAAATTAGGAGAGTGTTGAAAAAAAAAAATTCATTAATCAAAATCTTCAATTAACAATGTTCCACTTTTACGAAAGTTTTATAAATGCCAAGAGTGCTTTCTTTATCTCTTTTTCTTTTTTCCTTTCCAATAAATGTTTTACTCAGAACTATACATCAGTTATAATTATAGCATCTGTGTTCTCACTGTGCTTGGAATATATTTTGATTCCCGAATGGGCTTCACTTTAACCGCAAGAGGATCTTTCCATGAAATTAGGTGTGGTAAGACAAGAAAAATTATACAGAAAAAAAATGGCTGGAAATCTTAATAATACTTAATAGTAATTAATAACAATTAATAGTTAATATACTTAATATACTTATTAAAGTATATACTTAAAGGTGAGAAAAATTGACAGTCAAAAGTTGGTTATTTGTTCCATTTAGAAGATACAAAGCTTGATCTGACAAGGCTTGTGGATAGAAACTGGACCAGAGTGTCACTCTACTCTGCTCAGTGCAGAGCAAAAGGTATCCGAGTGGTCTGTGAGCTGCCCATCTTTTCCCCTGCTTCTAGTCCCATCTTAAAGCCAGACACATCTTTTCCCTAACCAAAACAGGTATGAAGGCACAGCTGGCCTGGGAGCACTGATTTTCCAAGGAGCACAAACCCAGAGGTGCTGGAGCACAGCGTGATCCTATTGGAGGGGCCTGGGTCATGCCATGGACGTCTTTTGTTTGACTTAGTGGCAGATCTTCTGTTTCAGTGCAGCCCTCAAACCTCAGGAAATCAAAACACTTCTACAGAATACACAGTTGAGGGCTTGTATGCATGAGTTTGCCACTTCTCCATCCATTTAAAAGGAGGGTTGTTAGAGCCCTCAGGCAGCCCCCTGCACAGGCCAGTGCACTGGGAGGGATGCACGGAAACCTCCTCACTCTTGCCAGGTGGGGCAGAAGGCATTGTCAGTTCACAGTTGCCAGGAAGTGATGGCTTGTGCTGACAGAAACACTGACACCCCCACGGCAGTTGTGCCTGGCCTGTTAAACCTGTTAAACAAGTGTAGCAACTCCACCAAACAGCCGTGCTCCAGAGCTGCTCCAGAGACCTCAGGGCTTTGCTCTGCAGGAATGCCTCTGCCAACATCATCTGAATACTGCTCCCTGGGACCTGCCCCTCCAAATGTGTGTGATAGAAGTCATTAAATTTTGAGTTGGATTTCTACCCCAGAGCTGGATGAATGCTAGTGGATGTTTTTTAGTCTCTTTTATTAAAAAGCCTCTAAGCACTATGTAGCTTAAGTTCTTAACATCCTATGGTTTAAATAAATAAAATAATCACAATACTATTAGAGCGGGCTGAATGCAAGAAAAGGGCCAGGTAGCCCAGGTATCAGCAGTCCATTAAACCGAATGTGAAAGCTCTGAATCTGAGACAGGCTCCACCCTGTTAAAACCAGTCCTGCCTACCTGCCTTCTGACACAGATTGCTGCCCTTCCCCTCCCCCAGCCCCAGCCCCCGAAAAAAATGACTGACGCTGTTTGACTCACACACCACCTTTTCCAGCCAAGATGACTAATGATTTTTGCACAGGAGCACTATGGCAATGGCTGTTAGAGTAGAACCGCTGGTGACTAGAACCACATGAGGGATAGTGTGACTGGCCAAAGAGCTTGACAGACTGCAGAGATGGGCAGAGAAGAACCTCATGAAGTTCAGCAAAGGGAAGCGCAACGTCTTTCAGCTAGGAAGGAACAGCCCCATATACCAGTACAGGCTGGGGGTTGACCTGCTGCAGAGCAGTTCTGCAGAGAAGGACCTTGGGGTCCTGGTAGACACCAAACTAACCATGAGTCACCAGTGTGCCCTTGTGGGCAAAAAAGGCCAATGGTATCCTGGACTGCATTTGGAAGAGCATTGCCAGCAGGTGGAGAGAGGTGATCCTTCCCCTCTACTCAGCCCTAGGAAGGCTGTATCTGGAGTACTCCCTCCAGTTCTGGGTAACACGGAATTACTGGAACAAGTCCAGCAAATGACTACTAAAATTAATAAGAGGTGGAGCGTCTCTTATATGCAGAGGCTGAGGGAGCTGGAACTGTTCTGCCTGCTGAGGGGGGATATTCTTAATGAGTATCTGAAGAGAGAGTGTAAAGAAGATGGGGCCAGACTCTTCTCAGTAGTGCCCAGTGGTAGGACAAGAGGCAATGGGCACAAACTGAAGCACAGGAAGTTCCATCTGAACGTGAGGAAAAACAACTTTACTGTGAGGGTGCCTGAGCACTGGCACAGGTTGTCCAGAGTGGCTGTGGAGTCTCCTCACTTGGAGATACTCAAAAGCCATCTGGACATGGTCCAGGACAACATGCTGTACGTAAGCTTGAGCGGAGGATTTGGAATAGATGATCTCCAGGAGTCCCTTCCAATCCGAACCATTCTGTGATGTTGTGCCACTGGTTCTCCCCTCACTGTCAGTTTACTTCTCCTCAGTTGAGATAGCACAAGTGTTTGTGGACTTGCATTGCAAACTGGTGCACTGAAGAAAAAATAAATAACCTCTGTAAGGTTACATTTAACAAATTTCTGTCATAGGGTATTCAGGACATCTCCATAAAGTACTTAGCAGTTCAAGGCAGTGGGTAGCAGACAGCTGCGCGTGGTGCAAGCAGCTGAAGATAGGAGGCTTTGAGTACTTGCGAAGCTGACTTCAGCTCCAAGGCCAACTTGTGGTGTGGTTTTACCCAGCGTACAGCTGATATTTTCCTCCTCTTCAGGTTCAGTATTAATAACACTAAAATAAGCCTATTTTTCCTGCAGGTGTTTTTGAAAGAAAACCACCTGCCTTGGACAGGTGACTGACAAAAGTCTTTGGTTTTCCTTGGAAGAGGTGAGGCACAGTAGAAACCATGTGAACTTTTACACTCACTCTGTACTTTCCCCTTGTGGTTCTTTTCTGAGCCCACAAGACCACTACTAAAGCAAAGAGAAGTTTTGTTTCCATCTTCTTGCTGTAACAGGCCATCTTACAGAGACTGCCAACAAAGGGACTGATTAGTACCCTGTGAAATTGAGGAACCTGAACATTACTTCCTCAGAAAATAACCATCAACTCATTTTGTACAGGCTGTCAGAAGCTACCAGCCGAATTAAAATAATTTACTGTCAGGTATTCCTAGCTAGAGAACAGTTTGAAACATCTGGGTGACAGATCCTGTTACACTGATCCTTTTCACTTTTTTTTTTTAACACAAGCGTGAAATATTTACCCTGCCTTCTCACAGTAAAAGCACGAAAAAGTCCCTCCTCTTCTCATTTTACTTCTTGCTATCCATGCTTCATGCGCTATTTGTGTTTCTTACCAGCTGAGTCCCACTTCTTCCTTATGTTACTCTTCACCTTCCCTTTCTTCCCTTCCTTCACATCCTAAATGCCATATCTAATCTTCTGTTTTTTCCTTTTCTTTCCTGGCTAAAAAGATAGTAAAACAAAAGCTAACCAAATTTGATTAAGATGAAAAAGTATTTAACTTCATTTGCAAACCCTTCATTCACAGGCAGGAAATGACCTTGTCTGTAAAACAGAGAAATGCTTTAACAAAAACTAAACGGAGTATCAGGAAAACTATCAAGATGTTTCTCTGGGACCTCTACAGTAACCTTGGTGGTGCTTTCATAAATTAGAGTGAATTAGTCTAGTATTCTTTTACCTATAGTACTCACTACTGGTTGCTTTGGGGAAAGGCCGAGATGCAGAATAACTCACCCAGAGGAAGCCTCTTTTATCCTATTACTTCCCCCCACCAGAGCTTGTCTTCACGTGTCTTTACCTCAAGTTAACTACTGGTAGCTGAACTCGAAGCACTTGATATTTGTGAGGGTTAATGTGTACACTCCTCACACAACTGATCTAGGTTATAAACATTTGGTCTTTAAACTAAGACTTTTATTTATCAATATAAAGGGAGTGAGTTATATCCATAAACTTTCTCACTGTAAAACCCTACTCTATACAACACATAGACAAGTTCTACTTCATTGTAAGTAGGAAGTGTTCTAATGTAGCATTTCCACCCAGTCTAGTTGCAGCCTAATAAACTTAAAGGCCCTGAGTTTCCTGGTATTTCCTAGCAAGATGGTCGCTAAAAAGGAAAAAGACTGTTTGTAAAAGCTGCAGGCTGCTACTTGCTCTTCCCAGATTTTTTTTTCTCCTTTCTTTTTCTCCTACTTAAATACCATTCTCGAATGATGAGTCATGGAAGTAAAGAAAGCTGCCTTGTGTCCTTCCTGTGGTTGCCAGAAGGCATACATCGGATAGCCGAGCATGTACAGACTGACCTGCAACCTTGAATGCAATGCATTCAGCTTCACAAGTGCTTACACTTGGAAGATTTCATCAGTGTTAAGTGTCAGTGAACCATTGTGTCCTGTAAAAAGGAAGGAAATCCAGTGGCAAAGAATCATATCCGACAGGAAAGATCTAGAGCCAATCAGCCTTCTTTTTTGGGTAATAAACTATGATATTTCTGATTATTGTTTGCCAAGTTGTCTGGAGGTGCAGAAACTAGCGAAGACCATGAAGTCTAGGCGAAGTGCAAATTCTGATTAAAAATAAGTAACTATAAAAAATGAGTTAAAGCCCTAAATAAGTATCACTGAATTAAGGAGGAAAGTAACTCACTGAAAGTTGCAATTAGTAAAAGAAGTCTGAAAAGCACAAGATGTTAAAAGAGTGAATGAACACTTTATATCGGAGACCTCATGAATGCTGACACAAAGGACTTTTTACATTGCCTAGCATTATCTGTTGTCTTGTACACCTTCTATGTGATGGATAATATCCCTGTTGCATAGATGAGATCTCTTTTAGCAGAGTTAAATCTTGTGTCTTTTGAGAGGATCTGTCAGGACACTGTAGTCAGAAGCGCCTTCCACAGTTACCAGTTGTGATTCATGTGGAAAAGATCATAGGGCCTAAACAGGAGGGTTAAAAAAAAAAAAAAAAGTTTAAATCTATAGAGTCCTAACAATATAATCTGTTTTGCCAGTTCTCTTAAAAAAGACAGAACATCCACTTCCTTGACAGAGACCATGCATGGGAATTTAAGGAGGCATCTGAGGATTTTACAAATAGCTGACACCAGACTAATGTAAAGCTGGATACTAATATAAAACAGACAAATTGACATCTATGCAGCTAATATAGAAGTAGTTTTTCCAAGTACTTCTCTTTGGAGGAGAGCTCAGTAGCCCAGCTGAAGGGCATCTACACCAATGCATGTAGCATGGGCAACAATAAAGAGGAGCTTGAGGCCATGACAAGAAATGGCTGTACATAATGGCCATCACTGAAACACGGTGGGACCACTGTCATGACTGGAGTGCTGCAATAGATGGCTACAGGTTCTTCAGAATGGATAGGCAAGGAAGGAAAGTAGGTGGGGTATCACTGTATCTTAGGGAGTCCTTCGAATGCATGGAGCTCCAAGTGAGTGATGGAAAGGTTGACTGCTTTTGGGTCAGGATCTTTAACCTACCAGATGTTTGTTGGAAATTCAGTAAGGCAGAGAGGAAGCAGTCTAGGAAGTTTGTGGAGTGCATGGAAGATAAATTTCCATCAGCGTTGGTAAGTGAGTGTATGAGAGGAGGAGTCCTGCTGGACCTGCTCTTTGCCAACAGAGAAGGACTGTTGGGAGAGGTGGTGGTCAGAGGCCATCTTGGGCATAATGACCAGGAAATTGTAGCGTTTTCAGTTCTCAGCAAAGTCGGGAGGGGCGTCAGCAAAACAGTTATGTTGGATTTCTGGAGGGCAGACTTTGGGCTGTTTCAGACATTATTCTGGGGAGTCCCTTGGGAGAGAGTCCTAGAGAGCAAAGGTGTTCAGGAAGGCTGGACTTTTCTCAAGAAGAAAATCTTAAAGTCGCAGGAGTGGGCTGTCCCTGTGTGCCGAAAGACGAGTCGGAGGGGAAGAAGACCAACCTGGCTGAATGGGCAACTATTGCAGAGACTCTGGGAAAAAAGGAGAGTTTATCGCCTTTGGAAGAAGGGGCAAGCGACTTGGAAAGAGTACAAGGACATCACTAGGGTATACGTAGGGAGGAAATGAGAAAAGGCAAAGCTCAGATGGAACTCAATCTGGCCACTGCTGTTAAAGACAACAAAAAATGTTTCTACAAATACATTAACAAGAAGAGGGGGGCCACGAAGAATCTTCATCCTTTATTGGGTGCGGCAGGGAACATTGCCCCAAGGATGAGGATAAGGCTGAGGTACTTAATGCCTTCTTTGCCTCAGTCTTCAACACCCAGATCACTTATCCTGAATGGAATAGGCCCCCTGAGCTGGAAGACACCTATGGAGAGCAGAAGAAACCCCCCATAATTCAGGAGGAAGCAGTCAGTGACCTGCTACTCTGCTTGGACACCCATAAGGCTATGGGTCCACATGGGATCCACCCGAGGGTTCGAGGGAGCTGGCAGAAGTGCTGGCCAAGCTGCAATCCATCATCTATCAGCAGGCCTGGTCAACAGGGGAGGTGCCACACAACTGGAGACTTGCCAATGTGACACCCACCTACAAGTAGGGTCAGATGGAGGATCTGGGGAACTACAGGCCTATCAGCATGACCTTGGCATTGGGGAAGGTTATGGAGCAGATCATCTTGAGGGCGACCACACAGCATGTATGTGACAACTAGGGGATGATGCCCAGCCAACATGGGTTCTTGAAAGGCAGGTCCTGCCTTACCAATCTGATCTCCTTGTATGACCAAGTGACCTGCCTCAGTGAATGAGGGAAAGGCTGTGGACGTGCTCTACTTAGACTGCAGCAAGGCCTTTGACACAGTCTCCCACTGCATCCTCCAGGAGAAGCTGGCAGCTCATGCCTTAGACAGGTGTGCCCTTTGTTGGGTGAAAAACTGGATGGCCGGGCCCAGAGAGTGGTGGTGAATGGAGTTAAATCCAGTGGGTGACCACTCACAAGTGGTATTCCCCAGGGGTCAGTGTTGCGGCCGGGCCTCTTTAATATCTTTATTGATGATGTGGATGAGGGGATTGAGTGCACCCTCAGCAAATTTGCAGACAACACCAAGCTGGGAGGAAGAGTTGACCTGTTTGAGGGTAGGAAGGCTCTAGAGAGGGATCTGGACAGGCTGGATTGATGGGCTGAGATCAACTGTATGAGGTTCAACAAGGCCAAGTGCCAGGTCCTGCACTTTGGTCGCAACAACCCCATGAAGCACTACAGGCTTGGGGCAGAGTGGCTGGACAGCTGCACAGCAGAAAAGGATCTGGGAGTGTTGATCGACAGCCAGCTGAAC
>VZSV01000215.1:613686-626180 GCA_013398735.1 Nothocercus julius | reverse complement strand
AAAAAAAAAACAGCTCTGATGCATGATGGTGATATGCTCAATGACCTCTTTCTTTCTGATCTCAGTCTCCACCAGAGAACCCAAAATGGTGGGAAGGGCATTCTCCAGCATTCTCTCGCATCAGCCACTCACTGGTCTTGTGCTAGCTGTACCCCTCCCTTCCAGGCTTCCCTCGGAGGTCTGCATGGAGGCTAAGGCTTCTGAAAAAATGTTGGTGTGACTGGCACACTCATCCTTTAGACCTTCACCATGGAAGCTGCAGACCCCAGTTCTCCCAGCACTGTTGAAGAGCCTCTGTCGCTGGCAGCGGCCTCCCCAAGCCCCCTTCTCCTCTCCCACCTCTGCCAGCCTCCTGCCTTACTATTTTCTGCCTCTTTTAAACTCCTCTACCCTTTTTTCAATGGTTCCCTCCTCCTCCCCTCCCCCACACTTTCCCCTCCCCCACCCCAACTGCTGTTTTCCAAATTCCCAACAGACTCTCCTGCCTGCAGGCTCCGTTGCTAGGCAACCCCCACTCACCTCACGGTGTGTTGCCATGGCAACAGCACCCCGCTCTGCTGGCTGCCATAGCACCCCCTGTCAGGTTCACAATCCGTGGCAGGCCGTGCAGGCCGAAGCTGCCCCAAAGCGCCTGGGTCTAGATCCCACACTGCGCTGGGCCTGCCTGAGGCAGCGCTCTCAGATTCACCTTTACGATTTCTGGAAAATTCCCTGCCCCACATCTCCAAAACAACAACAAAACCAAAGAAACACCCCCCAATCCCAGTGTTCAGCAAAAACAGAGGATGGGAGTTCAGGCAGCTTGTAAGTTTTACTGTGGTCATGGTCCAGCTAACAGCCAGAGATGCTATATTTTACTTCTGTGCGGAGTCCATATGTTGATGTAAATTGTTTTCTGTGGAAGTGCCAGAAGGAATTTGAGAAGGTGTGTGCTCAGTTGGGAGAAAAGTCACCATGTTGAGTGGGAAAGAAAATCCTAAAAATGGTCGGTTTCCTCTTCTGGTGAAATAATCTCTTATCACTGGTGGTCAAATAGCAAGAAAAAAAAGGAAATCAAGGTCATGGTGCTCTCCCTTAGGGGGAAGTTGAAGGGTATGGTGGAAAGCCAAACACTCTGGAGCAACTGGGGCTCATTTACAGACACAGTGTTTCTTGTCAGTTTTGCTGTGGGGTTATCTAAAAAGGGAGCAACAGTGACCTTATTTTTCTGCTGAGGAGTTTCACGTTTCAGGGAAAGGTGAACCCATGAACAGGCTGGAAAAGGGTAAAGCAGAGAGACGGCAAAGCCCAGAGCAGCTAGACTACAGTGCAATAAGATGAAGTGAAAAAGGAGCAGGACACACTCCTTCCCTCATCTGGGAGTAAATGTCTTTTACATTAACATGAGACTAGTGCAAAAGACCAAACCACCCAGAAGAATGGAGAGGAATCACTCCTAAAAACCTCAGTAACTGAAAAATAAGCTGTTTTTTGTGCAATTGAAGTGCAATTCTGAAACACCTTTTACCAGATGCAGTTTTGGTACAGGCATGAAAAGGTGATTATGGAGAGGAGCATATGGAGAAAGAAGATTTAGAAAAGTTTATGATACAAATATCTGAGATGCAGACATTAAAAAGGATATGAAATACAAAGAAAGTAAAATAAATGACAGGAGGACACAGGACCAAAGCAGACCGTTTGGAGAAAAGCTACAGGCTGTGGGTAGAGTGGCTGGAGAGCTGCGCGGCAGAAAATTATCTGGGGGTGGTGGTCAACAGCCAGCTGAAGATGAGGCAGCAGTGTTCCCAGGTGGCCAAGGTGGCCAATGGCCTCCTGGCTGGTATCAGAAACAGTGCAGCCAGCAGGACCAGGGAAGTGATCATCCCCCTGTACTGGGCACTGGTGAGGCCGCACCTCAAATATTGTGTTCAGTTTGGGGCCCCTCACACAAGAAAGACATGGAGGTGCTGGAGTGTGTCCAAAGAAAGGCAGCAAAGCTGGTGAAGGGGCTGGAGCACAGACCTAACAAGGAGCTGCTGACGGAGCTGCAGTTATTTAGTGTGGAGGAGGCTCAAGGGAGACCTTATCACAGCTACCTGAAAGGAGGTTGTAGTGAGGCAAGGATCGATCTCTTCTCCAGAATAACTAGCGATAGAACAAGAGGAAATGGCCTCAAGTTGCGCTAGGGAAGGTTCAGGTCAAGAATTTCTACACAGCAAGAGTGGTGAAGCATTGGAACAGGCTGCCCAAGGAAGTGGTGGAGTAACCATCCCTGGCAGTGTTCAAGAAAAGGGTAGATGAAGCACTTAGGGACATGGTTTAATAAGTATGGTATTGAGTGGCTTATGGTTAGACTTAATGATCTTGAAGGTCTTTTCTGACCATCATGATTCTATGATTACTTATACTGAGCAAAATACCCGCTATACCTGTTCTGTGGAGAATATCTTCTTACAACAGCTTCATATGAGGCCTCAATTCTTACTTCAGTAAATAAAATCTTAAGACAATTTGGAAGGATAGTAGGGTAGAAATAACATGAATTATTTTCAGTTTTACCTCTGTCTAGTGCCATTTCTGGTATGAATGGAAACTAAGAATCCAAATACCATTTACCAGTACCATAGGCATGAGAGGGATAAATCCAGTCTGCAACCCACAGCAAGTCAATTGCAGAAGAGGATTGATGAGCTGTTCAGAATACCAATCCCCACATGCCCACGAGAACCGTATAGTTGCAGAGCAAATATGCTTCCTATGTATTGCCAAAACAAAGTGAAAGTTTCCGATAAATAGCTGAAATAAGACCTATTTCATGAAAAACAGCTCTGATTGTGTTTGATGGAAAACAAGCTTTGATAACACTTGATTAACAGCTTGCATGACATGCAGCTTCCAAAAACGGTTTGGTCACAGCCCTTGCAGATTTTTATAACTTAAGGACAGTTAAGGAAGGCAATGAGAAGATTGCTGGGAAAGGAAAATTATGCAGCGGAAAAATGGAATGGGAAGAGAGTAGGTTGATGCAGTGGCAGAGGGAAAGAACATTAAGCGATGGGGTAGATGGAATGGATGGAGAAGAAACTTGACAACTCTCCTTTCTATCCTGCTATCTGGAGCAATCAACCACTCCTCTCCATTTTAGTTTCCATTCTTGTCATAGGCAGGCATCCATTCACTTTTCACAGCCTTCCTCTCAGAGGAACAGATGCCTGTCTCACGAAGTTGGGAATGAAGAAGTGATCCCAGATCCTTGTATCATAGAGAGTGTCTCTATGAGAGTGCCCTGCTATATTGGTAGAGGGACAAGATGGCTTCTGTGGGTGCGCATGGTAGCTAAACTCTTCTCACCAGTGGAATATTCATTTTTGCCTCCCTGACAACAGTGGCAGAAGAGGCAACTTAAGCTTCTCTTCCTTACTACTTTCAAGACAGTATGTGTACATATTAAGATCTCAAGGACCTCCACTTCAAAACTGTAAAAGATCCATTCTCTCTTCCCCATGTACACCAGCATCTGGAGGAATGCTGAAAAAAAACCATATATTCTGTTAGGTCACGAAAATAACATACCCCCTTGTTTAAGATGCCTGGAGCTGGTAATAGATAACTAAATTGTCTTCTTAAAGATGGTGGAAAGATTAACTACTAGAGAAGTGCTAGGTTCTCTGTTGATGGCTTTGAAACAGGATAACTAAATGTGCTTTCATCAGATGCATCAGGATAGGAAAAACTGTTATTTTCTAAGATACATTTATCAACAAGTTAGGTACTGATCTTGTTATACTACAAGATAAAAAAACATATAGGAAAAGCCAAGGAGAAAAGACTCAGAATGCAGCAAAAAATACCAGATGAGGGCTTAAATTTGAAAATTTTTAAGGACAGGAGTATGTCTCAAAATTTAAATTTTATCCACAATGACTTTTATCAAAAACAATGGGAAACCTAACACCAACAAGAAATAAAGCACTTTTTTTTTTTCTTTTTTTTTCCCCCCCAAATAAGCCTGACTGATTTTTAAGGTTTGGCACAAATCTATGAGGTTTTAAGTTGCTATTCATTTTCACTACACATCATTATGGGTAAAATTCCATCCAAGCAGGAAAGAAAATAACAATAATAATTAAACAAACCCAAACAAGCACATTTTTATATTCCACACATTTTTTCTCTTTTAAAGAGTGTTTCCATTTTTAAGCGTTAGAAACTTTTTTTTTTTTTTTTTCCTAATCTTTAAACTAAGTTATTAACAGCAAAAATCACCAGGTGATGATTACACAAAAATCAACCCACACATTTTAGATATATCTGCATAGATTTTTTTCTACTGAAGATGTAAGATATTCATTACATTCCAGAGCTGTTCAGGTAATTTTCTTCCAACAGGTCTGAACATATTTCCAAGAGTATCCGCAGCAGAAAACATCAGAAGCATTCTTTACATTACTTCATCAGTTTCTAAAAAATCTAGGTAGATCAGAAAAAAGTTAAAGAGATACAAGGTCATGACAGTTTCTTTAACCATGTAATTTAGAGACCAGGCATATCTCATCTTTAAAACTCGTGTAAGAGTTAAAACTGAGCACTACTTATTTCTCAGCCTTTACTATAATAACAATGCTACCACAATATTACTTTGTATTTCAGGGAATCCTCTTCTAAAGCAAGGTAATTCCAGAAGTAAGAGAAAAGACCACTGCATTCAAGAATTAAGTCACACAGTCAATACGCTTGATGAAAAGACATTATTCTACTGTCACCAGATGAGTACTTCCACTTACTCAAAATAAACTCCAAGAAAAGTAGTTTAAGCCAGAATAACTCCCGTAGTTTTATGGCTCTCCCAAATATCACCTGCTTATCACCTTATACTTACACTTATCACATTATAATTAATTATCACCATATTATCACCTACATAAATCACCAAGAACAACTATGATATGCAACTATCTCATGTCAAAGAGTAAGTGGAACAATGGGAGATAAGCTTTTCTATCCAGTAATTGGTATTTTTAAATGGCTTAATTTTAGACTCTTTGGAAAAGGGATTTTATTTAATAGATTCCAGTTGCCCATTAGGTCACATTTTGATAAATTACTTTCTCTTTTGAAATTTGACACTCTTTAGCTAGAGGTTAAACACCAGAATTCACACTGCAGATCATGCTGTCTCATATCTCAAGATACTTGTAGGTTACCTTAGTGTAGTAGAAACAAATTTAACAAGCTGTTTTTGTTACTTCCTTCTTCATCGCTGAACTGTCCCTTAACCACCGAACTGTATCAATCTGGATGGTACTGAGGCTTGCACAAATACAGTTTCCTTATTAATAACAGAGATGAAGTTATGTCTATCTTGTTATATTATTAAGTGGAAGGTAGTAAAGTGAGAGGATAACTGGTTTAAAAAAAAAAAATACCACAAAGTGCTTAACAAACCTGAAGACATCTGCCCAGCACATAGATGAACTGGATAATACAGCAAAATCACAAGAGTAAGTTTTGATCAGAAAACATCTGGGCTACAGAGTACTTACTTGACAACCAGTAAATTTATTAACAAAACTATTAAGTCTGAGAAGAGAGTGGTTTTACACTTTTTCCCTAAATCCTCTATCTTATCCTCCTACTTATCCTAAAAATAATAGAAAGATAGTATTAACATACTTTACATAAGTCATGCAATTGGACAGTATGTACAGTGAAAAGTAACCAACATAAAAATGACTTAAATAATTTTAGTTCATTATAGGAAAAAAAAACTCTGGTATTTTTGTTACATTTACCAGGATTGTGATCTTTATATGCTGTTGAATTTAATTTAAAAAGTTTTTTGGCTGTATTTTTTGTTTTGTATGAAAAAAAGTGGACTTGCATTAAAAAGGAATTAAAATATGTTCTCTTTGTTTTTCTCTACTAGAAAGGTATCATGAAATTCCTTTTTGAGCTACATTTTAAGTCTCCCTAGTGAAATTCTTGAAGTTCCAATGAGTCACTGAGTCACCAGTTACATTATCAGATATATATGTACTTTTTTCTCACTATACATATTTCTGTTAATGAAGAAATAAAGAAACTTCGAAAGCTATTTTCTGATATTACAGTATTTCTTTTGCCCTGCATAATACCTATTTATAATCAGAAATGTCTTAATCATTGCATCCCATTAGGCTTTTACTGTGCAAGAAAATACTTATTAATCTACTCAGTTACCAGGAAAATTAACATAAGTGTATTGGCTTAAAAGTGACATCTCTTTGTGAAGGCAACCTTGTACAATTATGTATTTTCCAGTAATTTCCAGCAATTATTTAAAATGTAAAGTGTACACTTCTCCCCAGATTGCTAACCATTTATCATCACATTTTGATTTTTTTATAAGTCAATAGTTTTCTGTATATAAAAAGTTCATTTTCATACTGAGAGCTACACCTCTTTTATGCGTCAATTATAGGCTTCCTTTTAGCTCTCCCATTTGTGTCTCCACAACGTCACCAATATAACTTATTAAATCATATGGAGAGCAGTAATATTTGGGAAATATTTTTTTTCTAGAAGAAATTAATGTACAGAAAGAAGGGTCATGTAATCATCTCATTAGCAATCTGTGGTTCAGAGATTGGGAACTCCTGATAACAGTTATCTGGATATAAGAAACTTAAATGTTATATGCCTACAACAAAGCTTAAATTCAGTGTCTGAATTCAAGAAGATGAAATTCTCTGTTGCAAATAAAACAGTATTACTTTGCATTTTTTTCAAGCACATTACAATATATTGGTCTTTTTTCCTGTGCTTATCCCTGCAATATATTTGCACATTACTCAAACATAAAGTGAACTATATGCACAACTACTTCATAATGGAGCTTAAAGTTTAGTATTGTGTAAATTTAACTGAAGTATTTGCATTACACACTGTTTTTCTCTCATCAAAAGGAATTTTCAAATAGTGCAACTGAGTTCATAATTTCTCAAATATTTTTATTTTAACTTTCTTCTTACAAATATTCTGAGTAATACAAACTGATTCACAGCTGCTGATTTGAATTTATGACCAATCTGACTTCAGCAAGAGCAGTTACAGAAATCTGGGCTTACTCAAATTACTGAGCTGATAATTCTGACATTGTAATTGCTCTTAAAATTTAAGGGTGCTAACTCACTGCTTATACTACTATCTCGAAATGCCATGATAGGGCACTTACTATATCAACTACCTCATGAAAATAATACAACTGTGGAGTAAGTAAATAAATAAAATACACTTTTGCTTCTTTTGTTGTTGTTGTTGCTTTTAAGACTCTACAGGAATATTGCCTGAGAAAGAAGCTAAAAATCCCACATTCAATAAAATGAGTAGGAGCATTTTTTTTTCTATAAAATTAGCTTTGAAGAAATTACAATATAGCACATTTTAATGATAGAAAATGGATGTGATATCGTGATGAACACATTTATTTTGTCCCAAGTAAAACAAAACTATAAAGAAATATTTCTTAAAAAAAAAAATTCTTAAAAAAAAAATGTTGATTTTCATCTTCATTGTCTGTGGTGATCAACACTAATGAGCTCAAAAAAAAATTAACTGTTTTTTTGTTTAATAGCTTTTCTTTCTGTAACTGTTACAGAGCAAAGAAAGTTTTTAAAGTACACTTTTTTCTTTGCCATAACTCTTTGCTGAAATACAAGCTCATCTTCTATCTTTCAAAAAAGTATGCATACAACAAGTTATATTTCTAGGCAGTTCCATATAAAACTTTGAAGGTATTTGTTTCTTGTCACCTTTAGAAATGTGTTTAATTCATTAATAAATAGCTAATATTAACAAATGTTCCCTAAATAATATTTGAAATACTAACGAGTAGTTCTTAAGAAAATAAAATGTTAGTTTACTGGGCCTTTCACAAACATTGCTGTGCTATTAGGATTTCAATGCAACTTTCATATTTCATATTTCTGTATTTGATTACAAACTCAGTGCTCTGAACTTCTTTCCAAGATTTCTCTGTTTCCTGTGGACAAAATATAAACTTTGGACACCTGGAATCTTCGGAATTTGAAAGAACAGCAGCATATTATTAGACTTACAAACACTTCAGAGATTGTCAGGAATCTAAAGTCTGGGGACACCCAAAATCAACAGCATTCCATCTCTTCTCTTAGTAGTTTGTTGGTCCCCTCAGTTGCTGGTTAAATTGTGCTCAGTTACAAGTCAAAACAAACACTATGACTGAAAAATAAGATTTCCTTGAGGCACTCATATTTTCACTACTATCTTTTCCTCAAAGATCCAAGGAAGATTTTTATAAAAAATCATTTTATATTGAATTTCTATGTTTTCTATTATCTATGACAAAATAACAAGCTCAAAGCAGCAACTTCTTACCTAAATGCACATTTGATAAATTTTATATTCTTTAAGGTAACAAATCCTCCTTCCTCATTCTTCCTTTAAGTATTTCAATAGCAGTTCAGTGAAAAAAAAATCCATGTTGCTGTAAAGGCTTCCATACTAAATTAAGTTTGGAATACTAACAATTGTTATCCAAAAAGATGAGCATATTAATATCCAGTCTTTGGGAAATATGCATCTTTTAGCCACAAACTTCACACTACCGATTCATTCTCAAAGGATATTTGTCCATGGATCCTGTAAATGTGCTGCCCTGCCACTCCAGAAACTCTGATAAAGCTAGTTGTGAAGGTTTTAGAAGTTTTTTCGTGTCTCAGGTGTCTGCCACCCTTTCTGCTAGAAACTGCCATGCCTATTGCAGAGACAACAGAGCAAGATGGCCACTCACACTTGGGCTGCTCAAGTCACCAGGCTAATACACCTCCTTAAGAGCACTGCCACATATGTGCTTGTCCCAAATAATGGGACACACACGCACGTTCCCTGCTGCCATCTTTGCTGTGGCAGTGGAAGCATTTAGCAGAGATATCAGAAAACCCGTTGGGAATGGCAACATCTTAAAAACTAGCTGTTCAATCGGTGAAGTGCTTCCAGCAGAACCACTGCAATGGCCACGCCACATATGTAGTGCTGCACTACGTGCAGGAACACACAGTATGCTGTGTATGTGACTGAGAAAAACTCTTGCTGTGTATTTAGCACGCTCTTGAAGTAGAAAAGTCAGTATGCCATTTTTCATTTTGATAGGAAAAAAAAAAAAAAAAGTGAGTTTGCCTAAAGATAGAGAGAAAGGCACTCTCATCCCATACTGGGCGACTAGGACTTGAGTCTCAAAGTTAGATTTGTGTTGAGCCAATTGTCAGCGAGCTGTTGACACTACTCATTTCTGCCTTTGGCCAGAGCATAGAGAGCCAAGTTAAGGCTCAGGTTAAAGCAAACCCTATGGTCATCTCCCCCCTGCCCCCTTCCACTCCTTTAGGTGGAAACCGAGGGTTAGCAGGAAATGGCTACTTCAGGTTTTGACCTGGGTAAGCTGTGCATTCTGATCTACATGAAGTACTGGCTTCAAGTAGATTTCAAGGAGGTTTCTTGACACTCTTCAAACCCAAACCACAGAATTAAAAAAAAAAAAAGTTTTGGCCAGGGCTCCTGGTCACAAAAAAAGCTTGAGGTTCCCCCCAAGACAGCTTGAAAAGATGAAAGAGGACAGGTAAGGGAGCTACAACTAGCCGTACTGTAAGCTGGTGACACACACTGTTTTGTAAGAGCGCCACAGACACTCAGTGAGGCTCCCCACACGTGTTAAGGAGGAGACACCCCCACCGTGCAGTCACATCCATTGTGGAAGATGAGGTAGCCGTCGCTGTGCCCCCCTCAGCCCCCAAGTGCCCCCTAGCAGCCAGAGCAGCAGCAGCACCACACACCGTGCACTACCCTCAAACAGGCTCCGCCGCGGCGCGGTTATCACCAATAACCGCCTGCAACCGCCTACCGAAGGGCGGAGCCAGCGCCTCATTTAAATAGCGCCCGGCTCATTTGCATACTGCTAAGATGGCTGGCACGGTGATTGGCCGGCGGTGCGGCAGCCCCCACTGCCGGCCCCTGTGCCCACGAAGGGGGCGGGGCCAGGCGGCAGAGGGGAGGGGACACGCGGCTGATTTGCATAACGGCCCGGCGCGTGCGACACAGGGAGGCGGCGTTGGCGCCCGGAGTGGCTCCCGATTTTGAATCTACGGCGGCAGCGAGAGCGCAGGGGAGCGGCGGCCGCCGGAGCGCTGAGGCAGGGGCGGCCGCGGGACGCAGGTACCACATGTCCCCGGCGGGGCGCGGGCGGCGGGGCGCGCTCTCGTTGCGCCCGGCTAGGGGCAGCACTTTGCGCCGAAACGCTACCGCGGGCTGTGCTGCGCCGGCCGCAGCGCGCATGCGCGGCTGCTGCAGCCTTGCACCCGCGCGCCACAGCGCTGCGCACGTACTGCATGGGAGCACGTGACGCTGCTCCAGTGCAGGCGGCGGCGCGCATGCGCCGTGCGGTTCTGCCACGGAGGTGGCGGCAGGTGGGGAGCACGGTGCGGGGGCGCTTCCTTTGCTCCCACCCGCGTGTGCTGGGTCCCTGCGGCGCCTCACGCGGCACAGGTAGGTCTGGGGCAAGGCAGGGTTCTGCGCCAAGCTCTGGTAGGCACCGTGAGCCTGGAAGTGCCAAGCAGTTGTTCCTGTTTCGCTTTCTTGTTGTGCATGTGTGCACTGAAGTGGTGGCGCTCTATTGCACCGCTCTAGAGGGCTGTTTGGGTGGGACAGGGGTGGACCTGGCCACATAGCGCCTCGAAAGCACTACCTTATGCATGTCTGGGTTGCGGTTAGTGTTACCTAATAGTGCTGTACATAGCTGGTGAGTATGCTCGCAAATATATGTTGAGTTGAGTGTCGTGTTGGATGGGTGGTGAAAACGAAATGTAGAAAACGGCCCTTGTTACTGTGCTCAATAATGGCTATAAAATTTCAGATGAAAAGTTTCTTGTGCATGTCAACTTAGTGGAAAGGATCTGTTCACAGATTGAACAGAGGGAAAAACTGGCCTAGTTCTTCATTATTTATGTGATGTCATCAGTAATTTATTATGAAACAAACTAAACAAGGACAAAATTGTTACTCGAGGTTGACCTGGAGGCCCCTGTTGAATAAAATGGAAGAAGTTAACTGGCATGTAGTAGCATATGTGGTAGTATATGTAGCATATAAAGAATGTACATTTGGTCTTTTCTATTCACTCATATACTTAAAAAATTGAAACCATAGCTTTAGTACCACATTTTAATTCTGGCATGAGGGCATTTTAGAGGTGTAGCATATTATTTATATTCTTTTGCTTTTTCTAATATTTGACAGATATCCAGTGGAAATGTCTGTATTATATACTTTTTTTTTTTTTCATTACAGTTATTTTGAAATAACTCCTCATACTGTGATGTGAGTCTGAAGCTTAACACTGGGAGGCTTTTGATGGAAAAAATACCCATCTAAAATGGAGAGGGAAAGATAAGCATTGCCTGGCTCAACTCTGTTAGGGAATGATCACTGAGCTTAAAATTGTTGTCTTTGTGCTGTCACAGATAAATAATACTTGTAAATTTAGACATTTTATTTAACATGCCATCTGATTGTTAGAAACGGGACAATATTTTAAAAATATTACATTTTCAGTAAATGTAATATTTAAGTAAACACTGTTCTTATGAATGACTATGGAATTTTCATCTAGAAGATCAATATATTGTCAAAGCATGTTGTCTGCATTTCTTTTGCAATTTTAAATATATTTAAGCCGCATCTTGCTGTAGCAGGGTGTTCTAATTACAATTAAGACAGTTATTAATACTGAGTTTGTATCCTTTGTTTATAAAGACTAGGCTATGTATTGAATGTCTGCTTAAGCTGGGTATAACAGGTTAAGTATAAAGTCAATACACAAACTACTAATAAGAATGTAAGAAATAAATGGTTTATTTTTTTCCTGATACTGTTTTGGGTAGTCCCAAGGGAAGGGATGAAGAGGAGTATTATCCTGAATGTTAAAAATTCTTTAAAGTGCCCTGCTGTTGTCTTCGGCAGGTAATTTCTCAGTTTGTACCTCTGTGAAATAGGGCTAATGGCAGCTGTCAGGACCATCATTAAATGCACTCACTAATATTTGTTTGAGCACTTGTACAAATATTCACAAGTAAAATTGTATTTTTATGCATAATTTTTGTAGCGAATTCATATGCTCTTAAATATCAAATTGAATTTTTAGGTACACATTGTTCAGAAGACACTACTCATTCTGAACAGCAGCAAGTTTTGAGGTACATGCCAAATAATTAAAATGATGAAAATGTAGTTATAGTAATGTTTTCAAATAATTGCTTATGTGTACTCATTTTCAAATAATCTTAGGAATCTTTATGCTCTCATCATTGATTTTGGTTTGGTAGCCTTGTTACGTTGCTTCCACTAAGAGGCTTTTTTTTTTTTTTTTATGAGTTGCTACATTGCTGCAAAGTATAGTGGTACTGAACTCATGCTTCCTGATGCTTTCTTGAGATTTGTGGAACACT
>VZSV01000215.1:584461-605155 GCA_013398735.1 Nothocercus julius | reverse complement strand
TCCTGACCCCGATTTTATATAAAAGATTAGAGGTGTATGTGTTTAAAAGCAGTTATTGCTGTTGATTAATTTCAGATGTTAATATCCCATACTATCCAAAGCAAGAAGAAATCAATCTTCATAATCAGATCACCCTTTATATTTTCACATCAAAATTAAATTCTACTTCATAATTATTAAAAAGAGATGAAATTCCATGCCTACTTTTTGCCTAAGTATATTTTACTATACACATGATGTTTGGAACCAAAAACAGGAGCATATGAAAGACAAAACAATAAAAAAATGTCGAGCTCTATTGGTTCTGTCTATGCATTTGTGGGGTTTTTGTTTGTTTGTTTTTCCCTTTGATACCCATGAGGGCTGGCAGATGAGGTGCAATGCACAAGAGAGATTGCCAGAGTTGTCAAGAGAAGCTCTCCTTGTCTCCTCAGTGTTTGTCTTTTCCTTTGTTTACTTCTCTAGCAGGCCGTTTTGGAAAGCAGTGGCATTCTTGGAAGGGCTAGAGGAAATGACTGGCCCAGCAGGGACCCTTAGAGTGTTTCTGTTGCGGGCAGAGGGTAAGGAGGGGAGTGGGGTGTTTTGTAACTTCGTGTTACATATGAAACACATCCCTATTTTCAGACATCTGAGTATATGATAATACTTCCTATACAATGATACTGGTAATTTGACAGTATTACCTTCCTTTCCCTTCCTTACGTCCTATGCTTTTGTTATTAATAATATACTCTTGAGTAGTTGAAAAGGAAATGAAAAACAGTGATTTATCTGCATGGAAATGCAGCACTTCAATAGGTGCAAAACCATGCTTTTACTGAATATTTTAATATGATGTCCATGATTTGACTTGAGTAGTTGTCTAGCACAAGATGACACTGAAAGACTATTACAGCGTCCTCAGGGTTCTTACGTTTGCATTTTTCCTACTTTTAGTTATCTGCTGCGTTCTAGAACAGTTCGACCTAAATTTGAAAGACAGGTTTTCAGAGGCAAATACCTTACTAATAGGCTAGCACCATCAAATACATACAAATCTCAGCAGAAAATGCACAACAGTAATTTACTCTGAAGAAATGTATAAATTCAGATTTTTTGAATTATTTTTTCTAGATTTTTTTTCCTTTTGTGCCTCGTGCCTCATTTGCATACCATAGGTGTTCATTAGTAAAATTTATTTGCTTAGAATCTTTTTAACGTGGCTTTTTTTCACAGGGTGGGGGGTGGTAATCTTTTTAAACTCAGAATTGTCAGATTTGCCCAGCTGCATCTTTTTTTTTTTTTCAGTAGATATTTTGGGAGCAAATAATTTCAGGCAGGATTCGAACAAAGCTGGAATGGGCTCTGGATTAATGCAGCACTCCGCAATGCCTGCAAAACCCCTTGGAAACAGCCGGCTTGATTGGTTCTTTAAGTATTTGAAACAAGTGGTTACTAAGCGTTTAGAACTGTTTGGAACCTTAAGTACTTCATTACTTTATGACTCTACTCTTAAACAGTTAAACAGGACTTTTTTTTTCAGTTGTAAACTTTACTATTTTTTGTCATGTCTTCAAAGGAGATGCAAGTTAGCAAATGTTAATTTTTTCATCACCTTGATTTGTAAACTTAGATCTGTCAGTTTAATGACAAAATCTTCATGTAAACTGAAGTGAGAAAAAAGTTTCTCCTAAGTTGCTAATGAGGCTATTTTCACTTTTGAAAATAATAATAATAAAAAGCACGATATTGCACTCTGTCACAGCTTAGAATTTAATCATTTTATTCATTTTCTCACCCCTTTTCCACAGTAGAAAAAGGGAATACAATTGATCTAGGTCATCCGTCCCACCCTCTCCCTTATCTAGAAGCAATGTCTGCTTCTACTAATATAGTCTTCTGCTGTAAAGTATCATGAAATAAGCCACACTGGATAAAATAAGCATGTGCCTGGATAGACAGCCTGGACCAAAGTGAGGAAATGTAGGGAAATTACACACTTCTGGCTAACCTTGTGTGTGTATAATTGGTTTAGTTTCATGCTTTGGAAAAGAGGCTAAGTTGGGGGAGGGTAGGGGTGTACTACCAAAGCATCACCCAACTCCACATTCAATATTTTAATTTTTTTGACTGACAAATGCTTTCAAATGCTTTTGTATCTAAAAGTGAATGTGATTAAGAGAAATATCATTTCATAGCAGGTCTTTTCATTTCCTTTCTATGCTGAGATGAATCCACTGTGACACTTCAAATTGGAGGATATTGTCTTTCTTACCACCTGAAACTATGCAGACAATAGTAGTGTTGAACACGGCTTGCTTTTTTAACCTTTGAATATAACAGCTGCAGTTTAAGATCATTTCTGATTTCAAGACTAGAACATGTTGTGTGTTTGAAAGCACTGTCCAAGTTTGCTGGACTGCAAAATAATGAATTTTATTCTCAGATGTTTTTACTGAGTGTAAACTCCATGCAGGAGAATGCAGACACTTTAACTTTTTTGTAATGGCAATCACTGGAGAATGCGCATGAATTATCTACTGCAGTATTTTCTCAGGTTAGCTTCTTCCCTGGGGACGGGGCAGGGGGGGGACTCATTTTGGAAGCAAACTATCCAAAATAGTCCCTGTGCTAGTTCTCGAGATTTTTTCTGTTTGTATGTGACGCACAGATGTTGCTGCAATTGACTTGGGGCTTAACAGTTTCGTCTTACCTTTGTCATGGAGACGGCCCACCGTGTTTTTTATTACTTAGTTGGTGCGTTTCTGAACACTAAACCAACTGCTTTCCCTCTCCGTAAGAAATATTCCGTATCTGAGACACGTTTTATTACCACTATCTGTGCACACAGCAAGATGCAACAAGGCGTAGAAAAGGGCTTAAAACTGAGGGAGTGCCCTTGACTTTGCAGGGAATGTTCTGGAAGCAGGGTGGTGCTTTGCGAGTGCGGCAGATAGGGAGCTAAGCTTCTGGGCTGGCAGCAAGCTCTGGCTTGGACTTCCCTCGGCGAACTGGAGCTGCGGCTTTACACAAGCTAGAAAATGTTAGGAGTAAATGATCTTTTTGTTATTGTATTTCTGTTATTGTGTGTTGAACCTTACTGTTATGTTGGTTGGTGTGCACAAGAACAGTGTGGGTTTTTGTGTTTTTTTTTTGTTTTTTTTTTTTTTTCTGCATGTGGGAGTTGCATGGGCTTTTTTGGTTTGTATTTGTGAAGCAGCATTGGTGCCCTTTATTTTCATGCACTAAGGCTGTTATCTGATATTTCGTACAGCAAATCCTAGTAGCAATCACTGAAAGATGTATTTTACACAGTACTTAACATTCACTAATCTGTCTGAAAATAATATAAATCCTAGGATTTCTATGAAGTATAAAAGCAGAGCAGCAGCAAATGGCTTGTGTAGTTTCTGGTTGTGATTTAACCTGACAGTCATTCTGGGGAGTAATTGGTTTTTGCCCAATGCATCACTTCAGGCTTTTGGCTGCAGCAGCCCTGTGGCATGTATTGTAGCAACCAGTGAAAACTGACTTGGATGAATTAAGTATTTTGAGATAGATACTTGGCTTCTTTTGGACATTGTGGATAAGCAAACTGCATTATGCTGAAATACCTAGAACCATCCAGCTACTTGTACTCACAGAGAAAGGAAACATAAAATAACTGATGTAGAGGTAGCCCTAATACTGTAGGGATGTTAAAGAGAAATAAAATCAAACCTGGAGGAGGCCAATAGCGCAATGGAGGCTTTTCTGCCCCTGAGGTGAATTTGCTTTTCCGCTGCTGGATTCAAGAAACAGTTTCTCTCTCGCTTTCCTTTTCATGTATGCTGCTAAATGGTGCCACATTGCAACTACAACAGTGTTGCTAGAGGTGATGCCCAACATAACTGTGGTTTAACTTCAATTTTATTTGGTGTTTCACAAATATAATTACCAATAAATAATATGTTTATTTGCCTGGAGTTATTTTATGACCAAAAGTTTCTCGTAAGACAACAAACAAGCAAAAAAAGGCATTGGCAAATGATTCATCGTTTCCATAAACATATTCAATAGCAAGCCAAATTTGGTTTATGCTTTTTCCAGAAAGTACAGTGATCTTTAGAATAAGCTTTTGTAAGTGTAAATCACAAATTTTAATTTGGCTTTGACTGGAAGAAAAGGTGCAAGAATTCAGCAGTTAACTATTTGAAGTCAGATAGAAACAGAAGCTTGGATTTCAGGCTCTATCAGTATATTCTTTGGGCACTTGAAAAGATAAAGCGCACAGCTCCATCTGTCCGATGGAAAAGAAATTAACAGGATGTTGAAAGAGTAAATGGATGTAATTGTCCTGACATGTTACCTGTCACCAGTAAGCCAAAAAATTTTTTTTTTTTTTTTGCTACAGAGTTGATGTCTGGTTATTTGTAGGCTCTGAAATATTGTAAACAGCAGTTTAAAAAATGATGATTAAGCATTAGGTGTATATCCATTTATTCACTGTTAAAGTTAATACAGACTGCTTACAGAAGTCATTTTGAATGATACAGTGTTTAGTTTTCTTCCTAGGAACATGCCTCGAAGTGGAATTTCGCTTATGGAAGCTGTCAGTCATAGTTTATATAAATGATAAATTAGCACTTCTGAAGTGGATCTGGATCATTAATAAACAAATATCTGACTATAGAGATATTCTAGAACCCATAGTTGTATGATGGGGATGGGGGGGGGAGGAGGGCTTTACTCAGCAATATCCTGCTGCAATTTTGTCATGAAATGAGGCCCCCTTTATGTAAATTTTTTACTGGCGCCAGCTAGCTGTAACTGCAGTCTGGCTCAGCTTCGGCAGCAGATAACATGTGTCATGGACTTCTCCTTTGCAGGGAGTGTAGGAGCAGCCCAGTTTCTGGACCGTAAGACCTGGTTTGATGAATTTGAAAAGATGGACAAAGAAAGCTAGATGTAGTTACCTTGTTAGTATGTGAAAATAATGAGGAATTTTAGCAGTTTTTTTTAATGTGCTGCCTTAAGCTCTGCTGGAATAAATTTAAGCTTGCTGGTACTGCACTGTGGTATGTGGGAGGTGCTTCACTGCACATAGTTGCTGCAGTGCTAACAGTTGGCAGCACAGAGAGCAGTACAAAGAGTTCTGCCTGTAGACACTTTCAGTTGCAACACTCACGTGGCGGCTGTGGTATGCTTGCTTAGTGAGCTGCAGTGATATTCCTGGCACACTTGCTCGCTTGTGTGGATAAGTGGGAGTAGCTGCAAGCTTTCACAAGCAGATGTAAGCTGCTACCTGAAAGGTCCAAAGCACAGCTCAGACTGGCTGAAGTATAGTCCTAATGCTGCTGTGTAGAGAGAATGAGGTCCTAGTATCAAGATGGCCGACCTGGAAGTCGACTTGTAGCTCACGCTGCGTATGCAAATGAGCTGCATGCTTGCGGCTCACTCGGAGCAGGAGGAGGTTTCCTTTGCAAG
Source organism: Nothocercus julius (assembly GCA_013398735.1). Classification (NCBI taxonomy): domain Eukaryota; kingdom Metazoa; phylum Chordata; class Aves; order Tinamiformes; family Tinamidae; genus Nothocercus; species Nothocercus julius. Next base: position 599,710 of record VZSV01000215.1, on the reverse strand, counting down.
TGTCAAGTTCTCGCCAGGTAAGAGAAGCAACTTCTGCCCTAATGTTTCAGAGGCCTTGGAAGTTATTGCTCCACTAAGATGCCCATCCCCCCTCATGGCAAAATGCCAGGGATCTTTACTACAGTAAATTCTAGAGTTAAAGCTTGGAAGTCATTTGTTCTTCACGTAATTATTTAGGGGTTTCTGGTGTTGCAGGGATATCCCTAGTCGTCATTAAAAAATGTTCATTTAAGTTGAACTGAAGACTTAAATGATGTTTTGATGTTACTGTTTTTTGTGTTTGGCTCAAACCTTTGCTGTTTTGCTGCTGTGTTATTTTTGTCTCTATAGTGACACCAGTTGATGTATATGGAGGCATAGCACTGTTGTGAGCTTACCTCTAAAAAGGATGCAGGATTTAGAGGGATGAATCTACAATGGTAGATTTCTTGGTTATGTGATATCACAAGTAGCTTGCTTATTCTGCTTGTGGTTTAAATGCTCTTATTTTTGAAATTGCAAAAGTGTTTGAAGTATGAGGTACTGAGCTGTTATCCATACATGTGTTAGTATGAATACACACTTACGAGTGTGCCTATATAATTTTAAAAAGGTATTTCTGTAAATTGGGAGGCAGATGAAAATATAATATTTATGATGGTATCTCAGAAGGCAATAAGCTTGTCTTATCACTTTGTTAAGAACTTAACACTCTGAAGCAGCCAATTCAGTAATAAACTGTACTGTGGTTAAGCATACAGTGTGTGAAAGGCCTGCACTGAGCAGATGTGCTACTTCTGCATGACTGTATTTGCATCACTGCCATATGACAATTCAGAAAGTTGTGACAGAATAGGCAATTGGAAAAGGATGGCAGTAGAAGAATAGGTTTTGAAAATCTGATTTGTGGAGAAGTAAGAATTGAAGAGGCATGAAAAGGCCAAAGAAAACATTAGAAGACTCACTTAAAGGTAGACAGCAGCTTCAGAAATTGATGTGGAACTGGCAGTATGCAGGACTGGTCAGGTGAAGAAAGAGTGAGAAGATTAATTGGAGAGAATAAAACTAAAAAGATAAGAGGGGCAAATTAGCAGGCAAATGTGAGCTTAAAGTGAGGTGGTGATTAAAAAACTAAAAATACTACAACAATTCTACAACTATGAATTTTATGAACCGAGAATTCTGTGAACCAAGAGAATTATGCAAATATGCTAGGAAAGTGAACTACAACTGGTTGATACAGAGGAGGGGGAATTTAGTGCTAATACAGAAAGGTTTACTTCGGCAGAGTTATGGCAAAGAACAGAATGTTGTGTGTCAACAATTTAAGCCAAGTGGATATTTTCTGCATCTCGTTTACACTTTAATAGCTATTTTTAGCAATAACTTAAAACTGTGAGGTGTAAGTTTGCATTTCTTATTCAGAAGCCTAGGTATATACATGTCCAGGCTAAAAATCTATTAAAATAAACAGTGTGTGTGAGAGTAAGTAAATATCTGTATATAGATTTGGGGTCTCCCCTCCCCCATTACATTAGAAATCACAGTTCAACAGCTATAAAGATGGTCCATGAAGAACAAATACTGTTAAAGTCCATCCAGCTTTCATTGCATGGTGAAGGAAGCAATTCAGGACCCATCCCTCCTTTTCTGTAAAGTGGGAGGCTGTAGAGGAGAAATAGGCATTCAGTAGGACATGACAAAATGTATAAAACAATGCTCCTGAGCAAAGATCTCAAATAAAAGATAATAAAGGCAAGATAAAAAAATTTTTGTTGTTGTTTTTGTTAAAAACAAAGAATCTTAACAGTAATGTACGTGATAATGATAGTTCAATACATACTAAAATACAAAAAGCGGAAGATTACAGTAAATATTCCATTTATATATGGAAGTGGGCTAGTATTTTGCAGGTGATTGTAAGTATGTAAGAGCTTTAAGTTGCCAGGAGGATACCAAACAGTACATGATAGACATTTCTAAACAAAAGTTATAAACTAGTCTGAGTACTGTAAGAGTTCTTAAAAAATAATTTTTTAAAAAAAGGCAGAGAATATTTCTCTTCTCGTGAATGTTCTTTTTTTTGCCTTATGAATAATAACCCTCAACTCTCAGGATGCAGTGGAAATTCTAGACAATTTGGAAGACTTGCTATTCGGAAAGGCAAGGCAGGATGACCTAAATATTTACTTAGCCTAGCATCAGTCCTCGGAAAAATAATAAAAGAATGACGAAGGATTCAATAAATGTGTAAAGAATGCTAACAGAATCAATGCTGGGATTATTTAATGAAAAAAAGACTATTAAAAATTAGAGCATATTTTTTGTAATTTAGCAGTATGTCTAGCACATCCATGCCTTGATACAGTTTTTTAGCTGTAAGTAAAGATACTAAATTGGTTAAATTTCAAAGCTTATTAATGATGGGAACACTTACCATTGGAAGATGCATTTTTTCTTAAGTCAAATTTCTTCATAATTTGTCCTGTAAAGAAGTCACTTCTAGCAACTTGAAAGTCATAAAAAGATATAGAAAAGTATATTTATTAATTATCTTGCACAGTAATCTGGTTCATTTGTTTAGTGGGATACTTAAACAGTCTATAATAACAAAATCTGAAATTGTACATTTAGAAACAGCCATTGCAGGATATATCTATGTAACATGGAATTTTGTCCTGTACAGAAGCTTAATCAATATGAGTTACTTTTTTCTTGTCCATAGGTTTTTTTTCTAATGTTGAAAAATTAGAAAGCATATGCTGTAAAAATACATAGAAAAGGCTTGGGCTGAAGAACATAAAACCATAGAGGTCTCTTACATCTTAAATTATTCTGAGGTCACATCGGCTTACCTCTTGCTCAGAAGAGCGTTACTTCACAATTAGATCAGGGTTGCTTCAGGGCTTGTCGAGTTAAGTTCTCAAAATCTTTAAGGGTGGAGATTCCACAGCCTCACTGGATGACTTCTTGCAATGTTTGGCCACCCTTATTATGGAGATTTTTTTTCTCTGTATGTGTCTAGAATTTTTGTTGCTACAAGTTGTATCTGTTCTCTGTTGTCAGTTTGCTGTGTATCTCTGAAAAGAGTCTGCTCTGTCATCTTTACCAGATAGGTAACTGAAGATAGCAATTTTTTTTTTTTTTTTTTTAATGATGCACAAATTTAGCTCCCTAGTCTCACCTCAAGCATCATAGCTTCCAGCCCCTAATCATCTTGGTGGACATCCATTGGGCTCATTGCATTTATTATCTATTGTTTTAGAGAGCTGAAAAGTAAATACTTCAGATGTAGCCTTGCATATTTAATATAGGATAAAGACGCATTTCAACTATATAAGTTCCTTTAAGAAGTGAAAATAGCTAGTAAAATAGGTTTCCTACAAACAAAAAAAGGGGGGGGGAATAGGAAGCAGGAAGCAACCAACTAATATTTAGAATTGGTGCTGCTTGCTTATTTATTAAACTTAAAATTATGAGTAAGTAAAGGAAGCAGTGAATGTTTCCTTCCAAAGAAAGCAGTCTTTGTTTTGTCTTCTTCCAGGAAGACATCTAATCTTGATTTGAAGACTCTTCTTAGAAGAATGGATAGCCTATAGTGCTCAAGGTTCATAAGGCTTTGGACCATCGTATGTATGTCTGCATGACCTCAATTCTCCAGCAGGGTTATGTGGAATAGTATTGGCTTGACGACTTCCGCATAATCCAAATCAGTGTTAATAAAATTAACAGATAATTTAAATTATAAATTCTAGTTATCTATTAGAGACTGTTATGACTTCTAGTGATAGTTTGCTTCAGGGCCTGATTACATATTTAGCCAAACTTTGCCCTGCCTTATGCTGAAATGGTGACCCACAGGAGTTGTGAACTGTTTTCAGACAACCTTGTCCTACGGGTATTAGTCAGCTAAGACACTTATCTGACGATAAGGTCAAGAAAGCTAGCAAGCTTTGCATTAGTGAGTGCCCTTCTGGATTCAGCAAATGAGTGGCTGACGGTAGTTAATGCTCTGAGAACATGATGAGACTAGATGACGTTATGATTCCATCTGGTATCATGCTCCCAAATAAGTCCTCCTTAATTCTAGTGATGTGATATTTCTCACTAGTCATGCTGGAGTGATTCCGTGGGGTTGGGTTTCCCCCCCCTCCCCTTTTCTAGAACAAACAGTAGGCAAGCTTTAATATCCTTGCACCAAAATTTGTAACTGTTGGATGAAATACCATGAAGTCAAGGAAAGCAAAATACTTGACAATATTCAGGCATCCTAGTGACATGTAGTCCCTGGACGGACGGACACACACACACACACTCACACTCTCTCTCTCTCTCTCTCTCTCCCTCCCTCTCTCTCCCTCTCTCTCTCCTTTTTTCTTCTCTTGTGGTTAGACTAGCCCCAAAAGTTGCACCTTATTTGAGGTTTCTTTCTTTTGCATTTAGATCTGGTTGCTGTAAGAGTAATACTTAGCTAACGATTGCAGTATAGGCTCATGTGGCAGGGGAGAGAGAGAAGGCGTTTTTTTACTCACCATTAGCAACCTCAGAAGAGAGGATGAAGCCTTGTTTAGCTACTCTGACTAGATTTGACCTTCGCTTAGGAGGGATAGGTAATAATGCTTTCAGCATCTAAATCTGGGTTGGAAGCAATGAACTTGCTCTGTTTACCGAAGAGAGTTAAATTTATGAATTTTTTTTCTAGCTTTGACTCTATTTTATATAGATAGAGCAGCATCAGTAGCTTCGGATGCACGTGGTTGGTTTCTTCACCCCATGAGTGTTTTTAATTATGAAGCTCTATCACGCTTGCTGGATTTGTTACCACATGATGTGATGGAAAGCTAGTTTGGAAATCAAGAAGCTAGGAAAGCTTCTTGATTTGCAGTATAGTGCAAATCCAAAGACAAAGAAATGGAAAGGTTAGATGTAAAGCATTTGCAAATTCAGGGTAAGGTATAGCTGGATTTTTGTCGTCTTATTTAGGAATCAAGAGTAGATTGTGGTGTTTGTCAGAATGTCAAAATGTCATGTATTTTATAGAAGATGTAAAGGAAAAGCATGTTGTCTGCTACTGATCAAGCAGACTTTTCACAAATCATTTTTATTATTTTACGGTAAATCTTTTATCTGTTTGGGAGATTGATCGTCAGGTAAAAAGTATCTAAAACTTACCTAGAGCTATAAGTACAATATTTCAAATAGGTGGTTTCTCAATGTCAGTCAAGAGGTTGTAAGACACAAAGCAGTAAGTCAGTTCTCCAACACCATGAGGTTCCTTTAATTTAAATAAGTTTCCTTCTGGAAAGGTGAGGATTTTGACACCTTCAAGATAATTTAATACAAAAAAATGTTGTTCTCAGTCATAGAATATGAACCTTTTATGAGAATTGCATTTCAGATTTCATTGTTGTCTTTCAAAATTGGGCCAGGCTTACTTGAGTCAAAGTCTGGAAATAGCATTGATTTGTTGAGAAATCAATCCTCTCCCCTCCTTCCTTCCCTCTCGCCTTTTTTAAGAGGTTAAGGAAGCTTTCTTCTATGTACAATGTGAAATGTTTGTGAACGTTGAGCATTAAGTATGACCCATGTTAAGTATGTTCTAGATTCTATATTCATTGTGAACATAAAATACATTGGCTTATTTGAGAGCATAAGCTAGTTAAAAGCTGTCTTCTCTGTACAGGTTAGACTTTCACTTTTGTATTTACTTTCGTGTCACTGAGTCCTTTATCTGTACCTTCTGATTAGCTGGCATTGACATAGATGTCGGTTTTCTAAGGAAATGTATTCTGCTGAGAGTAAGAGACAAGACTCTTCTAGTTGACTTTTAACTGTTATAATTCCTGTTGGGAGGGATTTTTTGGCAATGAAATTTACCAAAAATAATAAACATCTGCCTCTTCAGACAAAAACTGAGACAGGAGATGCAGTTACCTGACAAAGGCTAAAGTTGTTGATTATTATTAGAATTAAAATGGAATGCAAATCGTTTTCATGATAACTGTCACTCTAGGTCATAATATCTTGTGATAAAGATAATGACAATTCATGAAGGAAGATGTCACTGCAATGCTCCCCACCCCCTCAGTGGGAAAGGAGGATTAGAGCAATCACAAGTTTTGTTTTGTCCCTCTTTCCCCACCCCAACCTCCCAAGCATACATGATTGCGAGGAAGTAATTCGGTGTCTTTTTGTCCAAAGTTGAATCCACAGAAATATGTACATTGTCCTGCCAGCAAACAGACAGGACCTGCCCTGAAATATCAGCTGTCCAACATGGTATAGAGAATCTGGTATAGAGAATCTCTCTGTTGTGAGAATCTGTCCCAAAGTTGTCTTGTTCTTCTCACTCCTTTATTTGCTCTCGGTACTCCAATGCTGTTACAGCCTGGTGCATCTTTGCTGGGGATGTTTTGCTCTTGACATACGGAGGCTTTGGAATCTCTGGGTCTCTGGTCTTCCCTGTGCCAGGAATTAGTCTGATTCTTTATAATTCAGACCCTTCAGACTCACTGATGTTGAGAAAGCATATGACTCTACTTAAAGCTGGATTCAATATATATACTTTCTGCTTCATCTCGCCTTCACTCAAGTGCCTGCAGAATGTCAAAGATCATACACATAGCAATATTATGGATCTTTGAGAGAAAGCTCACGTGCCTCCATTTGAAGAAATAGCCTCGCCAGAGATACTGAAAAAGGCAAGACTAAGAAGCAGAAAAACATTTGCAGTTCAAGATGAAGCACACTGACAGATTTTGTTAGAATCTGAGCTTTCTGACTTCTGTTTTTAGTGAGAGTGCCTTTATACCTCGTTTTGTTATTGATTATCTGTCTGAGAATGAAGACTCAGAAAGCCTCAGAAACATAGGAAGCCTCAGAAACACAATACTTCTCCAGATTACTCCTTGGTGCAAAATGTTCTGTTATTTTTAGAATTCAGTTCTTGGAATCGGAGACCCTCATTACCTCTCTGCAGAATTCTGACCATCCCCTTGCGAGTTCAAAGCAGTTGAAGCAAACTAGGTAAGCAAACTCATCTAGTTTCTTGACACCTGTCACAGACCAACATCTTTCAGATCTTCAAGATTACGTTCAAGGATATCTTGTGAGGTCATCAGACTAAGGACATGTGTTTATTATTCAAAGTTTTTACTCACATTGGTCATTTTACTTCATCTGACTTTAGAAGGTTTCTCTTAAGTTTTCGTAAAACACTGGTCTTTCAAGTGTTTCAGTGAAGCATCTGTAAATGTATTTGATAGGAAGTCTTGAGGTTTTGTGTGTCTGTCTTTTTTTTGTTTTTCAATCTGTGCAGAACCAAAACTTTTTTGGAAAATCTTTTGGCTATTAATTTCCATTATTAAAAAAAATATATATATATCATTGTGTCTGTCCAAGAGCTAGATACTGGACTACATGACAGTACCTTGAAAGTTTGCAGAGATGACTCAGCCAAGGATGGTGAGAGCTTCCCTGTTGAGTGACAGTTTAATCCATCTGGTAGAGCACAACTGTCTTTTGTGTTTTTCAGGGCAGTCCTTAGAATACCATGATGAGCAGAACTGTTCTGTTCAGAATCTGCCTATATCAAGTTCCAAAAGTGGATTGCAGGTGCAGTGAGATGACCATGGTCATCTTTAAATGGAAATTTGCAACTGTTCAGAAAAGTTTTAACAGTAGTTGCAATTCCTTGAGCTGTATGTTACTAGTTTTATTTTATAATTAAACAGTTCATAAGGTTAAGCAGCTCAGGTGTCTTTGTGGCAGTAAAATAACTCTGGTGAGTCAAAAATGTGTGTTTTCCTTTGTGTTTACTGCTGAGCACTGGGAGAAGTGGGTGCATAGGTGTGTGAGTACAGGTAGAAGGAACTTGAGCTCAAAGCTTTTGTGCATCTGAGTCATAGTAAATGCATATAAGCAGCATAGCTCAAGGAACTTCACACACTGGTACAGACTCACTGTTTGAACAAACTGAGAATGAATTGGAAATAGTCTGCCAAGATTTGCTAAGATTTTCAGTGCTTTGGAACAGCATTGTTTTAGCAGCCCTTGTAACTTGCTGATTTTAGCTAAACCACGTTCCTAAACCTTGCCATCCTATCGCTTATGTTGCCACATCAAGAAGCTGGATTAGACAACTGATCTGAAAGGTAATTTGATACCCTCTCTATCTCGCTCTTCTCCAGGGGAAAAAAAAAAAATTGTCCTGATCTGCTGTGTCATACAAACTGTTCTACCAGCATAATAAAGATGGCATAAGGAGGGAATGACTCACTAAGGAATGGGGTTGTAAGATTTGTCACTGCAGAAATGCAAGTGGTTCAGTGACAAGAATTTTGTAAAAACATGCAGTAATTGTAATACAAGTTTTGGTGGTTTTAGGAAAAGACTTTGTTTTAAAAAGGATATGGAAAAATGAAGGATCCTTTATTTTAAAGGACATGAATTCTGGAGGAGGATTGTTTTTGTTTGGAGGGAGTTAGTGTCTAAGAATATTGCTACTTTTGGTTTAGGAAGCATTCTTTGTCTTGATGAGTTTATAGAAATGTATGACCATGCAGAATAATAGTGAGAAAGATCTATAAATATGTGGAAGTTGTGGTGTGCTGCGAGATGGTTCTCTCAGCACTGTCATTTAGTCTGATTGAATATACAACCTTACATTGTCAAGGCTAAGGGCAGTTGAAATGTTTCCTGCCTTTAGGACTGTCTTCCTTTTCACTGTTTCAGTACACTCAAATAGGATGCAGAATTAAAGCCAGGAAAAGCAAACCAAACTTAATTTTGTCTTTACTTAAATTTGAATGTGTAGATTATCCTGCCCCCAGAGACATCTGAAGTCCTCTAAAGCACTGAGAATGGAGCAGAATTTTTTCAACATTTTCTTTCACAAGAGTGGTTTAGAGAAGTGTGGACAGTCCTTGAGTTGGAACACACCCTTCACTTGGAAGTGATTCTTCTTTGCCTGGAAAGAAAGACCACAAGATCTGAACTGACGTCTTTTTCTCATGAGGAAAGACTAAGCGAGCTTTGCCATCCCTCTGTCCTAAGTGACTCTATGCAAATGTCTTTTTTTTCCATATATAATTTTACATGGACTTTAGGAAGATGAGTCTTGTAAGACATACGCAATAGATACACATAAAACATAATTTTTAGGTCTGTACTCAAAACATTTTATGGACCATTCTGGCAAAATCAATGCCAAATGATGGATCAGTCAAATAATGGATCAATCAACCTCAACAAGCAGCTCCTCTTTCTGTATTATATACTACTATGAATCTTTCTTCCAGATTCACAGTACTTCATGAACTTGTAATGTCTTTTTATTTTTAAAGATCTGCAGTAGCAACTAAAACAATAGCCCTATTGCTGAAATAAATTTTTTTGTTGTTGTTTAGTTACATCAGAGCATGCCACCTTCTTTCCCTTCTTGGAGGCAACCCTGCTAGTAGAAGTGGAACTCTAGACTCAGAAAATGAGTGACTTGGGTTTCAAGAAGTTTTTTATCTTTAGATATATTTCTGTAGTCTACTGAGTTCTGTAGTCAGCTGGGAACCTGTCAGCCCAGCTAAACATTCTGGGGCCTGCTGTCATTTGTCTACAAGAATGTTCTTTGTCATCTCTCCTGTTTTTAACACACTTTGGCAGCAGCAAAGATAGCTGGTAAATAAAGTTTTCTCCTATCCTGTTCTTTTGCCCACTGTTACCTCACAGGGAAGTGTTTCTTCCCACATTTTTTTGTCTTTAAAGATAGATTCTAGAGATCTAGAATGTTGCTAAGCAGAAGTGGCACAGAGTGGTTGACAGCTGTGTGCCTTTGTGCTTGGTGAATTTGCCATTTCTACTAATAGGGCCTAGAGAGGACTGCCTGTTGCTGCATCAGTAAAAAGATACCGACTTCCTCATTTTGTCTGCAAGATCCTTGCCACCATCATGCCTGGTGGACATTGTGACTTGCTGCAAACAAGGACTGATGTTCCTGTTTGGAAAGAATTTCACAAGGAAAGAATTAAAAATAATGATACTGGATGGGAGGTTAAAAGACAAGAATAACTTTTCATGGTATTCCTTGTGCATCTTGCATAATTGCAAACCTCATTGGGATCATGAGTGATGATCCTCCTAGGTCAACATGTAAGATATACTTTGGGAAGTGTAAGTTGTCCTGAATCTCCCTTGAAGCCTGTGGTCCCTTCAGGTGAAGAGCAGAGGTCTTCATCTCTATGGTAGAACATCTTAGCACTCTTAGTTGCAAAGTTGCCAGGTTGACTTTGCAAGTCAACTACTTAGCAGTTTTAACAATTAATTTATAAAGAAGACCAGGGATTGAAAGGTTAATCCATGTGAGATGATCCTTTGTCTGTAACCAGCTTTCTTGAGAGTAATTTTAGAGCTCCTTTGTGGCTTACTGATCACAGAAATCCACACTCTTCAGCAGCACGTAAGTCAATAAGAACTTGCAGGAATTACTAACTGAAGCTTTTTTTATCAAAGACATGTTGCAAAAAGTATTCTTCAGATTTTTGGGACTTACTTTTACAGTTGGATGATGCAAAACTTTTTTTTTTGATTCACACCATAGCTAAATGAGAGACAGGGTTTGAATGTGTCAGTCAAAAACACCTCAGTGGACCCTCTCTTGTGAAATGGATGGAAAGATCTGGCATGGAACATAGTCTCCATCCATTACCCCTATCAAGGAATTTGGGCACCCTACTTGTAGCTGAGGCTGGGGATCCAGTTACATTATCTTTTAAACTCATAGAATACTTTTCTTTGTGAGGAATTCCTAGGAAATGTTCTGCATCTCTCTGGTGTGCCAGGTAATTTATTTTGGCATCAGAGTTCAGGTACTGGCAGCACAACAGTAATGCTTATGTTCATAGGAAGGGAAGAACTGCATTCTCCTTTCAAGGAGTAATTTTTTTTTTTTCTGGGTTTTGCAGCATGATATTCTCAGACTAATACTTTTTAGCGGTATTCAGAACTGTTTCTGCATCTCTTTCTTAGAGATATAGTTGATGTATGCCTCTCTGATACAGAAGATCCCGAGACAAAAAGGAAGTTTGTAATAGAAATAAAATAGATTGTGCACTTTCTTTATGAATAAATTTCTCGGTTCATTTTCGATTTCTCTCTTGCTATGTAGTCTGGCTGAAAATCTCCCAGAAGATTCTATGGTAGAGCAAGAAACTCCTCCACTAGATTGACTTACATATGACATAAGAAAATTATTTTTCTGTGAACACTTTCTCTTGGCAATTTGATACTGCCTTGAAATGTTCCATGACACTCTATTTCTGATAGTTCAATATAAAGCTTTCTAGCCAATAACCTCTTTATCAAGATTCATATTGGAACATAAGAGATTCCAATAGCGAGGTTAATAGTAGGTCAATATTTTGTTATTCTTTGGCATTGGGATGTGGGTGTAACACTACACTTACACAAGGGGTTTATCATCTCCCCTTTTGAACAGTTAAATGAGCACTTGGTTTTTCTCCCTTTTCAACTTAAGGCTGTGATTTGAAGAGCTGTAGCCTTAAGAGCATGCTTGATTCCATTTATTTAGTATTTCATAAAACTATAACTGTATTTATACCTCTCATCTGAATAGTCTATCCCTAATTATTAGAATCTCATACTTTCATGTTTCCCCAATCCTTACTCAGTACAAAGGGAAATGATACTGTGTACAGCTCCTGTAGTAAAATTCATATTACAAGACACTTGGGCATGCTTTTTAATATTTAAATGCTGCTTAATAACGTCAGGAAAGAGTTCAGAAGAATGCCTCTCTAAGTATGTGTGAACATTGTATAAGCTATTTAAGATAGAGCTGTGTAGCTGTGCTGGTGGTCGTGTTGCTAGAGCCCTGGAAGGCTCGTTTCTTCATTTGAAGAATAGCTCTGTATCTGAAGTGGCAGAAAAACCATGTGGGGAGGCACAGGCATCTGCCCTGTAAGGCATCATTCCGGAGTGGCCATCACTGGGTTAGATGATGGTTTGGCAAACGCAGCCCTTCGGGCCAGTAGGCAGGTTCTAGGGTATAGGAGTTTTTTCCAGTTTTACGGGTTGTGGGTGTTCCCTGATTCAGTACCTTCTTTGTGGGCAGTCGCTCCCATTGCACATGCGAGTAATATGCCTCAAGGAGTATCAGGAACTGTGCTGTAGGTTGAAATTTTCATTATTATTGTTACTGGTAAAGTTTCCTCCTTACTGTTCTTGCTTCCTTGAAAGGAGAAAAGGCAGAACAGTGGTTGCAGTTTTCCATGGGATTTCTGTGACACTCTCAGAGGCCTTTCTTAGTACATGGAAACACTTTAATATATATTTCATCTGTAGAAGAAACACAGGTATTTAGAAAAGTACAAGAGATGAAAATGACCCTTCCCACTTCTCACTCCACCCACTTTGCTAGTATTTTGCCATCTCTGAGTTTTGACACATAGTGTACAGACTTGGGAGATAGATCTTCTTGGTTCATGATTATGAAAACAGTAACTTTTAGACAGATGAATTCTGTAGGCCGATTTGTGCCTTTAAAGGAAAACTGTTGACTGGTGCTTGAAAATTCTCCTGCATCATGAAACAGTTGGGAGAAGCTTGTTTTTCTCTTTTCACTTAATGTGACGCTATTTAATCAGTACATTGTAGATGTTTAGAACAGGAGAGAGGAAAAAAGATGAAGTTATTAAAAGAGCCTTAGGTTCCACTGAGTATTCCCAAATGGTAAATGTCAAAACTGAGCTGAAGCTGAGAGACGTTACTTAGCAACTGTGGGGATTCTGTCTTGGCCACAGATGAATAAACGCATCAAGTACCGACAGCAGCAGTCAAGCGAGTGAGTCTGGGGAAGAGTGTCTTAACTAAGGCAGCCAGTTTTCTTCCTATAATTTGGTAATCTCGTCCCCATTCAGACACTGGTAAATCTTCAAACTGCCTTTGATAGGGATGGTTGAGCAACAACCTGATAATAGAACTGATTTTACAAATTGATTCTTTCCTAGTGGTATCATCTTCTTAATACTTAATATTTTGGTGTTACATTTTGTGTTTGATTAATGGTAAGATCTACTTTTTCTGATCCTTGTCATATTTATGGAATTTGATAAAGGATTATACTGGATAAGTTACTGGATTAGTACATTAAGAGAAGTGGAAAAAAACATTTTGTGGTGTCTGAGGATAACTTCCCCCCCAGTTGCATTAGTCCTAATTTTCTCCCGTGATCCTTGCGCTGTGTTCCCTGCTGTACGTTTGTTCAGCTGTATTGTGTGTTAGGCTGGTTCTGGAAACCCCTACTGGTAACAGCCTCATCTCTTCTTTTTCTGACTTTAAGATTTCCCATTGCAAACATTTTGAAAACCTGTTTCTTCTTAGTGTAGCTTTTGAGCTCTTCTGAACACTCTTCTGAAAATTTTCAGATTAAAAGGAAGGATGAGGAAATAGAATGTGGCAGTTGAAATTTTTGTGTAGAAACACAATCTGAATTGGTGGAAACTTTAGCAGCACTTTTTAACAAAATCAATAAGCTTTGTAGCTGAGAGGAACTTTAAAAAAAAAAAAAAAAAAAGAAAGAAAGAAAAGAAAAAAAGGTATTGCATTCCACTTCCTCACATTTCTGCCTTAAGTTATTCCATTTGATTTCTTGGCATTAAAGGTGTTTCTGTTTTGACAGGCATCTTAAAGTTTTGTAGTTCTTCAGTGCCTCCCAATTTAGATTTCTGCAAACAAAGACCGCATGGCAATAGGGGAAGGTTAAGCTTTGAAATGTATTTTAAAACAGCATGATGCAAGAGTATGACTTGCTTGACATCAAATTTGCCTAGCACAGAGTGCTGCTGAACAAAAACACAGAAGCCCTGAAACATGCCCTTGCTTTTCATTAGTGCTGCTTTAGCCTAAGCTATTAAAGCTGGCAACTTTACCTGTTTACATCTAAACTACTTAATACAACTTAAGGTGGGTTTTTGTTGTTGTTGTTGTTGTTGTTGTTGTTGTTGTTTCTTTTTAGGGTCATGTTAAGCTTAGCACTCCTTGCATCATTTTCAATGGTATGTATACCATAGCCGTACCACTGGTATACCCAATGGTATGTGTACCATAGCCATCATATCCATATATCATATCCATCTCTACCTGACTGAATGGTAAACAGTCAAAAAAAGGAACTCAGGAAGAAGACACAAAATAAAGCTTTAATATTGTTGGTTTACCAAAGCACTGAAAGTCACATACTTGGAATTCGTATCTCAGATCTGATAGATGTCTTTGTGGTTTGTATCGCACAAACAAGAAATTACATTTCGGAAGCAGAGTCTCATTTTGGTTGCATCAGCTTTTTGCATACCCAATTGAAGATGCCAGGCAAGATGCTTTCGTTTCCCAAAAGGTGGGTAGCTACAGAAGTTTGCTTCTGCTTATTTCAGACTTACCTTGTACTACGTGCGTGTATTTTTCCACTGTAAATATAAGAATTATAACTCCGTAAAATAAAACCAGATCCATAAGAGTCTAATTACAACCAGAAAATCGACAAGATGGAAAGCCACTTGATTCCCTTTGTCCAAGACATGTTGATTTTGCTGAACAAATGTACCTTTCTTCTGTTTGTTTGCTTTAACTTATTAGAAGAAGTAGTAGAATCTTAGTAGAAGATCGCCTGAAAGGATTTGTCTGAAAGGTACCTCCTCAACTCTTCTGATTGTTGCTCCCTTCCTGAAGATCTAAAATTGCTTGAGAAGACAGGTGGAATAGTCATTTTCTATCATTAAAGGTCCTCTTTAGAGGGGAGTGGTTTTTTTTTTGTTTTGTTTTGTTTTTGTTTTTTTTAAATACCTTCCAGGTAATGCACTCTATTTAGTCATAAAGTCAGACATCTGTCCCTGTCAGTTATTCCTGTTCATAACTTCTCACCAGCTAACTGATTTTAGGTAAACTTGGAAAAGGTATAGCAACATCAAAAGAATCTCCTAATGTTTTTTTGAAAAGTGCCACTTGGAAGTAATCTCAAGTAGAAGGAATCTCAGATCTTCCCACTAAGGTAAATCCAGGACTGTTGTACAGTAACCTTTGCTTAGTAGCTGTCAGCTGGCCAACTGGCATACTTAGAATTTTGGGCAAGCCAGAGGAGATGGTTTTTGTCATGAGAGAGAATGACAAGATTAAGTTATCCAGAACTGGAAGGAAGTCCTGTTTTCATTTCTCTGTTACTTTTTTTTTTTTTTTTTAAGGTGAAAATACACAGAAGATTTCCTG
>VZSV01000215.1:563882-584447 GCA_013398735.1 Nothocercus julius | reverse complement strand
TGTGTGTGTGTGTGTGTACTTGTTTTTCTGACTGCTTATTGCTTTTTCTTCCTAGTCATGTTTCTGTGATGGCCTGAAATGGGTATGAACAGCAATAAACGTTTTTCATTTTGCCTTTTTGTTCTGGTCAGTACCAGGCAAGAGCAAGTTTAAGTGCTTATGTTGCATCTCTGTTAGTCATGCCCGTGTTCAGATTGCTACTCCTTGCAGTTCTTTTAGTATCTTGTGCCAGAGAAGATGCAATCCAGTAGCGAAAATGAAAATTGTTTATTCACATCACTTGCACAAATTACTTTCTTTGAAGGACAGAAGATTCAATCTTATTACCTGTATTTACAGGTAAAAAAAATGCACATCACAGTTCTTCGTCTGGTTATTTCTACCACAGGTTTCATTCCTTGAAACTTGTTTTTAAAAGGTACTGGTGACTACAGTGTGGGTCGTTGTGTAATTATGCAGTTAATATACTTCCCACTCCACCCTTGTAGCAGATCAACAGCTCAATGGTTTAGATATTGATAAAAGCAGACATAAAAGGTTTGTTAATGTTAACAATTGTTATGTAGAATAATGAGGAGCCCTCAGTCATTTTAAGATAGGCTTAGGAACTGGGCTCCAATTGATTTAAGCACTGTGGAAGGGAGGGAAGGAAGGAAGGAGTCTCAACCTTGATAGCCTGGGATGTAGGATTGCTTCTGCAAAAAATTGCAACTACAACCTCGCAAATGTTTACAAATCAGCAGCTGTCACAAAACTATTGCCAAATGCAATCCTTTGTGTATCTATCCTTTCTTCATAACTGTATCAAGTATCAAGATGTTTTCAAAGTTTCTTTATATTTGTCAAAATAATTGAGGACTGGACAGATGAAAAACACATGTTTTAGGTTCTGCTAACAGTTTGCCAATCTAAGTATATAGGCAAAAAAGGTACATGTCACCCTGATTTTCCAAAGCTGTGTTACTCAGATAATGGTCACTTTTCTTTAGAAGGATCTAATTTAATGTGAGACCTGATCTTACAAACTGGGTGTCAGTTTGGAAGGTAACTTGTTTACTGGTATTTTATAATAACTTTTAACTAAGCCAAGACATAAATGAAACGTAAGCATAGTTAAGGGGAGGAATGACTGCGAGTTGCTAATTGCTTTATTTTATTTTATTTTATTTTATTTTTATTTTTATTTCTGCTTTGTTTTGTTTTCCTGTTTCATCCAGGCTTTTTGTCCAATTTTAGGTATACCAGTGGCTCAGTTCTCCATCAGTAAAACAAGTGCCTCTAAACCTCAGTGGTATGTTGCCTGGTTAGACACATTCAGTGGAGGGACTGCAAGACAACAATCTTACTACAGGAGTGTTGTGGTTTGAAGAGGAGGGGCAAATTGTTAAGAGATGAATCCCCTTGCATTCCAGCTGAGCCTCAAAGGGACTGGGGCGGCTGGACTCATCTCTTAGTAGGGATACCAAATACTGTGATAATTGTAGGCCCAACTCTGGCGCTTCTGGATTCACGAACAGCCTGTCAACTGTAGGTCCAATCGCTTTCAAAATAGTGAAATCAAGTTCACAAGTAGTATGATCAGCTATAGGCCTGACTCTGGCAGTATTGGGTTCACAAACAGTCTGTCGACTGTAGGTCCGATCGTCTTCAAAACAAGTAGTCGAGTTCACGAATAGCATGATTTATTCAAATGCAACATTTACAAAGCAGGTTTTGGATGTCAGTACAAGAAATTCCCTACTATAGTGGGGGGGGTTCTTAGCTAGTGCCTAGTATACAAGCTCACAACCATCGCTCACCCCAGAAGATGGAAGAGGGCTCTCAACCTCAAGGAGTTTCCTCAGGCAGCGTCCAGACCCGAGGAGAGGAAAAAGGGTTCAGCCCATCAACTGATCCAGAGGTTACCGTGCAGCCTTCCCTCTCTCCTCTTCCTCCTTCTGGTCACCTTTTATGTATTTTCTTTTACATTTAGGTGGAGCTTGAGTGACTCTACTCATACTTTTTTTTTTATTGATTGATGTAAAAGTCTGTCAAGTCAATCAAAAATCTAGAGAGCATGCTCAGTGAGGAGTGATTGTTCCTGGGAAATGGGTAACTTTTCTGGGATGGGGTTGTGTATTGGTATTATAATGAAATTAGAATGAGGAAAAGTTTGAGCAAAGCCTATCGGAAGGGACAGATCTGCCACCAGTGTTGGCCCAGCACCAGACATCTTACCGTACTGTGTGGCTTATCAGCTGCATGGTACAACCAGGTTGCCACCTCTGCAGGGAGTACAACAGAGTTTGGTGGCAGAGTCTTCACTTTGCTCCACCCTACATTCACTCCTCAGCTGCACGGCACCATCAGGTTACCACCTCCGCAGGGAATCCAACAAAGTTTGGCCATGGTGTCTCCATTTTGCTCCACTCTACTCTTACTAGTGTGTGCTAGGAGGGCAGATTGTGTTGCCAAGGGAATCATGGAGAAAGTAGATTCTGTGCATACCACCCCTCCTGGAAGTGGTAACTGTCTCTCACCTCAAGAAAGCTTCTGTAATGCCATAACTTCTGTTAGGCCCCAGTTTTTCTCTAATTTCCCCTTTCTTGAGCAATTTTCCCACAAGAAGTCATAACATACCAAGCATATTACAAGTAAATGTAATTGCATATTCACTTTGGGCATGATTGATTTTTTTTTTTTTTTTTTTGCCTAATGCAGATAGATTTCAATTTTCTATCTTCCCTTTCTCCTTTGCTGTTTTTTTTCCTCTTCACCTGTATGAACTGTGTGGGTTTTTTTTTCCCCTCTCTGCTAGTCTGGGAGGTTTTTGATCTTCATACTCAAAATGAAGTGTGTCTGAAGATGGAAAAGAAGTGAGGTAAAAAGATTTTGTCTAAAATTGATGTTGGGCGTTTGGGGCTCTTGGTATATATTAGAATTTATTTCCATATGTTTAACTGCTTTTTTGAATTGCTGTTAAATTCATGCATAATTCGTTATATCTGTACCTGGTTTAGTATTTGATACTTCATAGTTGAAGTTCTTCTTTAGGAATTCTATGGGATGGATGCAATCATTTGAGATCAGAATGATCATATCTAGAATAACCTGGTTAGAAGTAACTTTAATATTATAAAAGTATAGCTTATAATATTATAATGTTATAAAAGACATTTTCTGCATGTTGTTACTTTTGATATCTGGATTGATGACTGGTTTAACTGTGCAGGGAACTGGCAAAAGGAGGCAGTTATCTAATGTAAGCTCATCAATATGTGTGTTGGGAATACTGTTCTCAAAATCTATCTTTACATGTTTGAAATATGCATTCCTCAATGTCAAGTATGTCATGGGATACTGCTTTTTTTGGGAACAGAAAGCTACATTAAAACCTAATTACCTTGTGATTGCTTCCTGGCAAGTTAGTGCAACCACATCATAGAACCACTTAGGTGTTTGTCTGTTGTCCTGTATCTTTACAAATTATCTAGAAGTAGTAAACCCTTGAAGGAATACTAAGCCCTGAATCAAGATACTACTGCACAGAAAGATTTTTTTTTATATAGGGTTGCTGTGAAACACTGTACTACATTATTAAAAATCAGAAATGATTAGTTGCAAGTTCTTTAATATTTTGTGAAGAGTTTAAGGTGAGCACAAGTTCCAACTTACTTGGTGTGTATACCAAACAAAGCTAATGCTTGGAGGCATTTTTCTGCTTCTACTTTGCTAGCTCATAGGAGTTTCCAATTAAAATTTCTATTTTCAGGGAATAACGCCAGGGAAAGCAATTATTTGTCTTTATAGCAATGCTAATAGAGAGAGGGAATCACACTTCTTTAATGCTGTCAAGCCTCTATTAAAGATACAGAATTTTGAGTTTTGGGCCAATCTGTTACTCTGTAAGGGGTTACTTTTCCCTGTTGGTCCTTGTCATAAGTGACAGTTTTCTTTGATTATCATTATTATGAATTACAAATTTTGCAAATTATGTTTATGTAATTAGCTTTAGGCTAAGTCATTGCAAGTTTCAGTAGTTATATTCCCTTAAGGATGCTCTGGCAAACTAGACATTGATTTTTTCTCAGCACTCTGACCTTTTTCACTGATGTACTATTCCTCTTTGTGATGATCGTTTTGATAGCAACTTGGTGTTTTCTTCTAGCTAACAAATGATAGCTGCATGTTAAATAGAGCTATCCAAACTTGCTGTTGGATCTAAATATATTCTTCCTTAATACTGTTTTTCCTGGTTTATTTAAAATAGATATCCAGGTAACTAAAATAACAGATAATACAACTCTTCACAGCTTAACACACATTTCTGTAGCTCATATACATTTAACTCTGGCTTCGTACAGCTAGGAAAACTTAAGAATTTACAGAACAAACTTAGAGTAATGTTTGTCACCTAATCTCAAGTGAGTAAGTAATGTTAATAAAGAGAGACTTGGTTAACTTTCAGATCAATTGGCAAAAAGCTTGGTATGCACTTATTCATGAGAATATAAGAAACTTTTTTTTTTAATACATAAGAAAATATTTATACTTACTGCAGGATGCCTTGCTGAAATCTTTTCAAAGGAACTAAGGAACTAGACAGTATGGATTTTCATGCTTACTATCATGCTAGGTACTCATAATATTGAGTATAATTAACTTTTGCTATCCACTATAAAAAAAAAAAAAGGATAAAAATAATAATAAAAAAACTTCAAATACAATTTCACATTAGGACTTTTGTCCATGGGACGGAGGCAAAATTTCTCTCCCTTTCTCTTTTATATTCTGTCTGGAAGCTTTGTGTGTTTTTTTGAGGTCCTTTTACCACTGAACAATCTGGTACAGTCCAAAACTAGTATTTAAATCAGATCTTTTAATCTGCTGTTTTATGATACTTATTTTTGAAGTGTTCAAGAAATAACATTTTTCTATGTGAGGGAATTGGGATTGTTGCACATAGCTACTCCTCTGACACAAAAGCAAAAAATATATAAAAATAAGTAAGAAGGCTTCCACTTAAAGACCTGCTGTTTTGTGCTGACCCAAGTGTTAAGTGCAGCTTTATGGTGAGCAGCATCACGCAATGAATCTAAGCCTTTTTTTCTACTGACCAGGCTTTTCTACGTTAGCTGGGCTAACCTGACATTAATATGGTTGGTTTTAACTGTTCAGTTCCCTGAACTGAGTTTATATGCAGCCTCAAACTCTTGCATTCTAATGCTTAATTTCTTGCATTAGTTTTGCAATGACTGCATACAATGTAATATCAACACTTTATATGGAGTAGATACAAACTTTGTGATGATTTTGAGAATATTCATTTTAAAACTACTGGAATTGTTAAAACGTACTTCAAAAAGCCAAGTACAAAACTGAGTGATTACTTTCAAGACATTTGGTCCTCTCTACTTTTTTGCAGAGAATAACTTTGCTTTGTAGAATGTGTAACTGAGTTGACGTGATGAATTAGGATGAGGTATAAGCCAGTGCTTTGGAAGTCAGTAGGGCATGTCATGGTCTGTTGCATGCTGATATGCTTAACTCTGTCACTTGCCACTAGCTTGACATTGTATCAGACCTTTATATCTACTCTCTGATGAGAAATTCTTATATATAGTAACAAATTAGAGATGTTCTTGCAATCTGTGTGTATCTGCAGAGCTTCTTCAGAGCACGGTTAAGTTGAAGAATAACGTATAATGTGGTTGTTTACCTGTTTGATGAAATGTTTAAAGTGCAGTTTGGGTAGTATCTTTGGTAGTTTTTCTTACAAGCATTTGCAAGTTTGAGATGTGTGACAAATCTTTGTCTAGTAGCAAATACAGAAAAATAATTGGCTTCTTGTTGACTTAAGAGAATACAGTCTGTTGCTGTACACTCTTACTGGGATAAATAAATTTTGCTCTATTTTATACCTGGTAGGTAAGAAGAAATAGACTGCCACTGAAATCTCTTGGAGAGTGACTGCTTATCACTGTAGAAACATGCATTACTAGTACTGCATGCTAGTATAGAGGGTTGTCAGCACTGAAAATAGGCATTTAGATTTTTTTCTTGCATCTATTCATGAATAGAATATTAGATAGCTAATATTATGGTTTCTTTTGGAAAATATTTAGATACACTTGATAAATGTTTAGTAGGCAAAGAACTGCAATTGGTAATAAAGATTAACAATGGACTTGAGCTACCAGTGCTTAAACAGTGTTTGTGATAAATAGCTCTAACAGTAGTGATGCTGTACCTGTATATTGTAGCTTTTACAAGAAAAACTCCTCAGTACAAGAGGCATGTGGATCTACTGGAGAAGAGTCCAGTGCAGGGCTACAAGTATGATCAGGGGTCTGGAACATCTGCCATATGAGGAAAGCCTGAGAGGGCTGGGTCTGTTAAGCCTGAAGAAGAGAAGGCTGAGAGGGGATCTCATCAGTGTATAGAAATACCTCAAGGGAGGGAGTGAGGAAGATGGGGCTGGCCTCTTCTCAGTGGTGGTCACCGACAGAACTAGAGGCAATGGCCATAAACTGAAATACCAAAACTTCCACAGGAACTTAAGGAAAAATTTCTTGACCGTGAGGGTGACAGAGCACTGGAACAGGTTGCCCAGAGAGATTGTGGAGTCTCCTTCTCTGAAGATCTTCCAAACCCGCTTGGACACTGTCCTGTGTCACACGCTCTAGGTGACCCCGCGTGTGCAGGGGGGTTGGACTAGATGATGTCTAGAGGTCCCTTCCAACCTTTACGATTTTATGGTTCTGTGATTTTCTGCTAATGCTATTTTAAAGACTTGTGATACGCAGATTTTGCCACCTTTTACTTAAATCTCCTCTTTGTTTTTTTCCCTTAATTCTTTGAGGTTCTGTTTTCTAGAGTCATTCAAGAGCCACCATCTGTTGCTAATACTATGACACTTATATGTGTCGGCCACCTTTCTTCCTCCCCACGTTGTTTAATCACTACAACCTTGTAACAAATACAGGATTTTGCATGTGTACATATAGAATATGGTCAAGCAGAACTTCCCAGGCTGTGAGAGATTGGATTGGGCAGCTGATGGTGCCCCGCGTGAATGCGTTGCTGCTCTCAACAGTTTTGCTCGTTCTTTTTAAACATTCCTGTAACCCAGTTCCATGAAATAGCCTAGGCTCAAAAAAAAGAAGTTACTGGAATAGAAAAAGGATAGTATGAGAGGGGCAGAAACCTAGGGGGTAGGAATGTTGGATTAAGAAGTGTGGATGTCTCTTAACTCGATTCAGTTCCCATCAGAACCATTACCTGCAGTTCAGCGGTACTGAACTGTCAGCTTGGAGATACCTGTTTTGTCAGCTGAAGACATTTAAATGCTAAATACATATAGATAATTATCCCATTTTGAGTAACATCAGCGGTGTGTTTACATAAGCATTTTAAAGTTGCGTGTATTATTTGACTTGTTTTTGTTATCAAGATATCTAATAGCATATTTTCTTTTCTTAGCTCAGTCTGCAAACCTTTTCAAATTCTATATTGCCCTTTCGTGTAAATCTGAGAACTCTATTCTTGTCTATCCCCGGTGGCATGCGACTTCCACAAAACAATTTATAAGTTCCCTCCCCCAAAATATCCATAACATCAAGTTCAAGTATAAATGTCCACATTTGATCCAAGTTCAGCTCCGTGACAATGAATAGGGTGACTTTTTTAATATCACCAAACTGATGTGGAGTATCAAACAGACTAATGGTTCATGCTTGCTTAAAAATTCACATGTTTTCTCAGTAGCAAGAGGAGAAAGCAGTGCACAGGTTATATCAGTCTGTTTGAAAAAGACAGTAAGGACTTCTAGCATTTAACACGTTTGCTTTTAGCCTGGGATTTGAAGACTGTGTGTTACTTCAGCTCCTGCATTTGCGGAGATTCGTCCTTGATGGTAGTAAAGTTACCAGGTTTGTCAGAGGATGCGCAGGTTGCGCTTCCACGCGCGCGTGGAGCGGCGCCGCCGCCCGCTGTGTGGGAGGGCCGCTCCCGTTTTCACGCCCGTTCTCCATGACGTGCCCTGGGAGGGATTCTATTTTTAGCCGGTTGCCAAGCAGATTTGTACGGGCCTCCTGGCGGTGGCTCAGCCTGAGGTCGCGGATTGGCTTATGCAAAATAGCCTTCGCGGCCAATGAGAGCGAGGATGCAAATGTCCCGCAGCGGCCGCCCCCGAGCGGGTGCACGTCCTGCTGCCTGGGGAGCTACCTCGCGAGGGGCTGTGGGCCCTTTCTCCGCGAGGCTCTTCTTCCTGGCTACGCCCTCCACGTTTGCAACGAGAAAATTCATCGTTTTATGTAAAAATAAGTGAATAGGCTTCCTGCCTCCAAGCTCTAAAGATTTCCAGAAGTCCTTACCAAGGTTTAGTTTAGAACATCTGGCTCTTTCAGAAATTGAAGGCTGAGCTCCTTGCATCGGATTTGCTAGTGTAGCAGTGCCTCCTGTCTGTGGGAAGTACTTGTTCCATCAAGTGCAGTAAGCAAAGGCAGTAGGTGCAACTTAACCTCCAAAGAAAGGGCATCTTTCTCTTAGGGAAAGAGCAAGTTCCACAGTTGACTAATCAGCTAATATTTTAGTTGCATTTTAAATTGTTGCCTTTTGTGCTACATAGAGAATGTCATATCTGAAAAAAAAAATCTAAAACGTGTTAGTATGCGTGAGAAACAGTAACATTTCAGTGTAATCTCACCCTTTATGTCACAGAAAACCAGGAATAAATCTCTTAATACCAATGTAGTATTAAGAAGTAGGCATTCACTTTGCTGCAGTGCTGGACACACAGGGGATGACTCCACCTGTCGTGCATGCCCTAAGGTGCGTTTGCTAAAACTTTTATTTCTCTATTATCTACATATGCATTAAATTTTTGGAATGATCATACGTACTCTCTTTCGTGGAACTAATTACAGTATACCTCACCCGTGTGCACTCTCTGTCCCTTTGGTGGTCTCTGGTGGTCTTTTGAGACCCCTGGTGGTCGTCTTTCTATGTCCATTTGATGACCTGTAGTACCTCACTTCCATATATGGCCTCATTTTGGCTCAGAAGGCCCTGTTTTGGTCCTACTGCCCCGTTTCAGCCAGTTCCTTGAAGATACAGTGGTCCTTATCTTCATCTTCAACTGATGTTTGCTGTTTTGTCCATATTCTCTCATGATGTCCCAGTAACACCTGCTGTTTTGTCCGTACTCTCTCATAATATCTCAGCAACAGCAGCAAGAATATGTCCTTGGGTGCGTTCTTTTCTGGAGTTTCTCATAACATTTGGAGTTCAAGTTTTCTTCCCATTTCTTCAGTGCTTTGCAAATGACCTCAGGGAGCCACTATTAGTGGCATCAGACTTGGAAATGAACTGTGACATCAGACTCGGAGATGAACTGCTAAGTTATAAGTGTTTGATGCTCTAGATGATATCACTACAATCAGGTGTCTATGTAATACGTGGAGTAACTTAGAAAAGACATTGCACAATGTTACAGACAGTAACAATATACCTTTTTTTTTAATTGAATTTTGTCATTATGCATTTTATCCAAATGCAGATATAGAGAGATCTAGCTTAAAAATGATGTAGTCATGCATACATTAATGATGCTGTATTACAGCTGGAGTCTGAATTATCACCTATAAAACAGAGTGCTGTATTTTTGTAGCACATGGGAAAGCTTGCATGAGTGAAACAACTTGCTTTTTTAACATAATTTGTCAAGCTTTGTCATTTGCATGTATATGAATCCCAGATTGTTTGGGTTCAAGTTTTAACTCGGAGGATATTAGAAGCTGAATACATTTTTAGTTGTGTTGTGGCAGTAAATGCTCTGGAATAATTATCTCCAGCTGCTTGTTTCTTCCTGTGCCAGAGATGTGGTATATAATATTTAAACTGTATAATACAAATATCCCACGGATACTTTTTAAAATATACTATTGCAATTTTATAATAATGAATAAAAATGAATTTAAATATTTTATGGAAAGAAATATGCGTAATGCTTTAGCTTCTGGTAAAAATTTTAAGAATATTCAATTTTGCTGTTACAGAAACTTGGCACAGCAGTACTTACTTCATGCCTGGGGATCTCACAGCTGAAATTGAAAAGCTGAAGTTTTGAGTTGTTGATAAATGTTGAAATCTGTAACCCGGCTGGGAAGTAAGAAAGCACAACATCTACCAGTGTTGCACTGGCTGAATTGCACTCAAAACAATTTTGTTGATGTAGTGATCTAAATAGTCGTTAAAAATAGCTTCCGGAAAAAGACAAAGCTCTCTTCTGCCCTAGGAGAATAAGCTTCAGAGCTTGTAAGTTCCTGTGTTAAACTGTTGATCATTTTAGACACCTAAATGATCGTTAGCTCGAATATATATTCTTAATTAAAAATTCTTTTGGAAAGGTGTTCTTTTTCTTTTTCCTGTCTTCAAAAATAAGGAATATTTTATGTATAGTAGTTATCAAGGATATATATGTGTGTGTGTGTGTGTGTGTATATATATATATAGTTTTTTATATGTAGTAGTTATCAAGTTATGTCTGATGGACCATCTAAGATTTAGTTCTTCGAAATATTCATGCTTGACGATCTCAGATGCGTAAAGGGACCTATAGTGAGTAGCTGCCAAGCCCTGTAGGAAAGAACCTCAGTGTTCATATTAGTGTGTGAAAGAGGTTTGTGAGCCACTGTTGGGGGTGGTATCTTGCTTTTGGAGATAGAGAGGGCACAGGACAACTGTGGCATCCGTTGTGGTGTTGAACAGATCAGAGCCCAATTCAAGTCTGTACGATGGCACGGTTGATCAAGTAAGTTACCAAAGCGTGTACAGCTAGTTTGAAACAAAGCTTAAAGTTTATCATCGTTTACAAAGCTTGTAACTGTGAGTTTAGATGTTTTTAGTAAGTGTGCACACAGAGGCCCATTTGGGCTCTTAATGCTTTGTTGGGTGCTTGGGTGGTGGAGAATTCCACCAGCTTTCAAGGCAGAAATTGTATTGCACTTGTTGAAGAGTCTGAGGCTTCTTTTGGAGCACTGGAAAAGTACAAGCATTGCTTAGTATTTGAAGGGAGGGAAGGTTAACAACTGCAATACTTAACCTGGGTTGGATTCAGCGGGTTTTTGTTCATTTGTTTTGTTTTTTTTGTTTTTGATTCAGCATTTAACATCACAGAATTTATAGTCCTGTAAATCCATGATAGCCTAAAAAGTGTTCTTGCGCATTACTTAATCAGGATTGATCTTTAATCAGAGTATTTATTGGGATTGTAAACTTCCTGTTTGTTGCAGGCATGGGTTAATGTTTTTGTGAGCCTGTGGATGTTATTGCAAAATAGAGCTTTTTGGTTTCTGGTAGTTTATCAGCATTTTGGAAAAAAAAAATGCTGTTTAATACAAACTTCGCTTGTTTTGTACAGTAGGACCCCTTGTTTGCTTTCTTATCCTGGCTGAATTCTCGCCGATGGCCTCATGGGTTTTTGTTGCTGGGTAGGATTTAAGGAGCTGCGGTCTGATTGGCTGCTGTACGGTAGCTCCTTGCAGCCAATCAGATAAGATCTTTGAATTCTTTCCCAGTACAATAACAAAGAAGGGGTTGCCAACTAATTTTTCCTATGGGGAGATTATATAAGCGAAGGGTATGGCTCTAGCAGGCTCCCTCTTGGGTGCGTATGAAAAATTACAACATTCTTCTGCAGAGGAAAATGTTGTTTGTTTTTTAAATTGCAAACTACCAGACCACTTTACCAGATTCTGGATATTAAATTTAAAAAAAACTTCAAAGGTTTAATTACAGTGAATTCTGTTTTGCTGGGAGTATATTAGCTGAAATAGAATGCTGATTTTTTTTTTCTCAGAAAATGACAATCTTCCTTCATTTTGTTCAGCTGTTAACATTATTTTAGCCCAAAAGGGAAGAAACTGATCAAAATTAGGTGGTATGCTCAAAGAGGTTTTATTTCCACTTACTGTGTGTCATTGATTGTGTGTACTAAATCATGAAAATTAAAACATAGTTCGATGTGTTTTTTTTTTTTTTTTTTTTTTTAATAGGCTCATGGTGTACATCTTGCCTTCAGTCAGGTCGAACACGTCAATATATATTGTTACTGATATGAAATAAATGATTGGCACAATATTTCAGCACAAATCTTTTTCTTTTTTTTTTTTCTTTTTGTATGTGTGTAGAAATAAATACGGGTTTATTAGTTGTCAACAGTTAAAATTAACCTGCTGTTGAGGGTTTTATTGAGAACTGCTTTTTATGAACCAATTCCTAAAAGGCAGGTTCTATGCATCACTTCATTCTCTGGGACTCGCCATCTAGAACAGAATAATCCGGACCATTTGCGATCTTAAATTTCAAAATTTGGCTATTCTAAATTTTAACAAGACTTGCATATTTGAGCTCTGATTTTCCTGATCAAAGGGGAAAATCTTGCTTTCCTTCCTTCATGTAGTTCCTGTGCTTTGGCAAGTGTTTTATACTTATGGCGTTTTTGGCTAGCGCTGTGTACACTCTAGGAATCCTGTGCAAATGCTGTTCTAGACTCATTATATTATGCATAGCCCATTGTGCACTACGGTTGAGATTCCCGTTCCCTCCCTCCCCCCCCGCCACATTTCCATGACCTTCTCTTTGTCTGCTGCCTGTTACCAGGCAGGATTCAGAAGACTGCCTGCTGATTGGCTAACGTTTTGTGCAGCTCTTGGGCTGCTCCAATGAGCATGCGATTGTAGGCTAATCTGCAGCAGCTCTGCAAATACCTTCCTTTGTTGCTTTAGAGCTGCGATCTTGCTGCAGAATGAATTTAAAAAAAAAAAGGGGGGGGGTAAAAAAAGGAAAAACTCTCTAATTGGCTGAAAGAGGAGTCCTTCTTGTATTGCCAGCTACATTGGCACATTTTAGTTTTGCCATATATATTTGGTCATAAGAAAGAAACCCACAATTATGATTGGTGAAAGGTTCCTGAAGATCTGTTTCTTTCTCAGGCTGAAGTATATATTGTTTTCAAGCTTAAAATGAAAAAGAAGGGAATTCCTAAGTGCTATTTAAAGAAATAAACGCAATGTTTGTGTGATGATCGTTTCAGAGAACTTTATTTAAGAAAACAATCTACCATCTTATTTATTGATATAACCCTTGTACACACTTTACAGGTAGGAATCATTTTGTACCGCAACATATCAGTGTCTTCCTGTGAAATAAAAGATGCCCCTTCGTTGGCCTGGCACCCCTGCTACCTGTTTCCTTTTTGCAACTTGGTCACTTAGTGCATAAAAGCTATGGAAAATGCCCAAGCTTCATATGAGGGAAGCATATAGCCAATGCAGGCAAACCCTGTGTTGATCCTTAAATATGTAAGGAGCCTATTTAGGTGAATTACTTTAAAAATCAAAGGTGTTTTTAAAATGCTTAATTTGTGTAAGACTGATAAGAGCGCAACCCGCTCTAGAATTGCGCTCTGCAAGGCTGCCTCCTCACCCCTTTGTAAGGATGGGAGGCAGGGATTATAAGATGGCTGCTGATTGGCTTGCACCGATAAGACCAAACCTGCCTGAACTGGTTTATGATTTATTTGTTTCTTTTTTTACTCAGCTCTTACACGAGATCTGTTACTTGGCTGCAGTGTGCTCCCTTGTGGGTATGGCTGGAAGTTAAATGCCTTAAGTGTTGTCTGCAGTGATGCATGATATTTAACTTCTAACCAGTGTTTTGTTTTATCTTTTTACCTCTTTTCTGCTTGCGGTTTTATCATTTACAATAGCTTTTTTTTGGATGCTCTTTGTTGCAAAAAAGGATTTGTGTGAGTGGGCTGAAAATAGGCATATGTGCTAGCTGAAAAAACATTTAACAATGGAATTTTATAAGGAGCCTTTTTCTTTACAGGTTCATTGTAACAATGTATTAGAGCTTCGTTTTTAAACTAGATCTTGGATGATACCAGATTAAAAAGTAAACATCACTTTGAAATATATTAGAAATTGTTTTGTTTTTTCTGCTGTAAGAAGAAAGTAAATATGCATGAATATACAAAATGTACTCTGATACTTGATTGTAAAAGACTTAGAAAATTGAAACGGAACAATCTTTCATTTACTCTGCATTTGCTAGATTTTATGTTATGTTAAAAATATGAAAGATTGAAGTTATTAAGGAAATTAGAGTACGTAAATATATTTTCAGAATTACTTTGCTGTTAAGTTTCATTCTGTGATTATGAAAGTGTGATTCATTTGAACTTTAGATTGTGAATACGTTAATGTACTTTTTGGTCACAACAAAAGTAGGATTTTGAATTTTGTAACGTAAGGACTTTAAAATTCTGTTCATAAAAGAATATTGCAGTTGGGGGATAAAAGACTCATCTCTAATTAGAATACAAAGGCCCCCTATCCTAGCATTACTTTTAATGGAGGACTTTGTTGCTAACTGATCACCTGTTACAATCACTTGAAGTTATTCAAGGTTAGCCAAGCTTGGAATTTTATAAATCTTTTCAAATTGACTTTAAAAGAGATATTTTAATGTGTGTTTTCTAGGGCATTCTGTGTATGGAACTTCAATGTGCTGATCATGTTGCATTATGTGACAGTCTGATAAATACTTTTCCAGTGCTGTGAGGGGGAAAAAAAAAAAGAAAAAAAAAAAACTTTTCATTTTAATCTTTTTGGAGGAGGGAAGAAAGATGCTTTCAAGAAGTGCACACACGCTTCTGAAATATTTAGATGTTTTCATGGGCTTATGCTAACTTCAGGTCAGGGCTGAAATTACTGTATTAAAGGTATTCCTTTCTGAAGGAGTTTGAAGATACTGCATTTAGCCTGTAGATAGCTTTGGAAATATATTAAGTCATCTAGAGTTTGTGTGTCATCTCAATTGAAATAATTATTCAACAAGAGAACCCTTTCTTTAAAAAGAAAAGTAAGATGATCTTTCAAATCAGTATTTTATAGGTGTTCCATTTTGTTCCCACTAGTGCCAATGTGACAATAGTCTTCCTCAGAAACTTGTTCACACTCTTGCTGGTCCTACTGAGAATCTAAACAGAACTGATATACAGTCTTTGTGAAGATTTGCCCTATCAACTGCTGAAGTGTGAACTGAAGTTTATGAAAACACCATTGACTACTCAAATAGGAGGATTATAGATTGTGCAGCAGTGAACTGAAATAATGTATAAGGGAATCTGAATATTACATTAATTAGAAATAGAAATCAAAGGTTAAAAAAAAACTTTTAATCATACCTCTTTCCATTTTGCCTATTTATTTTGACAGGCACAGGTTGACTAGGTATAACAGAAGCCTACTAATTATAAAGAACAGCATTTCATGATCATAAGGTTTAGCATTTATCCTGATCTTCCAATTTATAAAACTGCCTGTTGTATCTTAGAATGTTCTATTTGAGAATGCAGAAGTGTTAAATAATGTTGTGCAAAAGGACTTTTTTATGAGAAAATCTGGAAGGATCCCGCAGAGGGTCGACCACCAAAACGATCAGCAACTAGAGCACATGTCTATCAATTGCAGTTTGAGGAAGTTTGACTTCTTCAATTTGCTGAAGAAAAGGCAGTGGAGCAATCTATTAGCTGCTTAATGTAGGCCAAGTTGGTTGTTAAACGGTTAGAGCCAAACCGCTCTTGTAGCGTTGGATGGTAAAGGAACAGTGTCCATGAGTTGCATGTAGCATGGGAAGTTCAGATTGGGCATTAGGAAAAAAGATGACAAGGAGGATAAATGTAGCACTGAAACAGGTTACTCAAAGGTTGTGGAATATCTGTTATAAATCATCTTTTTAAGACTTGTCTGAAAAAAAATTACAGATGATCTGATCTGGTGTTGGCTAATGGTCCTGTTTGAGTGGGAAGCTAGATCAGATGACCTCCAGAGCTTTCTGCCAACCAAGTTTTCTGTGATTCAATTCCTGTAGATAGCTGAGTCTGAAATTCAGGGCAGTAATACCCCATGATGCACCCTGCAGTTGTCATTTCCGTATTGATTCACTGAGATCTGGCATAAAGTGGCTCCTTCACAATGTGCGCATTTCTTTCCAGTGGAAACTCCTGCAAATGAGGAGCATGGTGGTTGTTTTGCATTTCATCCTGGCATACAATCAAAGGGTGACCGAAGTACATTCCCACACCTAAGAGTAGGAAGTACTGTTTCCTCCACTTTTAGAGTATACTGCTTATTAGGTTTAGAGTGCAGCAGCAATTAAGTCATCAACTTTAACTGATAACATGTTCAATCTGTTAGTCATAAAGTGAGGAGTGGTCTTTTTAAATATACTTGATATCATCTATCAAAAAGGTTTGCCATTGTTGCTGTAGAGCATAGTTCAGACTTCAAGGAATTCCTTTATGGTGATGGACTTTTGATAGTGGATTTACAGTGTTACCTTTAAATCAGCTGCCATTTTGGACTGCCTGTCATTCCACACAACCATTCTCTGAAGTCACTGCCCAAAGTTGGGAACAGATGAGTAGGTGATTAATCAGCTCATGAGCAACTGAAGTGTTACCTAATGTGATGTAGTAGCTTGAACTGAAATAGATGTTGGTTCCTTCCACAGCTGTTGCAGCTTAATCTGTCCCAAACCCTTCTAACTTAGATTTCCACAGCTAAAAATGTGCATGATAAAATATGATATAATAAAACTTATATCCTGGATAGAAGTAATTCAAGATGATACAGTAACTTCAGTAAAGCTAAACTGGTAAGCATCATATGGCTCAAGAGTTTTCATTTAAGGTAGAGAAAGATTCTGAACTTCTTTAAGATTAGAGTATTATTTCTTGTCTTAATTAGATATTGTTATATATAATCTTTTAAAATTGAGTCTTGAAAGGAGTTGATATGCCCCAAAAGAAAAATAAATTAGTTTTGGAATTCCAGTGCCTTTTATTTGTTGTATAAGGAGGAGTTGAATAAAAACAAGTACAAAATGACTTTGGCTTATTTCAGCAA
This sequence comes from Nothocercus julius, assembly GCA_013398735.1. Classification (NCBI taxonomy): domain Eukaryota; kingdom Metazoa; phylum Chordata; class Aves; order Tinamiformes; family Tinamidae; genus Nothocercus; species Nothocercus julius. The sequence goes on along the minus strand of VZSV01000215.1, from coordinate 567,492 downwards.
AATTATAATAAATATTTCATGTTCCTAGGTAAAATTGGATTTAACTCCATTTCTTAGTTTATGTTCAGTAAGCTTTAAAAGCAATTTTTCAAGCATCTTTTCGTAACTTTTACTATTTGCATGAGGAACTGGAATAAATAAAAGCATATGGAGGGCAAGAAATTCAGTTTTTGTTGAAAAAGGAAAATGTTAAACTCAGCTACAAAATGGCAGGGTTTATGAGCATATATTTATATATGAGAATCAATTTACATATGGGCATTATAGTTGTCTTAGGAAAAGACAAGTTTACATGTTGGGGAGAAATATACTTAAAAAGTTTGGCTGACCATTGTATGAACATGGAGGGTGAAGTTTTGGGGTGTTTTTTTTCTTATCTATATAGAGGAAAAAAGCTTCTTAATAATGACACAAATTCAGAAATTCTTTCAAGTTATTAAAGCTTTTTCCATCTTGATATAAATATTTTGACACTCATTCTAGGACTCTAAGTATTTTACTTAGTTTGTTCTTCTAAATAAGGAAATATTCTTGCTTATCAGTTCATACTTAGTTTGTTCTTCTAAAACAAAGTGTGAGCTGATAAGCAAGACTATTTCCTGCATGATTTAGAAGAAGGAGAGGGTGCTGGAATTTAGCTTAGTACCTGTTTCCTGTTAGAAACCTCAGGAGAACTGGCTCTGCTGTAATAGTACTGAGAGCATACTGGTCTAAAATGGTTTGTCATATTATTACTTAATGTAATTCAAAATAATAGTGTGATCCTAGTGATCTTTATCTAATATGATATCTAAATGCACTTGATCTTTAAGTGTACTTGTTCAGCATATTCAGAGTTGTTTTGCAGGGGTCTGGGGTAAGGACAAAAATATTTTGCAAGGTGTTTCACTTTTTTAAATAGAAGTTAATAGCTAAACAGTTTACTTTATGCTATTGCAATTTACAGCTACACTTCTTTTTTGGGACATTTGCAATAAACTGTCTTCAAAATTCTTACTATTTTTTTAAGGGTCAAGATGGATAGCACAGATGAACCTCAGAAAAAAGTCTTCAAAGCACGAAAAACAATGAGATTAAGTGATCGACAACAACTTGAGGCTGTCTATAAAGTTAAAGAGGAGCTTTGGAAGACAACTGAAGTTAAGCTGTTAAATGGAAAGCATGAGAATGGAGATTCTGATTTAAATTCCCCTTTAAGCAATACAGATATTGTAGAGGACCGAAGGGAAGTAAATGGTCTAGTGGATTTGTGTCTTAATTCTGAAGAAGGAAGAACAGAATCTGAGGAAAGTATGGATGTCAAAAATCCTGAAAGCAGGGCAGAGAGCATGGTTAATGATCTAGATTCTAAAGCCCAAACATTATCTCCAGAGAATGTTATTTCTGAGCAAGATCAAGATATGGATGATACAGCTTTAGCCTGTGAGGCGGAAAATGGAGTTCTTGGTAGCAATAAAAACAACTTCCATGAAAAAAATAACACAAAGAATCATTTGGACCAAAGAAAGAGTGACACCCCATCCAGTGGTGAAAGTAAACTGAACTGTGATATTAATGACTCTTCCGAAGGGAAAGGCGAAACAAATGACTTAATTATTAGTTCTGATTTACCTGTTGAAGACAAGAAAGCTGAGGAAGTGACTGTTGAAGATGATGTTGGAGAAGAGGCTATCTCTAGCAGTATGGAAGCTGACCAGGAACCAAAGGATGAAGGGGGTGATGCTGCAGATCTTTCAGAAAGCACCACTGAAAAAAACATAGATGAGCCAAGCGAGAGTATCTTGGAGAATATGGATTCTATGGAAACAGACGAAATTATTCCAATTTTGGAAAAACTAGCTCCTGCTGAAGATGAACTAAGCTGTTTTTCGAAAAGTTCTCTGCTTCCAGTAGATGACACAGTCACAGATTTAGAAGAGAAAATGGACAACTCCTTGGGTTCACCCTCCAAGCAGGAAAGCAATGAAAGCCTGCCTAAAGAGGCTTTCTTAGTGTTGTCTGACGAAGAGGATCCTTGCGATGAGAAGGAGGAAGATGCTGAAGTGATACTAACAAACAAGTCAAGCCTTCCAGGTAAGGCATCTTTAAATTAACAGTTATCATTGAGGTCTTGGATTTTGTTCATTCCTCCCTTAAAACAGCATGCTTTTGGTATGTTTCTGAATTGATAACTGGTGCTATAAGTCTTTGATGTCTGTTTTTGGTGGGATTATGTGGTCTTTTCCTTGAAGAACTGCAATAAAGTAATAAATTTTAGGAGGATGTGAAATTCAGATGAATATCTTCATAATGGCTGGTAACAAGACATACTGTCTTTTAACTTCACCAATGTGAGCATTTATTGTTTAACTAGTTTTGCAAACATCAAATACACAACATGGAAAGCATTGTGAGTCTTCAGTTTTTAAATAAGTAATTGGAGAATGGGAGATAAGCTTATGTCTCATCTTTACCTGTAAATTTATACTTGTTAGATGGAGAAAAGGTAGGATCTTTAGTTTCTCTTGAGTAATTTGAGTCTCTCTTGTGCGGATTTTGTTTAAGTGTTGAAGTCAATGTTCCACTGAGGTTGCTCAGTGATGATGCTATGGTTATGTAATTAAAATCTTCCAGAAACTTCCTGGGGTGGTGAGGGAAGGAGACCAGGAGAAAGTTGTGTGTCTTAGAAATCCTTTTTATAAAATGGGAGATAAGGCCTCCTTGCCTTCCCTTGACCTTCACATCTTGGACTGATTCTTCCTCATTTTCAAATAACACTCAGCAAAATATCTCTTCTGGTTGGCTTATCAATCACCTGTGTCAAGAAATTATTTTCAGTACACTTAAAGAATCATGTGGCTTGTTTCTGCCTGACCATATGTAGCCTCCTCTTTATGCAGACAGTTGGATTCAGCTGGCTCTGCTGCCTCTCTTGACAGAGCCTGTTCTTTTTTCATGAGTTCCTTGGACACTATATCTGTTTAATAATTACAGATTTACAGACGGAGAAGACCTTATTCTTTTGCTAGACATTATAGGCCTCCTCTGGATTGCAGTATGACCTCCTCTGTTTTGGGAGTCTCCATTCACTGCTGCCTTTGAGCATAGTCTCTAGCTGTCTCCTTCTCCTCGCACTGTGGGCCTTGGGCATTTGTCTCTGCAGGGTCTCAGTTTATCCCATTAGGCCATCCTTACTTCACAGTAGTGAAGAAGGTGGTCAGCTCACCACCTTCTACTGCTTCTTCACTTATACCAGATCAGAGAAAAAACTTCTATACAAGGGTTGACTGTATAAACGAGGATTTTTCTGTCTGAAAAAGATGGAGGACAGTGACAGATCTGCAAATCACAAGTGGCACAGATAAAATGAACAGAGAATAAATATTTGATATCTGTTCCTCTGCAAGAGTTAGGAGCATCAAATAGCATGAGAAACAGGATCAGAGCATTTGAGAGGAGATGGTTTTCCACGTGATACATGATTAACCATTGGAAATCTGTGCAATGGAACAGTGTGACTGCCAAGAGTCTACTGCGCTTTGCAATTGATTGGATTTCCATGGAAAAAAAATCTGTTGAGGGCAGTGCAACACACGAAGGCTAAATTCTAGAGGCTCTTAAGGAGTGTGTG
>VZSV01000215.1:544890-563822 GCA_013398735.1 Nothocercus julius | reverse complement strand
GATTTTTCTGGAACATTGTAACTTTTTTCTCCCCCTTATATTCTTATTGATTTCCTAGACATTGGCATTTTGGTGTTGGAGCCAAATTTTGTAGTTGTAGATTACATGAACAGCTTGTTTTTATCTAGTACATCTGTGGCTATATCCCTCCCCTCCCCTTTTACACCCCCTCTAATTCTGCTAACACTTCAAGTGCTTTTTAGGTAGCTTTTGGTTCTAGGCTTTTCTACAGTGCTGATAATTCATCCCCTCCAGGTCTTTTTATTTTGTTAATGGAGGCTGAGGTCTAGTAGTATAGCCGGCCACGACACATGAAGAGTAAAGAATGTGCTTAACATTTTAAATGATACAGCTTGTTTTCTAGAAAGTGGTGGCTGAAGAGAAAGTCAGAACATGTGGATGGAAGCTAAACAACTGAGCATGAAGTTTTGTCATTGTCTTGTATCTGCAATCCTTGAAAGCACAAACAGGAAATTGAGTTGCAATTAGATTACATTAATGAAACCACTAAGTTTTCCAGTTTTGGTGTTTACTTCAAAATGGAGAGCGGAAGGTTTTCAGAATGCTGGTGCAAAAACACTTGTGCATTTGGGAAATGTACTTCGTACTGGAGATCACAGAAGATGGTAAATTTTGTTTATCCAAGAGGAGATTTAGGAGGTCTACAATACATACTAAGTGGAGTTGAATATGTTAGAAGGAAGCTCTTTTAATGTAGCAGACAGACACTGAACTGCTGCACATTCAAGCAGCTGGATTTTGCGAACTAGAAATCAGGCACGCTTTTGGCAGACTTTTGAAGATTTGCTAAGGGATGCAGGATTCACCAGTTACAATCTTATATCCTATATGGATTTCTTTTTTTCTTTCGACTTAAAAATGTGGTAATAACTCAGTATCATTCTTTATATTGAAATAGTTTGATAAACATTTTTGTCTGGTAGTAAGCCAGGAGGTCAGAGCAAATCATAGAATAATTCAGTTTGGAAGGGACATCAAGAAGTCCCTGTTCCAACCTCCTGCTCAAGTTAGGTCAGTTGGGTCGAACACGCTTAAGAATGTTTTTCTTTGTATTTACTTGAAATCTCTCTTCCACTTATGCCTAATGTCTTCATCCTCTGCCACGCACCTTTATAAAGGTTGGGCTCCTTTTTCTCAATAACCACCTTAGCATTATTGGAAAGGTGTTGCTAAGTTGCTACTGTGTCTGTGGTAGGTCAGGCTTTTTTTTCTCTGAAGGTTTCCTCTGGCTTCTCATCTCTGCATTCCCACTGTCTTGTCATAGTCATTTCTCTCTCCTTCTCCAACGTAGTTTTGGATTGATATTCTAAGTTTGCTACTCAAAATAAGAATCTGTGAGACTTTTTGTAGGTCAGTGTGAATAAATAACAAGTTTTTATTACTCTTGTATTTGTAGAAGAGGAGGAGGAAGAGAGAAGGGAGAACAAGAAGGAGGATAAAGAAATAGAAGAGACTCAAAAAGAAGAGGAGAAACACACGGAAAGAAGTATGTAAAGTTAAAAATACTATGTTTCAGTGATGGCAGGTATTAAAATCACAGAATGGTGATTGTCTAGTCTACCTGTCCCATACAGATCTCAGCTCAAAGCTGCCTGTCATGTCTTATTTTTCCCCAAAACAATAATGTTGTTTTTTCTGAAAAAAGAATGCTTAAGCTAGCAGAAAAAAAAAAAGAAACTTTAGCATAATTTCTACAGATTTTTAGGATTTTTAGAAGTAGTGGTCTCTAATCGTTGCAGGTGAACTGGCAAGGAGAAAGCGCTCTAAATCAGAGGATATGGACAGCGTACATTCAAAACGCCGCCGGTACATGGGAGAAGACTATGAAGCAGAACTCCAAGTAAAAATTACAGCTAGAAGAGACGTTGACCAAAAATTACAAAAGGTAGAGTGGAGATGCATGATGAAGATGGCGAAAGCAGTTTTGTCCTTCTTCTTACCATCTCTAAATCAGTTATTTTTGCTTACGTATGCTCTACATCCTTTCCCCCTCTTTTTTATTTTTTTTTTATTTTTTTTTTTTTTAGAAAAAAAATTGACACAATTCAAATTCAGATAACAATGATGGTTTAACATACAGACCTACTTAAAAGAAGGTACCCAATGTCATCTGCTAGGTATAATAATTATGTGTAAAAGGTATTAAGCATGTTTAAACTCTTGTGTTTCATTTTGAATATAGATGCAGACCAAAACATTCTCCGCTAAGGAGCTATTTCTTTGTGGTAAAAGTTTATATATGGCAAATCTTATTGTATGCTCACCTTTAAAGAAAATCTGTTCTCAAAAAAGAAGTGTTTTGAAGGAGTGTTTTGCAGATTTTTATAAAGCTGTTAATTGTCTACCTGATTGCATCAGTTGCAACTGAAGAAACCCATGCTCTTAAAGAAAACAGTTGTGTATTTATTCCATTACTTAGTTAATAGTTCATGTTGAAACTCCATCAATACACAAGTCAGAAAACTCAACCATATTTATTATTTATTTGTGTTTCCTAAGAAAACTTCGGCCTTCAGTAGTCATGGCTTAGGAGGGAAAAAACGTAAATAATGAAAGTAATAAACATTGCATAAATCCAAGTAATCTCTTTCCCATTTAGCTTCTGAAAGAAAAAAAAAAAAAAAAAAAAAAAAAAAAAAGACAACGTGGCATTTATTTTTCGTTTGGGGGAAAAATATATATCAAAAAGAAAAGCTTTGTTAAATGTTTTTAATTTCCATTCTCTAACTATCACTGACTCTTAAAAGAGCAATAAAAAGGAAAAGTAAATTTGTGTAAAAAACAGACCTTAGGAAAATGCCTTCTGTTGTTATGATTCTTTGCATCTGTAATAATGTTTTATACTTTAATCATACTGCAGTGAAATGAATTAATGGCAAAGAAAGATTGTTTATGCCATAGTTGAAGGTGCAGAAACTTTTCCTGGCTGTGCAACCATGTGTTTATTGGCAACTAAATTATACTTGGCTAACAAGGCATAACTTCTCATAGTCTTATCTGTAGCATAGTTATTTTCAAGAATTGAGAGTATTCTGGCCTTCCAAATTAGGGAATTATATTATTTTTTTTCCTTTTGTTAAATGTTTTTGCAGGTTATCCAGAGACTGTTAGAAGAAAAACTTGCCGCTTTACAGTGTGCTGTATTTGACAAGACTCTGGCAGACTTGAAAACACGAATAGAGAAAATAGAATGTAACAAAAGGCATAAAACTGTGCTTACTGAACTACAGGTAAATGTTTGTGTGTTGCGTTGCATAGTAGAATCATACTCAAAAATAAATTCCTTAATATTTAGTTGTAATTCTCCTGTAGCTGTTATTAGGAAAGCCATCTTGGCTTGCCAGGGAGAAAAAACAAAATGATTCTTTTGAATTGTAAAATTCTATCTAATTTGAAAAATATGAGAATTCAATTAATTATTTTTTAAAAAAAGGCAAATCCTCATTCCAACAACCCAATTGATTTTTAGCAAATCATCTTTCCAACCCTTCTCTGCCATTCAGATATTCCTCACATAAATGTAGAGTGTGAAAATAACTATTCTATGGGGCCAGCAATCTAATTAAAAAATGGAAGAATATTAAAAGGAATGGGACAGCAGCACCAAACATTGCAGAACATTCTAACAAAAAAATATTACTTGATAATCATCATCCACGTTAACTTATCTGGTAACTAAGTAGTTGTTATTCAACAAGGAAACAAATGGCTTATATTGAAAGCAGTTCACTTTCTTGCATTCTTTTATAGAGATGATATGCTTACTGGTGAGATGAGGAACCTCACAAAAAAAATCAAAGAATATTGAATTGAAAAGACAGTTGAGTTAAGCTTGTGCAATTGCAAATTCAAATATTAAGGCCATTCCACTTTAATGTAAGAAAAATACTGAGTTTCCTGCAACAGTTATTCTTAGATTATCTCTTTTTTTTTATCCTTTCAATAAATATACATGTTTCAGAATCTTCAAGCATTAAGCAGTTTACTGCGTACTAGTGTACTTCAACCTAAGCTTACTTGTTTTTATTTTGTGCGGTGCTCCAAAAAATCTCTAAGCTGTACAGCATAGCCAAAATTGAACTATTATTGCAGTACCAGTCATTAAAGGTAGACTACAATTGTAGCCTGTTACGTCGTTTTCTAAAAATGTGACAGAGTTGGAGTTGCTAAGTGGGATGGCTTCTCTTAGGTCAGGTGCTCCAGAATCTCCCTGCTCTTAAAAAGCATTATAAACATTCAGTCTTTTACTGTTAATTCAAGAATTATACAGAAGTTCAAATTATTAAAAAAAAAAAAAAAAAAAAAGGGCTTTGTCTGCTCTGCCTTCTTAGAGCAAGCTACTTACAACATAGCTTCTGCCTCCAAAATAAGTCAGTTATCAGAACTGCAGTCTAGGGAGGAGGGGGTTCGGAATCATCTAATTACAGGAGGAATAGGTATCGATTAGTATATTCAGACACACAAGAAATAAAAAAACAGGTATAAATGAACTTGACACTTGAGCGTAGAACAAGCTGCCAGTGAGGTGTATATGATATGCAGTGTATCAAAGAGAGACTGAAAGCTAATGAAGGAAGAGGAGATGATACAAAGAGCAAAAAGGGTACTTTTTTCCATAAGGATGCCTTATCAGGCATTAAAATGATCAACTCCTTGCTATGTAAGCAGTTGCATTAATTCATACCAAATGGGCTATGCTTGTATAGCTGTGAATATATAGTTGTGACAATGCTTTCTGACTTGATGTCCTAATTATGTATCTTTTTAGTTTGTATTATTTTAATAGTTCTTGGGGAGAGTGTTTCTATTATTTGTTTTATATGTTCTCATTTAGGCTAAAATTGCTAGATTGACAAAGCGGTTTGGAGCTGCCAGGGAGGACTTGAAGAAAAGACAAGAAGTAAGAACTGGATTTACTTTTTTTTTTTTCTGTTCTTATGTTTTGATGTATTTTTAGCCTATACCATACACTGAATTTAATTTTGGTAATGTCAAGTCAACTTTATAGGATTTGGGTGAGATTTTTTTTTTTCATGACATTTTATAAAGAAATTTGGTATGCAGAAAAATGGTGACCTTGTTGTTAATAGTGTTCACAAAGTAAGTTTGGGTTGCTGGTTAAAGGCATGAAGAATACATTCTTTAACATCTATATGTAATTCTGGTTTGCACATAAATTCCTTCGTACATTAGCAGTATGAATTGATAACCTTAAGTTTACACATCTAAATGTACTGCTGCATGAATAGATTGCAGAGTAAATAGGAGGGAATCTCTGTGTTCCTGTTTGTACGATGGGAACAGAGATCAGAAAGGACACAGACAGAGCTATTTGTGTCTTGAATAAATATTGCTGTGAAGAAGTGGAAGGTAAAAGTCCATACAAGTTAAAGAAGTTTTGGTTATCTTGCTATAATAACCTTAAGGCTAGAGATTCATAAGAAGAGAGGAGGTTGGAAAGGGAAGCAAACAGTACTGAGTAGGCTGCTGGGGTTTGTAAAACATTTCAGTTTGTTTTCTACTTTTGGCTCCAGAAAATGTGTACCTTGCACAAAAATGAATGAGCACAAAATACAATTGAAATATAAGTGTGCAATTTGACTTTTTTTTTTCTTTCCTTTTTTTTTTCTTCCCCCCCCCCGATGTTTTGTTCTCTTGCAGAATTCATCAAACCCACCTTTGTCCCCAGGGAAAGCAGGGGGTGACACGGCAAGCACAAACAGCGTGACATATCGGTAAGGGAAACATCAATTATTCCATATTCAAACTCAGAGTAGGAGATCTGTGGTACATATAACATATGATCTCTCCTTTTTTTTAAGAAAATAATATCTATATACGTATTTATTTCATGAAAGGGCTCTCTTTTTTTTTCCGTCCTTGGTCATCTGTAAAATTCCGATTTCTTATACAGTGTTACAGAAGTCATATGTGTGCAGTAATGAATGCATTCTAAACTAAGAAATGTTGGATTTTTTTTTAGCTAGAAATAGTTGATGAAAATGGAAGAATAACTGAAAAAAAATAAGGAAGGGAAAGTTCTCATAGCAAAAGGCAAAATTGGTGCAAACACTTGAAGACATAACAAATAAATAATATAGTATTATGGTTGGAGAATATCCTAAGTAAATTTACAAGAAATAAAAATGGAGAAATGGATTTTTGAAAATCAAACTGAATCAATATCTTTTGCTAACTAGATATTATTTCCGTAACAGTGCTGGCACAGTGAGACAGATGCTAGAATCCAAGAGGAATGTAGGCGAGAGCACACCAGCAACTTTTCAAGCCCCCATGACTGCAGGTAAGAAATATCTTGTGGACTTCACAAATACACTTTTTTAAAAATATTACTTTCCATTTAATAAGTAACTGAACAAAAGTTTATTTGGTTTGCTCACTAGACAAGGAATTGCATATGTTTACTCGACCAACTAGAATGTGTATAAAAACTAGCCAATTTGCTGCAGACTTGCTTGATAGAGCAGGTTCCACTGACTTATCTCAACTGCTTAGAAGTGGAACACGTAGCTCAGTGGGCCGTGTATTCCATATGAACATTACAGGATGCTAATAACGTTGTCGTCAATAATGACAGCAAAAATTAAGTGGGGAGCTGATGCAAGTCTAAGTCCCATTTCTTAAGGGAGTGAGGTTGAAAAACAGAATTGCTGTTTTAGAATTCTATAGGGAAAGTAGTAGAATCAAGAAGTCTGTTAATATTATATGTCATCCCTATTTTTAAAAAATGCTGTTTACCTAACATTGAATATTGAATCTTTTTCACAGAAGCATCTCATAGCAGGAAAACATGGCTGCATGTAGTATATTATATTCCTGATGTTTATATAGCTTCCTGATTTCCTCCCCCCTCCTCCCCCCCATTCTTTTGCATGGCTTCTCTGATAAATGAATCCTTGATATCAGTAGAACCTTCTGGATAAAAGGTTCCACATATGCAACCAAAGTTGGCCATAACTGACTTAGCTTTTATTTCATTTGGTTTTTTTTGAAGAATCAGCTGTTCTGTCATCTCACTGCATGTATGTGTTTTCATCAGTTAAACTGTGGAGCTTTCTCATTAATATGAATTCTGGTTTTTGTCACAGTTTGTATATTTTATTTTTTTCTCTACTGTTTGTATATGGTTGTATATAGTTTTTTCAGACAGAAGAAATTTTATCTTTCATTAGACCATCAAATATCGCTGTACAAAAGCAAAAGTGTTATCTGATAGTCTTCCTTGAAAAATTGAAATAATATTACACATTTTTCCATTTGTTGTATTGTACTAAAAATTAATCCTATTGCTAATGCTTAAAGAAAACTTTTTTTTTTTGTGTATGCCAGCTCCCAGTCTTGCTGCACCTCAGACAGTCATCAGTGGACATCCTAAGCCTCAGACTCCAGTGACCTCCAGCTCTTTGACAACAACAGTTCTTCCTGCAGCTAACACAGCTACAGTTGTTGGCACTAGCCAGGTGCCTAGTGGCACCACTCAGACAATGTCTGTCTCATTGCAGTCTTTACCAGTAATCTTGCATGTACCTGTTGCAGTGTCATCCCAACCTCAGCTCCTGCAAGGCCACACAGGAACTTTGGTCACCAACCAGCAGTCAGGCAGCATGGAATTTATATCTGTACAGAGCCCAACCACTGTTGGTAGCCTTACCAAAACTCCTGTGTCTTTGGCATCAACTAACCCAACTAAACCAAATAACAGCCCATCTGTGCCCAGTCCTGGCATTCAGAGGAACTCTCCAGCCAGTGCTGGGACAATAGGGACAACTTTGGCAGTACAGGCTGTTTCAGCTGCACATCCTGTTGCCCAGGCCACAAGGACTTCTTTGCCCACAGTGGGTACTTCAGGACTTTATAATCCTACCAGCAGTCGAGCTCCCCTACAAATGAAGATTCCCCTCTCTGCATTTAGTAGTACAGCTCCTGTTGAACCACCCACCATTGCAGCACCCAGAGTTGGTAAGTTCTGCTTCAGTATTGACGCTAGTAAAGGAAGAGAAAGGGAAGCAAAAAGCTCCACTTTTGTGGAAATCTTATTTCTAAAAAGCTCTCTAAGCTTTGTTTTGTTTAGAATTGGCTTTAAATCATTGCTAACTTCAAATCAGAAACCAAATTCTTCATTCATAACCTTAATAAAGCTGCTCAAAGTTATCTGTTTCCTAAGCAAAGACATACTGAAAGGAAGCATATTCATTTATTTTCACAATGTTTGAACTTTGTTTTGTTTTTGTGTTTTTTTTTAAAAAAAGGAAATACTAAAGAATATCGAATACTAACTTAGTTCCAAAGCCGTACATCTGTCTTTGAGAACAATGAATGTTTAAATATGATTTCTAGGTTAATTAAATAACTAGTTTAAATATGATGCTTAAGTTAACTTTCTGTCTTTGGCCATGTCATGATGCTTCTCTGCACTTTTATTTTTATGTACCTTGAATGTTTTTATATGATCATCAAGATTTCAGCATGAGTTGCAATCATAGCAAGAGTTTCTTATTATTGGCAAGATACAATGTTAAAATTAACTCAAGCAGCATGACGTCCTATGTAGTTTTATTTTACTTCCCCATCTTAAGCGGGAATTTACTTATGTCAAAATACATTATCTTCCATCAAAGTGACAGCCTTACACTTTGCATTTGATTTTTAGCTTTGCAGCTAAAGTAATCTTGATTTAGTATAGCATCAAAAGGGTTGGGATGATCAGGGACAGTGCGCAAAAGAATAGTCTACGTGCCCGGAAACTCATCTGGTTTTCTACAGTTCGCTTAACCTCAGTATATGCACTCATCGTTTTCTGACCAGAACTGACATACTGATGCTTTTGTTGATGAGCTGTAGTTAAAATGGAAGGGAGTGGAAATGGAGAAATAGGATCTAAATGTTCTTATGAAATAACTTAGGGTTGCTAGTGTAGATATATGCTCAGCAGAGCTAACAAATATAATCTTTTCATGCACAGCTTGGCTCACTTTTTTGTTTTATAGTCAGTTTAAGCATCCTTTGCTCAGTCAGGTTTTTATAGACAAAATGTTGAGTAACTGTACTATTTTTCAATTTAATGCCTTGTCATTTTACATACAGAGGGAGGAGAGTTGTTTTGTCTTTTAGATAGTGGGGGAAATGTTCATTAAATATTTGGAATACTCTGTCAGACTTTCAAGGAAGGAAGTGTATAGTACTTCTGGACTGAAAACTACTGTTTCAGTTTTTTATAACTGCTGCTCTCCCTGAAGTTTAAATTATTGTAATTGAAAATCAGGACTGGAAAAAGTGTTAAACGTACAATGTATTAAATGATTAGTATCAAGCAGTTTTGAAATGTTTCCTTCAAATTCATATAGTAGATAACAGTATTTAACACTGATTAGATATTACAAGTGAATAATTTCTTGACCCTTCAGAAAACCAGACAAGCAGGCCACCAACAGATACTTCAGCAAACAAGCGAACAGCTGAGGGAACAACACAGGTAGGCTGTCAACTATGTTTCTATACAGAATTCTAAAGTTACAATCCACAGGACAGTAGTTTTCTACTTTTATTGCTGATAATGAATCTTAATTTCTTTTTTGTGCCATCCTTTCTAGTTTCTGTCATTTGTATTTTTCTTCTTTTTCTAAACCAGAGTATTACTGGGAGTATAAACTTCTGATAATCTTTTCAGAAATTTTCCAATTGGGTTTGTGTAAGTAGATGAGTTAGTAACTCAGGCAAACACTGAAAACATGTCGGATACAGCAGAGCAAATATGCAAAGGAAAGCAGCCCATTTATTTTAAAAGTCTGAACTAAAAGCTAGAAATATAATGTAAATTACTGCAACTCTCTCATTATCATATTATTTAAGAAGCTATTTAGAAGTCATTGGAGTTCTGATATTTCATTACCGTATGTCATGAGGGAGGATGGGGAGGAAGAAGAAAAACACGTTTTTTTCCTGAATAACTACTTGATGATCGAGGAGCATCTGTAGTATATCCTGGTTCCTCAAGTCTAAGATACTTGAGACTTTTTTTCAAATTTAAAGGTAGAAATCAAGTTATTTAAAATTATTTGTAATTAACTGTCTTTTTGCATAAAGATATTTCACAGAGCACCTCATACTTTATATTGATGTTAACTGGAAGTCATGTGTCAGGGGAATAAGGTAAATTTCCCTTGGCTGAAATTTTTGTGTAACGGTGTTTCAAGGTATATTTAAATTTGAATAATATCTTAAAGCAAAAATAAAATATACTGGGCAAGATTTTGTTTTTCATCTGTCATAAAAACAAAGATAACCTGTATTATAGATTTTCAGCTGTGCCTCACTCTACCCGTTTTTTAAAGGCATTTCATAAAGAATGGTTGTTTAAAATTTAATTTTTGTAGATACCTGTGGATTATAGCTACAAAAAAAAATCAATACCTGATATGTAGGAAATACAGTACTGGAATGGCTGACAGATACATCATTTCTGTATTAAGTTTCTATTATAAGATGCATATTTTTAAAACTTTCTTATTCGGTAGAGCCTGAAACCCGGAAAAGATTTTTCAAGATCAGGTTGTGTGCAGTAGTGGTATTTAGCAATGGAAGGTGAGCAAGGAGGAGGCAAATGGCTGTATGATGCTTTCCGGTTTTCAGTCCTCTGAGACAGTGTATGTTTTTAGGTTTGCTTTCAGTCTAATGGGCTAAAGCGTGAGTAATGCCATGGTTAATGAAGAAGGATCTGATTCATTTTAATTGGTTAGTGAGGTATGAATTGACATGCCATACGTATCATTTGAAAAATCCAGTTAATGCCACCTGCTTTTTGTTACGTAAAATCCAAAATATTATGTATTACTCCACACTTCGCAGCTTTCAGAACAAAGTAGTTCGCTGTGTGCCGGTATCTGTGGCATATTTGATGGTACAACTTTGATCAATTGTTTCGAAAAGCAGTTGAAACAGGAAGAGACCTCATCAGAAAAAAAAGAAGCAGTAGAAGCTCCACAGACGAATTTTAACTTCCCTGAGGATGTCCTCTTTGGCTTGGAGGAAGAGGAAGAAGATGCTAAGAGCATCAAAAACACCCACAAGCAGACTGGCTGGGCAGCTAACCTATTAAAGCAGTGGCTGGCCAAAAATGGCAAGGATCCTAGCTTTGAATTGGTCCCAGTAAGTGAACTCAATGATATTTTGAGAGAGTTTTATTACACAATAAGGAACCATGATGGAAATACCTACAGTGTGGCAAGCTACAAGTCAATGCGTGCTGGCTTAAACCGGCATCTCAAAATGCCACCTTATAATCGTCAGATTTGCTTAATGAAGGACAAAGAGTTTGCTAGTGCAAACATGGTGTTTGTAAGTGTGTTGAAGATGCTGCGCATGCAGGGAAAGGATGAGACTCACCACCATCCTCCTATAGCTGCTGAGGACTTGCATAAGATTAAGCAATCTGGTGTGCTGGGATTGCACAGTCCCCTTGCACTCGTCAACAAAGTATGGTTTGATTTGCAATTGCATTTTGCCAAACGAGGGAGGGAAATCTTGAGAGATCTGGCTCCAGATGCTTTTGTTGTTGAGAAGGACAAGAACGGGCGTCGATATGCTATGTTTAGGTATCCTGGCAAAGGAAAAAATGGAGAAGATCCCCATAAAATGGGTAAGATGTATGATATGCCAGGGGACCCAAACTGTCCTGTTTTCTCTTTGGAGCTTTATTTGTCTAAGTTACCTCCGGAGCCCCCTGCCTTTTACCTACATCCTTTAAAGCTAACATCAGAGCAAATGCAAGAACAGCCTGTCTGGTACAAAAGAGAACCGATGGGTGTGAACTACTTGGGTACAATGATGCCCAGGATAAGCGTGGCAGCCAGGCTGTCTCAGCGATACACTAATCATTCTCTCCGAACTACCACCATCCAGTTACTGTGTGAAGCAGGCCTGGGACCTAGAGAAATAATGGCCGTGACCGGCCACCGCTCTGAGTCTGCAATTAGACACTACTGGGGCGCTGCGGAAGTTCGCTACAGGGCTTGGTCAGATGTAGTGGAGAATAATGCCCCGCGTTACCTATATAGCAAGATTCCAAATGAAGTGATAACAGAATCATTATCTGGTGCCTCAACTTCTTCTATAAATCACGCTGTCTTAGAACAAAACAAAATTTTATTTCCTAAGAAAGCTGTTGTGCCATCTGGCAATAATTCTGTGACTTTAGTCCCTGGGGGGTGTGCAGCTGTGAATTCTAAAAGTCGCATCGTGTTGAAGCACGCTTCTTCCAAGGTGTTTCTCCCCAGCAACATAGCCAGTGGAACTGCCAGTCCCCTTCCAGGCTCTTGTAACGGACCTGTCTTTATAAGTCATGTGATAAAGCAAGAACCAATGACTTGATGCTTCTGTAATGGAACTGATTTCCAATGAATTACTAAAGCAGAAAATCTAACAAATCTTTTTCAGATGGTCCGTTAATGAAATTTCATACTGCATAGTTCAGCAAGAAATAACGTGTTTGGACTCCCGAAGTGAGTTATGGAACAGAAATGTAAACTGAGCAGGATTTGGAGTTCGTATAACTTTCTATGGCAGCTGGCACTCTTAAGTGGCTGAACAGAGCTATTTAAAAAAAAAAAGAGATATTGATTGCGACTTAGCTGAAGAGCTGTGCTTTCTTCACTAAGTGCATGACTTCTGCTTGGTGAAAGAGAATATTTATCATACCACTTTGTGCCTGCTGGCACTAATGTAGCATTTTACAAATTGAATACTTAATTACTGAAGATAAAAGAGAAAATACAAGTTGAATGAAGTAGATATAAATCCACTACAAATATATATGTATGCATGAGGACACCTAGAATTATTTGACCTCTGTCACCCTCTCTGCTCAAATTGTTATAAGACCTATCTGAGGATGGTGCTTGTTGTAATTTCTTTTAAATTGGCTTTGTTCTATGGATTACGGATTTATATTTTAGGTCTTTCCTTTTCCTCTTCATATTTCTGGCTAAAATTCCAATCATTCTGACTCCAAAAGCAGTGTTTGATATAAGTAATGCTAAAGTTCGTACCTCTTCCATTATGCCTGAAAGGGGGAAAACTGTTTTCAAAAGGGTTGAGAACAAGTTTGTTACTTCAAAGTCGTATAATAACAATTGAAGGACTGTATATATGCTTATCTTGAGAGAGGCTTCTATGTATGTCCTCTCACCTACCCCTTCCTTCCATTGCATTTAACATTGTGTCAGTTCAGTAGAATAGTTTTCAGAATTCTTTCACAAGAAATATGTTTTTCCCTGCCAAAGTCTATTCAAAAATTGGTTTTAGGTTTAATTTCTTTAGATGATATTCAGTTTCTTTAGATCAGTTCATCTGTCACTAACTGTAGTAAACTGATCTGTCATTATATTTTTTGTAGGAGATTTTGATAGGTTAGAAGTCTTGCTTCCTGACAGTGAATGTGAATTTTGCTAGAGAAATGAAATTGTCTTTAGAACAGCTCTTTTCTGAAGCAGACAAATTAGAAATTGGGAGGACTCGTTAATAGTTCACTTTTAATGAACCATGCTGGAGAATTTAACTCAACTCATAGTTTGTCTCTGCTATTCTCTGCCATGAATTTTCATTAGAACTTTTGAGAAATAAATCTTAAAGTAGATAAAAATGACAAAGTGGTCATCAGATCATAAAATAGGGCAAGTTCCATTACGGAAGAAGAAATAGCATTTAAAACAGTTTCCATTGTTTTAACTAAGCAAAGTGAAAAATAACTTTGCACTTGCTCTTAATTCTGTTGAAGACTGCCTTGCTCAGAAAGGCTTCAGAGGACTTGTTGCCTGATTTTTATTTTTTTTTTTCCTCTAATAATTACTCTTATGGCCTTGGATACTGTGTTTTTAATTACTTTACAAACTGCTTCATTTTTACAGCATGCAAGATCAGTGTAGAATGTTCCATTGTCTGATGGATATTTTGAAAGTTTTGTATTCATCTCAACACACTGTGTTTACAGTTACTTTTGTTTGCTGTTTTTACAGTTAACATGGTAGTTGATCAGACATAGTGGTTAAAAAGGCTTTCTGCTACACAATCCTACATTAGTTTAGTTGCAGCATTAATTTATAATATGACTAGTGGAAGGAAACTATGGTTCCAGGATTATCATTTTATCAAAGATGAAGTAAATCAACTAGAAATAAAAAAAGAAAGGATTTTTTCTGAAACAGAGGGAAAAAAAATCCTGTTTTGAGGTTGAAGCAGCATTGGTTTGTAGGAAGTGGATTCATTATTACATGTTAGTGGAAAGCTTAGTAGAAAACTTAATGAATGGTATCTGCTTCTAGAACTTTCCAGAACTGAAAACCCTTCTCCTGGTGCCCACCTCCTGTGCCCAAAGTGTTCAGTGAATTCTCTCTGCTCATATTTTCCTTCTAGAAAAGCTGAGCTAAGCAGACAGAATGACCGTTTCACTGTTGTGCTACTGCAGATGTGACCACAGTTGACTTTACAAGGGAGGAGGCAGTGCTGTTTTTTGCTGTTCAGTGGACTTTTTTTTTTTTTTTTTTTTTTTTTTTTTTTTTTTTTNTACATAGTGTGAATATCAAGACATCTGTCAGAATTGATATGAATTGAACTCCTCAGTGGCAATATCAGTAGAGAACCTGAAACAGCATGTTGGCTGTTTCTTGTTTTTTTTTTTCCCTTTTTTCTCATTACACTTCCCTCACAGGTAAAGCGTACTGAACCAACAATTTATGTACAGTTTGTTATGAGTTAGGCTGTACTTTGTCTCTAAACTTGTCAATTCACCATTGTTAAGTGGTGAATTTATAATTCAGTTTTTAAAAAATCTGAATATAACAAATTATTTTGAAAGAAATTGTTATCTATTACTCTTGAATTTTTTTTTCCCAGAGAAATGTGAAAGTTTCATTTCAGTTGCAAATAAACAGCAGTTAACTACATCCAAGTCAACTAAACTGTTTTTAAACAACAGCTGCCATTTTACTGGTTAAATCCAATTTCCCATGCTAGAGTTGATTCTGAAAAGGTCCTGGTCCATCTCTTCAGTTATCGTGATTTATGTAACTTCTCAAAAAGTGTCTACAGCTTAGGTTAGCTTAGAGTTACCAGTAAGCAGCTTGGGCAATCATTCTGCTGTAGAGCTGCTTCTCACTTTTCCTACCTTCTTCCGCTTACTCCAAAAGCAGGCTGTGGCCGAGCTTGCTTTGGGGCAAAGGGGCATCTTACTGTGTTTTAGTCTCTCAACTTAAGCCTAATCACGTTTACACAGAAATTTTAAATGGTTACTATTCAATGTCATTTGTCAGTGGCCATCCCAGTGCCTCAGGCTGTAGAATTGCATTTCTGCAAGAATTGCGTTCTGGAGACATGATGACTTTTAATGTATGAACAGTATATATTACTATGATAGAGGGAAAAAGCATTATGAATTATATTGCAAATCTTTATCATGATTGTTAGGTATTATATTACAAGACTCAGTTATAGATAAAGGATTTATATATACTAGATATAATATATAAAGACAGAGCTATAGCATATTGAGAGAATTTATGGAACATTTTTATTATATTATGATATAAAATAACAGTGAACAAACTAAATGGGTTGGATGTATTAAAAATGGCCGGTACCAAATCAAATATATTGAAGAATAGTATGATGTATTTATTAAACCACTAGGTCAGATGAACGGTCTTTGTTTCTTCCCTGTTGCCCACTTCATGTGCACCTGCTTATGGGGCAAATCTTTTTTTTGATCTAAATTTTATCTGTGCGTTTTACCTTTTCGGCTAACACTAGTAAAAAAAAAAAAAAAAAAAAAAAAAAAAAAAAAAAACAGTGCCATACCTTCTCCCTGTTATTTCTGTTATGCCTTGATCTGTTTGATTATTGACTACAATTTAGTTTAAGCCATTTGGGGGGTAGTCTAAATTCCTTTCCTAAAATGTTAATAAAATCTATTTACTTTTATATCTTTACTTGCAATGTGTAACAAACTTTGTGAATGTAGCATCTGTTAGGAGCAGTGTGAGCAAAATGTCAGCTTAAGGTTTCTAAGCAGATAATTCTATGTTGTCAAAATATATTGATGAAAATATTTCCTCGCATTTCAGGATTTTGTCATTGAAAATAAACATGCACAATAATATGTATAAATCGGAATTTGGTTTTTGTCTCTGACTTTGGGATTATGTTTGTGCTGCTAAAATGCAAACTAGCTCTTACTAGTAAGGTGGAACCTCTACCTGAGATTAGTCCTAAATCGACAATTTTGGCATGAGGACAATGTAAAAATCAGAAGGGAATGAATTAGCTTGAATTCGGTTTCTTATGAATGTCGCCCAATTCAGCTACATATTGTCCTGCTGGGAAGTTTTCAGTTGGTTTTATTTTTTATTTATTGTTAATTATTTCTTTCCTTGAGACCACCTACATGTTACCTAAGCAATCTCCAGTTGCTAAGATCATTTTTCAATAATAAGTAAACAAACTTATGTTTTACCAGCACTTGTTGGTCTGTTTGAGGCTCCAAAAAATGGAGTATTAAAACAATGTAACTGATAATGTTATTACACCAAACACACAGATAATAGCTATAAAAAGATGCATTAGACTATTCTGAAATGTGCTATAAATAAAACAGATTTACTGATAAAATCTCTCATCGTTCAAGATGACCCTCCCTCGTGATACTGTTGAGGACTGTCAGTGGGCTTCAGCAAAACAAGGTAGATGTTTCACCTTAAAACAATAAAAAAAAAAAAAAGTGAGGACACGTGTGCATGCATGTATATATGTTTTTTATATACCATTTTAACTGTGTGATTAAGAAAAAGCAATATCACAGCTGTAAAAAAAAAAAAAAAAGAAAAAAAAAATACTTGAAGCATTGTGTCATGTGTGTTTTCCTTTCTAATTTGGGATCAGAGTTACAACTGTGGTTGTCCAAAGAGCTCTTTTTAGGCCCCAGCAATCTTTGAGGTAGACTCCTTAAGTTTTTAACTAATGGGGTAGCACAGCCTATGTCTACTCTTTGCAACAATGAGTTGTAAGGGTATTTATTACATGCAGTGTAATAAGACTTCTTTTTTTCTTTTTTATTTTTTTTTCTGTAGAAAGTGTTACACAGTGCAGGATAAGTTTGAGGAGAGCAATTTTGCCTTAAATGTAATAAGTTAAACATCTGTTGAGAGTTTTTTGATTACACAAGTATGCAGCCACACACTGTCAAAACAAGTATTAATGGCACTGTGAAATGGTTTGTATGAAGTATGAACTCAGTAAACTGCTAGCTTTATTGCATTATGTTAATTTTTATCGTGGTAAGAGATGACAAATGCATTAGGTACCTGGTCAAATAAATTTTCATGACATGTCTGCAAGGCTGAAATACTTATTTCAATTTTGTGGGAGTTACTGCATTAGAACTACTAAGTGCTAAGGAGTGATGAGCCTGACATTGAAGCAATGACTGAAGTGTATTGGAAAAGACTAAAAACATCTATTTCCAAAGTTACTTATACTGTGCTAGAAATCTGTAGTTTTGTGTATGGATGAGTAAAAACATAATGCAGGCTGTATAATTATCCAAATGAAGTCAGACTCTCATCTCCCCACCCACACAGAACATGTTTTTAACATTGCTCCTCATAATTTGATTAACTTTTGCTATTATATAATGCCTTGGTGCGTCATACATGATTGTGTCTGATGCTTCATGCTTTTGTCTGTCTTAAAATGCTCTGATTTTTTCATTGTTACTCTAGAATTGTTGCAACAAAAGCATTTGCACCATGTCAGTGCAGCACAAAAAATCTTCCAAATTTGCATGTTTACTATCCTGCAGTTAATTTTGATTTTGGGCTGAGGTGAGGTTGATTGGTTTGGGGATTCTTGTTTTGCTTTGTTTTTCTTTTCCTCCACTGTTACTCAATATTTGTTTATGAAAAGCAGGTGGCATTACACTAATAGCCGTGTTACTTCTATGTGATGAACTGAACCATGGCGTTATATAATACAAAAAATATTTTTAGAATTATATATCATATATGAATAGATAATACATGTGGATAGCTTTCTTGCAGAAATCAACATTTACCTTTCATACGTGGTGAACTATATTGCCTTTAGGTGTATTACATAAAAAGGTGTGTTATATAAAAAAAAATCTGTTCAGTATAAATTTCAGAGATTTTTTTTACCAGTTTTCTTTAGTAGTTTACTGTTACTGTATATGCTGTGATGTTCTAGGCATTTCTGTGATAACTTTTTTTCACAATTGTAGTTGTGATGGAAATACCTCCTTCTTTTCTGAGCACCATCTCTACTACACCTGTGTTAATCTTTAAGTTCAGTCTCATTCCTTTGTTTGCTTTACTTTTGGAATTGGATTTTGTTGTTGTTGCTTTTCCAAAATTACAAGCGATGCATCAAACTCATTCGCAGCAATGCTGATCTGAAAGAGTTGATAGATGATGAAGTTGAGGTTCTTTCTTCTTCTATAGTATACAGTACTGTGGTACTGTTCTACAGTATACAGATAGTATAAAGCAATCAAATAAAAATATGTGGAAAGCTGTGCATAGAACATAGACTATGAACCTTTCTCAGTGTCCGGGTTTCCTTGAGGTGAATGCATGCACACACATGTATACTGGGTCTTAATTATAGTGTGTTTATATTGATTTGACTGCAGATCTTAATTGTGACTTCAGAGTTGGTCCCAAACTGGCAAATCTTACTGTTTTCACATTCAGTAATTTCCCTTGTGTGTAGGCATTTTTTAACAAGTTCTAGGTATTTTAGCTCCTATGTGAGCTCTTCTTCTCTGAGACATTTTCCTTCATTTCTATATGAACATGCATGACATAAATTCTAGACTGTCATTAAAT